>JALDNG010000059.1:1540000-1853857 GCA_024349245.1 Neodontobutis hainanensis
GTGCGAAAAGTAGTAACAATGAAGAAAATGTGACCAATACATTGTAGTGTTTCATAATTATTGACTTGTCTGGGTTCAAACAAAAGTAAAGAGGACATTTTCTTTTGAATTCATTTACAATACAATCCTGGCTACCAGCGTGATTACTCTTGAGTCCCATTTTTGTATTTGGCCGCTATGCAAAAAACATAAACCCATGCAATTTAAACAGAATAATGTAGTTTTATAGCTCTCCTACTCTGGCAATGTTTTCTATAAAATACTACTAACACCCGACTTTTGTCCTGTTGAGATTAAATATGTAATCCCCATTCCCCTTTTCATGAATAATAGACTTGTTCCTCGAAGCTGCACGCTGCTCGAGCAGTGGAAAATCAATAGAGCAGAATATCCTATAGCCTTATGTTGTGGAATATAAAACCGTAAAAGTAGTGAAAAGGTAAGAGTTTAGTGGCTTTGGTGTGACACAGAGAGAGCTGCTGCAGTGATTACAGAGGATTTTTTATAGTGCAGGACAGAGTTAAAGCTACTGCTGCCATGACAAACAGAGGATCATATTATTTGGCATTTTAAAGAGGAATCTACTTAGTTTTTTCCGCTCACATGGCCATCTTACTCTCAACAATCTATAACTATAAGCACAACAGTCACCGACAGAGTTCAGTCATGTTCAAGCACGGCACGCTTTATGGGGTCTGGTACAAACTTACATAACAGTACATTATTTAGGTTCTCATTTTCTCAACAAGGCCTTGCACAAACTCCACTGAACAACAATTACTTATTTTTATTCTTCCTACACCAATCTTTTTTCATGTCTTGTAACAGTAACGTTAGAGAGAAACAGATTTTCAGTTACTCTCTGTGTCTTAAAATGAAATTGACGATAAAACCTTTTTAAAATTTTATTCTTGGCCTTTGAGCTATTCTTGGTCGACGGGGTATTTATATATTGGATGCAAACCTTTAAAACTTAGAGACGTTGACATTAATTACCATAAAAAGTAGACTGTAGTGGTGAAGGAGGCTGGAGATACTGCAATAAAAGACTGTTTCTGGTCAATTTGATTGAACATTGATTTTTAGAGTGTTACAGCAGTTTCTGACATTTTAGGGCCTCTCTCTTTAAAGTCACAGGTTCTGCTTATGTTTAACGTAATGGATTTAAGAAAGAGCTGTACGACGCCAACTATAGCTTATCTAACTTTCTATAAATCTGGAAACAGTTAGCTCTGTTATTAAAAAAGTACAAACTTTTTTCTTAAATTTCAAAGATATAACAAGAACAAGCTTAAATGACCCTAGTCCAGGGGTCAGCAACTTTTCCCACTCAAAGAGACATTTGGACCCATTTCCTACAGTAAAAAAAACACCGGGAGCCACAAACCCCTTTTGACATTTAAAATGAAATAACACTGCACATTTTTTTGCCTTTATGCTATAAACAAACTAATGTTTTTGCATTTATGAAATCAATGAATGACTGACATGCAACAAAAACATTTTGAATACTTTTGGTTAAAGGATACCTTTAACTAAAGGGCTCAATGTCTATTTGTGTTTTAATTGTATTTATAAAAAAAACGCAGAACTTAAATTATTCACCAGCAGCAAACCAAAAGCGCCGTCCTCTCTCTGTGTGCCGTCATCCTTTTACTGGCGCGTGTAGTCAGCTGTCAATCTCAATAATAAAAGGAATATTTCACTGAACAATGAAAAAATATGAATATATGCAAAATAATAGGCAAGTAAAATATTTATCAAACTTGGTTAATGTGATTTCTGCTCCTGAACCTCAGCGCTCAGCGTCTCAGGGCTGTCTTCTTCTTTACACAGGATCGTAAGCTGTCATCTGTGAGGCATGAGCGAAGTTTGCTTTTAATAAAGTATAAGTTGGAAAACACCTGCAAATCTCCTCATTGCATATTAAGCACACTGGTAAACTAGTCTCGTCAGTAGTAAAAGCTAATGAATCGGCCCACGTTCCATTGAACGTCCTGTTTTCTTTTCTTAGAATTCTCCATAGTTGGCCGACCTGGGATTCAAAATATTCAAGAAATCTTGCGCTGGCGGGTGTCGCACATTGGCATTTGTGACGCTTAGTAACAGCGACAGCATAAAAACAAACTAAAATAAAATACATTATAATTAAATACTCATTAATGATTTTAAAGCCACAGGGAGCTGCATCAAAGGGATAAAAGCCGCGGGTCGCCGACCCCTGCCCTAGTTGGACCCTAATATTGTGTTGAATAAAAACAATATAAACAAAACAATAGCAAATGGGTTCATTTTAATTTCAAAATCAAAACATAAGACTTAAAGCAGGTCTACAACTGGACAGATCCATGACTCAAACTGAATTTCTAATGTATATTTGAAACCTTGTTACTCCATGTGTCCAGCGTCCGAGAGCTGTGACATTTCTCAGAGAAAAGGCTCCGAGAGACAGTTTTCACAATAATATTATTAATACAATAAAATAGCCTCTTACTTTGACCTAAAATTAGAAGTTGTCCATCTTCCTGAGAGCTTCCTGCATCTCTCAAACGTCTCTTCAGTCTCTGCATTGTAGACCTTACACTAAAAGCCCCGGCACCTTTTTTGCCAAACAGTTTTTGAGCCGAGAGAGATTTTTAATGGTGTGTTTTCTGCAGCGCCTGCCTTCAGTGGTTTTTTCAGCTGCACACATTGTTAGCGAGTTATGGCACTGTTTTTTTTTTATTTATTTTTTTGCCGCCGCTTGTCGACAGGTGCCATTGATCGTTGCCGTGGAAACACCACTGGGAGCTGCAGAGATGAGTTTTAATTTGAAAACTTCTAGCTTTTTCAACTTAAAACTGAATCTTCCAAGGACAACGCTGTCATTTTTATTCTTAACTAGCCCTAAATCAGGACAAAACCCAGCACTTTATTTATTTTACATAGCTTCTTTAACAATATTAAAAAATGCAAAGTAAACCAGAGAGCAAAAACAACAAAATGACCCTAACTGACTCCCTGGGTTTATTCTCAAAGGCTGCTCCTGTTAAAGGCATGTGTCTGACATTACTCCAGTGCTTTTCCAATCCGTACACAAAACCCCAGGAGATGACAGAAGTTATTTTTCATCGGTCCATCTCAGTGCCGGCTCCATCCGACAAACTGCGGTGCGGCTTTTGTCTTGAACAGTTGGTTATCACTATTTATTATTTTATTATTTTTACAAACAATGGTGCAGCTGTTGGAGCAGGTTTTTAACGTCATTTGGACTGATTCAGAATCAAAGTGGGGTTTTGGCAACACCAGAGAACATCCATGTGTTAACAACAGAGGGCCATCTCAAAACAATTCAACACAGAACTAAAGAAACACTTTTAACTTGACTTTTTTGTGGTGTCTCCTGTGTTTTTTGTATTTTTGTCCATTACTTGTGTGTTATTTTAGTTGTTACTTGCCTGAAAACTGCTGATGGAAATAATAATAATAATAATTATCAGGCTAATTTACAACCCTCGCGTTTGTTCATGAATGTGCACTGTACCTAAAAAAACATTAATAGAAAAAAGTGACTGAATCTTAGGCAGATAAAGGGTGAAGGTGTTTTTTCTTATTGAATGCATGACCAGCAAGACTTTCAGCTAATTTTTATTAAACCCAAATTAATTTGACACAAAAACATGAATCAAATGTAATCCTATAATTTCCAACAGCTTTTATTCTTCTTTTTAGTACAAAAGAACCCTTAATGTGGAGCTTTCCGGTCAACCACCTGTATTTGAGGTCATGTGACGCCATGTCCCAGTGCCCTACAGACCCTTCCTCAAGTCATTTTATGTGATGAACGAGCATCACATAAATTCAGTGTCTTTTAGCTTGTAGCCTTTAGTTAAGTAGTATTATTGCTCCTATTGAAAAACATGCTATAGTCTCCGGTTTGCAACATGAACAATTACTGGACAGTCCCACTTTCACACTCCGTGTCCCATGTCCCAACAAATGTCTGTAAAAACACTAACATGTCCCACATTTGAACAATCAATGCAGCAAACTTCAAAACAATAATGCATAAGACTTATGTCACTTAATTTGCTATGGTTTGTTTTTTACCCAAAAACAGGAATTACATTCAAGTTGAGGGCTTCATTGGGAACATGTGCCGTCATAGTGTGTGCATAGTTCACCTTAGCAGTTCTTGATTTGTGTTTAATGTTGTTTATACACTGGCATTTTCTTTATGTTTGAGAAACGTGTCCCAGTTAGGAGGGCTGGAAAGATGGTCAAGATGCATTACAGTTGGCCTAACTTCCAGGACAAAAACACATGTGCAGAGCTTATGTTGTTCACAAACATGATCAAAGATACTTCCCAAAACACATTTTAAGGCTCTTTTTCTTAATCAGTGTACATCCTCAGATAAGTTAGAGCAAAGTGTATATCTTTATAAAGTCATGCATTATTTTCCCTTTGGGTCATCTTTCATTTTAGAATGTATTTATTCCTTTCCAGCTCCATTTTCTTCCCATTTCAAACATTATACTTTGCTTTTTCTCTTTAGTTTGCGTTTATCTTCTGTTTCTCTTCTCTTCATCGCTCGACAGGAAACGCCGCAGTCCCCTACAGCTTCTCCGTTTGCTGTAATCCGTGTCGGAGTTTAAATCTTTCAGAGATTGGCATGTTCTCTGACTCAATTAGCGGCGCATTACTCATTTATTCATGTGGTCTTTTCATGTATATTTGATGGCAGAGAGGAGTCAGCGTGGTCAGCGAAGCATCTGAAAAATTGATTTGACTTTTGAGTGGCACGCAGTGTTATTTGAGTGAGAGGGTAATTAATCAAGGTTTTCACAGTGAGGCGGAGGAGAGTATAGACCTTTTTGAAAAATAAATAAAAAAGTATATTTCAGAATTGTCCGGAGATTTGAGGGGCAGAGGACGAAGAGAGAGGAGAGAGCTCCAAATGGGAATTGAATTAGCGGCAGCTCGCCATCTGTTTTTGACACAAATGTCCACAGCTAATCCGTTTTTTTTTTCTCCGCCTCCTCGAATGAATTAACTGTCAACCATTCATCAAGCAGTGTCAGGACCTCACAGTGGCTCCACTCGTCTCCATTTCTCAGAAAAAAGCAAATATTTAAGGGACGCTGTGTGGGACTTCAAACCACACTACAATCCAACATGTAGTTCTCTGAAGCCAAGTCTAGGTTTACTCCAATTTTTGGACAAATTAAGTCATGTAATTTAAATCTGGCATCAACAAACTGGATGAGTACAGCTAAAGCCTCTTTTGAATGTACAACAAATATTTGTATATTAATATTTATTTGTGCAAAAAATAAACAATAATAAAGATTACGTACAGATACAAAACCTGGAAAGTAAAAGCATTGGATTGAAAAAAAACCAAACATAAATCTGTCCACTAACAAGGTTTAATTTGTCACTTTCTACAGCTCCTCCAGAGCAATAATGAGGTTTTTTGAGGCGTAGTGTAGTGTTTATCCCAATTTAAAAGAGAACAAAGCCACGGAACTTGAACTTGACTGGATTTTGTAGAGCTTTAAATGTCTCCATCGAAAATAGACAAAGCAAAGTGTTATTTTGAGGTAATTATACACTTTTGAAATCCCATGAACTCTATTTTGTGCAGCTTACATATTGTGCTTGCGTAATTTAAACTCTTTTGCATAAATCATAATCTCAGGCGCTATTATTGCTGTAACAATATATAACAGATGAATTTTGTATATCTAAAAAACAATTAGAGCCACTATAATCCGCTCGAACTCACTCTGGAAACTACATATGACCCTCAAGCGATGTTATCATTTTATCTGGTAGCATGCTAACAAAAGTATGAGCCAAATATGCAACAGAAGGAGATACAGCCGCTACACAAACTAATCTTTTAAACATAACTAACTTGTAGTTCACTAAATACCTTCAGTTTTGTACACAATGTACCTTTAAGGAAACCAAAAAACTTTTTAGTTCCAGACAGTGTGCTGAAAGTTGTTTAATTTCTTACAAGGCCTATTGCTTTTGGCTGGTTGTCAGTTGAAATCCTGGAGGTGAAATGCTCTTAATTAACTAAAGTATTGATTTGGTCATTTTAATTGTGCATTTAGTTGAGAATATTGGCAAATGCGGTGAAATGTCAAAATGTTTTTGAAATCTTTTTTTTTTTTTAAAGTTTCTTATGTTTTTGTTTCTGTCGTTGCAGGATATCTCTCCAACGAATTGGACTCCAGTCGAACGGATACATACCACTGTCGGATTGAATGATCGTTTTCCTCAAAGCTTGTTGAGATGGGGAGCGTTCAAAAATCAGCTTTGCTCAAGTTTGGATCTGAATCCTAACTTCTGGATCAGGGGGAAAAGCCAAAGGGAATCTCAGTTAGGAGTGGTTAACTTTTGGGGATAATGTCGACGTCGAAAGGCCCTAGATGGATTTGCCGCACGATGGGCAAGTCCTGCGTCCTTTTCTCGATGGGCTGCCTTTACGTCGCGGCAGCTCTTCAAGCACAACAGCAGCCGGTAGTCACCACCAACTACGGGAAACTACGAGGTGTCAAAGTCACTTTACCCAACGAGATCCTGGGCCCCGTGGAGCAGTATTTGGGGGTCCCGTACGCGTTGGCTCCGATCGGGGAGCGGAGGTTTCAGCCGCCCGAGCCGCCCATGTCGTGGCCCGGGATCAGGAATGCTACTCAGTTTGCGCCGGTTTGTCCGCAGTTTTTGGAAGACAGGTTTTTACTCAACGATATGATGCCGGTGTGGTTTACGGCCAACTTGGATACAGTGGTGTCGTACGTTCAGGAGCAGAGCGAGGACTGCCTTTATCTGAACGTCTACGTCCCGACCGAGGATGGTAAGTCAAATTCTTAGTTCTATTTTAATTGTCTATTTATTTTTTTTAGGGGTTTGATTTTGAGGTTTCCAAAAAGCACATTCTAGGCCAGACTCCAATGCCCTTTTACATCGGCCAACCGTCAAAGATTATTGGGTTACTTTTCACTGTTTGACTGTTGCTTTAGAATAGACTTAAACCACAGGATTGGTATTACACTTACGTACCTCTCTAATTCAGAAATGACCCCATAAAAGTCTTTGTTTTTTAGCGGCTGTGATTTTCTCCGTTTCACTGACTTTATCTCCAGATAGGACATCCCACGATGCGCGTATCTGACAATCACTGATGGCTGAGAATAATAAAAGACTGCACCGAGCTCTGCACTAAGATCTCACAAACTAATACACACTTCCTCTGACGCTGTGTTTACTGCCGTCCTGCAGAGAGGTGTGTCTCCTGTTTCCGGCTTATTTTACATTTTAACTGGAGAAATACAATATGCAGACTACAGAGACATGAATGACTACTAAGAAAAGAACGGCAGTAGCTCAGTGGGTAGAGGAGTCGTCCCGACCGGCGGGTGGGCGGTTCGATCCCCGCTCGAAACATCCCAAAACATCATAACATCCCGCTCTCCCCCACATACTATCGTTGTGTCCTTGGCCAAGACACTTAACCTACCTTGCCTCCAGTGGTGTTCTGTAACACTGGGAAATAGCTTAATGTAAAGTGCTTTGAGTGCTACTATAGTAGGTAGAGAAGTGCTAAAAAATAATTAAAAACTGAAAGAGAAGCTAAAAAAGCACTAATGCTACATGTTTTAAAGGCAGAATCTGTAGTAGCGTAAATGAGAACGTTATAGTGATAAAAATTGTGGGGTGTATTATGCA
This sequence comes from Neodontobutis hainanensis, assembly GCA_024349245.1. Lineage (NCBI taxonomy): Eukaryota > Metazoa > Chordata > Actinopteri > Gobiiformes > Odontobutidae > Neodontobutis > Neodontobutis hainanensis. The sequence goes on from JALDNG010000059.1 coordinate 1,547,723, forward strand.
ATATTATATAATATGATATATCCCGGTATGTGCCAATACTAGTGTAAGATGTAAGATTTTTTAATAGAAGAGTCTGGAAAACCCCATTTGGTACATAATTACAAGAGCAACAGTGCATGAAAAACATTTTATTTACTTATCAAAATAGTAAACTAAAACTAAATCAGCAACAAATTTATTGCTTGCAGAAAACAGAAATTCTTAACACAGGGTTTGATATTGATAAAAAATAAATAAATAAATAAAATCAAATATAAAAAAATGTAATTTAAATCAATACAAGAATTGCGCAATAAAATATTATGATATTTAACAGAATTATTTTTTTCTTACAACCCTAGTAAAAATAGAAAAATACAAAACAAAAATCCCTGTGTCTTAAAAACCCAACGAAAATCAAATCTTTGTATGTTTTCCTGTCTGTCACTTTATGCATTTGGTCTCTATCTCCAAGAAATACAGGCAAAAATAAACTGAATCACAGACGTGAGGATTTTCACAGGACTGGTTTAATCATAGGACCTCTGCGTTTATGGGTAAGTGCGTGGGAATTTTTACTTTACCGGACATGGCATATTTGCACGAGCTTAAAATCAAAGACAAAAACTATTACAAGTCATCCCGTGCGAATAGGGCTTAAGAGTGCACTCACACCAGCCAAACTGCCCCGTCCCGAGGTCTGGACCGCCCCTAAAGTCTGGTTTGTTTGAGAACAGAACACTTCCAAGCCTTTAATTCAGAATGTAACAGATGCAACCAATCGTCTCAGTTCTTTTAAACACGAGCAGAAAAGAGTTTGTTGTTTCTCATTTCAAATATCTTGATTACTCTCTACAGCTGTTTCTTCCATTGGCTCTCCTATAGTTTTTGTAGCTTTGTAGACCTTTTAGCTGGAGTTTTAGTGTTACTTTATTTTATCTATTGTAGATTTTCTTGTTTTATGTTTGGCCGGACATCTGGTGCACTGTACGAACCTGACCAGGCTCTTTGTTTAGATTGCATTTCTTTAATCGGCCGCAGCTTTTTGTTATGTTGATACTCAAAGAAATTGACCATGGTCGTATATTAATACCAGGCCAAAATATCAGGTATATGTACACACCCTTAGAAACTGCAATAAGATACAAACTATATTATCCTAGTGTCCTGGAAAAGTCTGTAAACCCTGTTGTTGCTTTAGTTTCACAGTGGCTTCCCGTTAACGGCTCGTTCTGCTCACAGCTCTGTTTTCGAGTGTCACTTAGAGACGGTCCGGTTTGAGAGTGCTTTAGTGATAACCCTCTAGAGTTGCAGGCGAAGGAGGGATGCTTTAGTCGGAAGCCACTGGACGACCCCTGAAAGCTTCTCCGGATACATTACAGATGTGAGGGCCTGAGGTCTCTGACACAGATATGTTTAGTCTGATACAATTTAGGCTTCATAGAAGTCAGGTAGAATCACGGAAAATCAAAAGAGAAGTTAATTTTGGGGGGATTCTTGGCTTGAAACTCTTTTGAGACAAGATTAGAGTCTTTTTGGTGCCTTGTAATTAATGTTTCCTCAATTTTCCTTACTGATGTGTCTCTTTGACTGCATATTTTATACTTCTTCAGGGTCTTATTGGTCGTTTTTCTCACTCCAGTTGCATCAGTGTCTGTAAAAGCTCCAAAAAAACTGCCCTGGTGAACCCTGGACACCCATCGGCCGACCTCTGAAAGCGTCTCCGGACACATTACGGTCGTGTGAGCCTGAGATCTCTGACAGCTCAGAGTTAAATTTAGACTTTACAGATAGATTAGAAAGTGTGTGAGAGAGAGAGGGAGGATAATCTCTCAATCCTGGCTCCGCTCACAGTTGGCGGCTTCGCTTAAACAAAAAAAAAAAAAAAAGAAATGTACTTGGCTCTTAGAAAGAACAAGTGTCAGCTCTTTTGGGCTTTTGGGAAGATCGCTTTTCTTTTGTAAAGTTTCAAATGGAGACAGAAAGTGGTTGATTTACAGAGAAAAAAAAAAGCAAAGGTGAGGATTTTTCTAAAAACGTTGGGAATCTTTCTAAGTGTAAATAGACAATAGACAAAAATCATGTAAATAATAACTAAACCAAGATTGAACCAGGACCATGAAGATTTATTTATGCCGCATTTTGTTGTTATTTCTGTTAAAGAAAGCCGGTTTATCATGAGTCACACTGAATCACCAGGAACGAAAGTCTGTTCCAGAGGAGGTTTGTAGTTTTTCTAAATCTAAACTCAACAATAAAACCTTCTCTTTAGTTTCAACGTCATCGGGCAGTAAAATCCAACCTCTTTCAAATTAAACGCCTGACTCGTGGATACGATTTCCTCAAAGTGACATCAAACATAATAATAATCCCTCTGGAGCCTTGGTAAAAGCTGTCATGTTAGAAGCCCATCGATCCTTAGCCGCAAGGCGCTACGTTTAAACTGTCCATCACGGAGCTATTAGCCGTCAATTACGAAACGATTACATACGGTCGTTAAAGAGCATCCGAAAACGTCCCGATGAGGCTGACCTTTGAGAAGCTGCTGTCTGTGGAACGAGACGAGGTGAAACATGAAGCGGGACAGAGCAGCGCACAGGGGTTACTAATGGGTTTTTAAAAACAGAAGCAGATGGTTGGTTGGAGGTGAGTGTAAACGATGAGGAAACATGACTGTTTTTTCAAGATTTAAATATCCAATGACTTGTTGCTGTATATTGTTAGGTCATATATCAACACCAACAGAAATATAACATCTTACACAGTGTAAATCAAATATACACACTTTTGTTCACACTTTTTGTTCACGCTTTTTCTCTGTAGCCATGGTTAGTTTCTCACAGCAGATGGAACGTTTAGTTGTGTTCCGACTTGTGTTATGAAATAATAAAGGTTTATTTGCTGCAGAAGGTTTGGAGTAAACAAAACCTTGAAGCACACTAGAGACTAAAGTTCAGAGGGAACACAGGTTTCTTTATGAATCCGCTGAAACAGACACAGAGACAGATGTAAAGTTTTAGCCTGGTCAGCCATTCTTTTTCTTTTTCTCTTCTATACAAAAAAAGAGTCTGGCCCTTCTCGACTGGAGTGCAGATTAAACTTTTGCAACTGGATAAACATTTACCCAATCAGAATCCATTTACAGTTATTGTATATTGTTATTAATATCTTGAGATGATGTTACAACACCGACGTGGAAATGATGCTCAGTTAACGTCAAGAGGCACAAAAAGTGTCTTCTCTGCTGTTTGTTTTTAGAAAGAAACAAACCTTTTTTGGTTTAAAATATAGTGTCATCTAACTAATGTTGACATTTGCAAAATGCCATCTTTAATGGTAGATATACTGTACTTGTTCGAACTGTCCAAAGACATGCAGGTGAAATGCTTAATCTTAATGTCCCATAGTGAAAGACTGAGTTGTCTGTGAGTGTCCACTGACATGAACTCGTCCAGACTCATGAAAGTTCTCAGTTTGATTTTATTATAGCCTCAAATGAATGCAGTCTATTTGTTTGTCTATCTTTTCATTCCATATACATTTTGACTGGGCTTTTATCTAAATTTAAATGATTACGTGATTACTCTTTAATACTTTTCCACAAATGGTGGAGTTAAATTTGGTTCAGAGATCTGCTTCGTCCCACACTGAACGGTCGTTTCCGTCCGCCCACTCTCCAGGTGCAGTCGGTGGCAGATCCGCGGCTGGCAGCGTATTTTGACATTACAGCAGATTTGTGAATAGGCCAACCCGGGGGGATATAAAGATGATGGGCAGCGATGGGAGCCTGAACCCGGGGATAGACACGTCTCTCCCACTGAGCGCGCTCTCCCGAGACTCATTATTAGCTCTGTTCTCAGTCGGCTGCCTTCCTCCTTGGCTCAGAGACGGACAGAGACATGAGGCGTTATGTGTGACGGCTGCTGCGGCGGCTCAAATTAGGAAGGACCTGTTTTCAAAGTTATCTGAGGTAAAATGGGAAAGTTGGTGAGGTTTATAGCAGCACATAAGAGCTCCAAACGACTGAGAAGTTTCCAGAACGTACAACAATCAGTCAAAGGTTCAAAAACAAGCGGTGTAGCAGTGCTTTATGTAAAAACAGCTTTTGTCTTCACATAAAAAAGACTTAACAAACGCTTCTTATAGGGGTGTGCACGGACATTCGAACATTCGAATATTCGGTCTGCTGTAATTATTCGATAAATAAAAATGCTATTCGAATTTCGCTATATTTTTGCATTTTCCTTGATGCGAGTGGCGTGAATGCAGCCGCCGCCACCAACGATGAAGAGGATGCGGCAATGCCCGCTCGTCGGAAAAGGCTGAGCCAGTTCTTCGGCGATGATTACAGCGAATCCAGCCGAGACGAGTGGGAACAGTTCTTGCTGGAGCCATGTATTCCACCAGATGAGGATCCCATTCAGTGGTGGAACGAAAACACGAAGCGCTTCACAAAACTTAGTCGCTTAGCACACCGTTACTTGTGTGTCCCGGCAACTTCTGTGCCATCAGAGCGCGTTTTCATCGCAGCCGGCCTCATTGCTAACAGACTAAGGAGCCGACTTTCCCCCGATCATGTTGACATGCTTGTGTTCCTTAATAAGAACATGTAAAACAATAGAAAGAAAGCAAAAAAGATTTGCTGACAGTTTAAAAGGTTCAAAGTTAAATGTAGCCTAGGCTGTGTTCTGTAGGCTACAAAAGCCTAATTGCTGCAGGCGGCTTTATTTATGTTTTTTTGTTCACTTCTTATTTTTTTTTTACACACGATGTAGTGTAATGTTTAAGCTTATTGTGTATAAGCTTGTTCAAAAATGACGGAAACAATAGCGTAAATGTTACTGAAAAATAACGTCTGTCTCATTAAACTTAATTTAAATAAACGAATATTCGAATATTCGTTTTTTGTGAGCTCAAATATTCGAATGTGATATTTGCGGAAAACGCCCATCCCTAGCTTCTTATTGAGCTGGATTATTTCATCATTACGAGCAGAAAGAAAGAAAGTAAATTTAGTGTTTTTCCACCGTCCATTTTTCACAAGACGGTTACTTTCACCACAAACTCTGCAAACCTATCTGACCTTTCTCTGGTGAATATATCAACTGAAGGATTACTCTGTTGGTGTCTCCTCAAACTCCTAACTCTGCACTGAGCTGTTTGAAAACTCACGTGATCAGACACAGACCCATGTCATTTGTTCATTGGAAATCACATGTATCTCTTTTTGGAGTATTTTGAGACTGTGCCGGGAGCAATTAGACTGTGGCAGGTCATCAAGGTCTCGTCAACGCGAGGGAAAAACTGCTAACATCATTGTTTATTGACTGTGCCACGTTTCCTTTTGTCGTCTGCGTTGATTAGCGACTTCTGTTGAGGCACCAAGGTTTCTAGTCTCCGGAACCAAACCAGAACAAAGCCTGGTGGTGGAGAAAGAGTGCAAGAGCCTAATAATGAAATGTTTGCTTGGAGATCATCAAGAATCAAAGAATTTTTATAAAACCCGGTCAGTATGCTTCTGTGGCTTTTCTCTGGGGACCAGCTCAAAACACGGAAAAGCAGTAGATGAATGAAAGAAACATTGTTTAACATGCTCAACCTTTTATTTCTGAACAGTTTGAGCATTTGCCCAAAACTCTTGCTTTTTGGTAATCAGTAAAGTCTTTCTGTTCAGAGCAGTTCCTCTCTCTTACTCTCGCACTGGCAGCTCTCTGCAGTGAAGATTTATCTCCTCAGAGCTGTATTTCCACTGCGTCCAACCCGTCCTCTCTCCGTAAATTAAAACAGTCTTCACAGGACGTGGATAAAACAAGGTAAACAGCGAGAGAAAATGGCTCTGAGATGGCACTTTCCGAGTCTCTGCAGCTTCAGTTTTATTCGCTCTTGTCTCGCTGCCAAACACATTCGAGCGATTATGTAATTTTGTGAGATTTAGAGTCAGCAGTTTGGGGGAAAATACCAACAAGATCGAGGATGTTTTGTGTCTTTTGTTTCCCCGCAGTGGGATGCAAATGGACTCTGGGTTTGACGAAAGCTGCAAAACTGAACAGATCAATGCTTCTTTTCTCAATATTTTCAAATGGGTTCTTGTCCCTGGACAAGAAGAGCTTCCTTTGTCGTCCTTTTTAGCAGATCGATCGCACTGCTGCAAATAAGATCAATGACACAGTGATGGTACAATCACAAAATTTGCTACAAGGAGGGAAAAAAAGTTTGTTTATGAAGAGTTTTATGGCATTTTCCCAAGAATGATGGCTCTATAAAGGATATTCACACAGTATCCTCCTCTGAGAAATGACAGTGCAGCTTCAGAGAAAGGCCACAGTGAGGAGTCTGCTTGGAACATAAAATGGCCACTGTTTTTTTTCCATCCGCTGTTTATCTTTCTGACAAATCTGACGTCTCGTGGCTCGTGTTCTGCTCAAAGCGTTAGGCAAAGGGAGAGTTTATGACAGTGTTTGTGACAGGCAATCAGCGGCGGAAAAGGAGCCGTCCCGAGGCAGGGTCAGGACAAAAGACGGGAGCGTCGGGATCTGAGACATAAAGAAGCACGACGCATCAAAGACGACGGATGAAATAACACCGCGTGGATGTGCCACTCGAAGGCGGGCTCGACGTCAAAAACATGTCTCGGAGAAATCAGCGGGAAACGCAGCGTATCCGTCGCCGCAGAGTGATACGGATCGGTGTAGAAATGGCTCGGGAACATTTTTCCAACAGAGTGGCTTCATAAGTGGGCTGTCACACACATACTCACTCATATATCCAACTCCACTGTGGGTTTCACTGAAGCTCACTCAACCACATACTCTGACCTTTCCCAGAGTCAAAGCGTGTGCAGTCGACCTATTCTATACTAACCACATTATTGCACTGGGTAGATTTAGTTCAACTGTACGTCTGCAGTTTTAAATCCACGACTCTGTGAATGTCCTGCTGTGAGATAAGCTCAAATTAAAAGTGCACAGTTACTGTCACTTTTTATTGGGGTTAATGGTATTAATAAAAGCTACCTGGTGCTGGTCTTTACTTTACTGTAGTTTAGAGTCTCTGTCTGACCTGTCTAATTGAGGAGAGTTATTGTTTTCTGGGGCAGGTTCATTTGGCTTCATGCTGCTTTGGTTAAAGACAAATGCAGTAATCTCTTCAAAAACTCCCTTCTCTCATAAACTACCTTGTTCTCAAAATAAATAAATCTGACTCAATCCGACCTCCTTCTAGTGCCTACTCTTTTTTTTTAACCTGAGTAAAACCCTGTGTAGAGTCATGTGTGAGGAGGGCAAGCTGCACAAACAGGAGCCGGTGCCACATGTTGTTACGGCCCCACGGAGCGTGAACATCTGCTCCGGCTGCTCACACAACACCACCACATACCTGTACTTTTCTGACCCAGCGACAAATAGAGCTGTGTAGTTTATGTCGTCCAGTATATGTCAGATTATTCAACATGGATGTGTGCTATTAACTAATGCACACACTGTAAATGTGGCCCTTTGCCTTGTTTTATTTGGCTCTGATACATTTAGGAGGTAATAGACAGTAAATGGGACTTTGCACCAAACAGAGACAAAAGGCAGTAAGCTATTCTAAAGATCTGTGATGAGAAACAATGCTGCTGTAAAAAGAGACAAAATTACACTAAACAGGAGCTACCATTTTTTAACAGGACCAAGATGGATCTTTAACCAACTTAAACAGGTTTTAGTTAGATGAATTTAAACTGGCTTTAAATGGACTTGAAAAGGTTTTTACTTTGATCTGAACATGTTTTAAATGGATTTGAACAGGTTTTAGTAGGTTTTGACCTGGGTTTAGTTGGATTTGAACTGATTTTAGTTGGATTTGATTAGGTTTTAGTTGGATTTGAACAGGTTTTAGTTGGAGTTGAACAGATTTTAGTTGGATTTGATTAGGTTTTTGTTGGATTTGATCAGGTTTTATCAGATTTGAACAGGAATTAGTTGGATTTAGCCCTTCACTATTATGAGTTTGATATTGATGCATTCTTCCACTGGCTTTCATTTTTCCAAGAATGACAAATACAGAATCTAGCCAAAGCACTTATTATTATTATTATTATTATTATTATTATTATTATTATTATTATTATTGGTCCTTTTTTCATTCAGTAAAAAAAACATACTCTATTGGTCAAGTTTCCAGACAAACACACTGCGCAAACACAATATTTCCCCACAATCCTTTGCTCTTTACAGTAATCTACTTTATAATCCGTTGTAATGCAGTGTCTCCGAGCGCTCACTGTCCCTCCTCCTCGTCCCGTGCTCCTCACTAACCCCCCGCTGGGACCCACTCTGCTGTATTTGCAGAGCGGTGGCACACATTTAACGGAGGTGGAGACGCAGAGAGTGGGCAGCGTCGGAGCTCGAGGACTATTGGCAGCAGCGGATAATGGGCCCATATCTTCAACAGAAACAATCCTGTCTGCCTCATTTGATTAGACTGAAGCGACGATAACAAGGTTACCTATGGCGTTCAAAGACCACTGCAGAGTTTTGATAAAATAGCTATTTTACATTTCCATGAGTTTATTTTAAAAACATTTTTTCAGAATTCTCTTTTAGTAACAATTCTTGCGGTTCATTTGTCCAGTAGAAGGCGGGATGTGAGAATCTGGGGCTGAATTAAAGCAGTGTCAGACGATGTTTACACAAAATAAACATGACACTGGAGTCTTGTCCGACAGTGAGATGAGAGCGTCTCTGAAGGGAAACTGACTCGAGGCCGTAGAGCCACAAACAGCTGAACCGACACAATCCGACAACGACCGCAGCAGAGCAATCAAACGGAGAAGTCATTAGAGCCGCAAGCAGCTACGGGTCACAATGACTCAATATTTACACACAGTACACTCAGAGTTAACGTTCTGATGTGGGAGTCATTTTGTTTAACTGTACACTACTCAATACAACTGTTGTGTGGGGAACAGTTTCAGTATTTTGGGGGAACATGTTATTAATATTCATCAGTACATCAATTTAATGATTAAACTTAATCTAATTGTCTTTTTTTTTCTGTTAGTGCTGATAATTTGTTTGCACTCAGGAAACTACAATCCTGACGAGAAAGAGAGGTGTGCATCTGTGGAAATAGACCAGGACAATCTCTCAGATGCATGTAGAACTGTAGTTTAAACATTGCTAGATATTAGTTTAATATAGTATGACATTGATTAAACATCCTTAAAGCCTTCTAGGCCCTTCCACAAGACCTCTGCTCTACAGACTCCTTCATTTTTGATTCTGCACATTTTAAATCACGACCAAGACCACAGCTGGTCTATTTGTCCACGTCATTCCTGTGATTGGACTAAAACTGTTTTCCTGTGGTTTATTAACAAGGCTTTAACCCATTCCTTGCAATAAATTAGAACAAAATCTAAGTGTATTTTCAGTCACTCATCGTAACTTCATAAAACTTGAGATTCTTTTAAGAAAACATTTACCCAATTTCCATATGACTATCTTTGATCCTGAGTGTGTTGGAAAAACTTTACTGTAAATGAAGACGATAAAAGTAGAGTTCAAAGTGTCCCTGATGTTCAAACAAATAGTGTGTTAATTCCCATCCTTTCATTCTCCTAAACTGAGCCCTTTACACACAGCAGTATATTAACCACAGATGAGCCTCAAAGCTTCACGCCTGAGATCAGCAGCTCTTGTTTACACACGCTCACATCACATCGCGTTAAAAACTGGAAAACCCCCCACTGAGGTCAAAGAGGTCGCGGCACAAACACCAGCTTCAGCTTTATCTTTAACTCGAGAGACAATGATGCCCTGTTCAGACCAAAGGTTATCTGTGTTTTCTTTTCTGCTTCGTTAACATTAGTTTGACTCATTCATTCTCAAGAGTTTCTACTGTAATCGGTTAAATGTGGGTTTAAAAGGACAGGCTCTGTGTGCAGAAGCTTTCAGTGCTTGATACAACAAACAGAAGTTTTAGAAATACATAGACTAAATGTCCACTGGAAAGAGAAAATTAAATTACTGCCTGGTGTCGCATCAATAACAAAAGAAAACACCCAAAAAAAGTGTGTATTACAGCCCTGGATCTGGTTCTTTAGAGAAACAAACGCTCTTTTGACACATTCATTTCAATCAGAATCTCAAGAAAAACCAAACCAATGTGAAGTACAAACTTTGTACTTTCGACTGTAATGACACTTATGATGATGCTTATGGCTAACTTGTCTTGCGTGATGTCAAATTTTAAGAAAATAAGAATATTTAGTATGTTTTTCTTGGTTGTGTTCTTGTAGTTTCAGCTTGTATAATATTTGAATTATAATCTAAATGCATTGTCATTAAAGTAGTACAGTAGTACTTACATTATTTTAGGAGCAAGAAATTGAAGAAAGAAGTAAAACAAGAATCAAAAGCAGAAATCAACATTTTGTGAAGGGTTTATTGTAGAAGTGTAAAAATGTGAGGATAATGGCTCTTCATTGCCTCTTATCGGTTCAGTTGTGTACATTAGACACATGGCAAATGAGTTTAAGCCTATAACACAGTTTAAGTTGTAACGTATGGGCCTGGATCTTTATCTAAAACAAGCCTAAGTGTTTCCCTCTGATGCTGTGAAGTGGGATTTCGCTCGGGGCCGTCCCAGCGCACAGATATTCGATTTGCTCCAACAGCTGTAGCCCTGTTTACCTGCAAATGAGAAGGATGGATGGAAGAAGCTCTGGCGTTGTTAAAATGATGAAGGACGCACCATCTGCCCGCAGCAGGTGTTTTCAGGAGACAATACGGAGGGCCGACAACTCGATTAGAGCCGCCAAAGCAAAGAGAAACTGCATTAGCGCTGCGTTGTTTAAAGGAATAGACGAGTGATGTTTCCGAAAGCGTCGGGGTAAATTGGTGCCGTTTGGAGGCAATAACTGTAAGAACAATGTGGAGGAACAGAAGAAATCCAATCTGGTGACAATTTTAAGTAAAACAAGAAGCCACAGTCTGCTTTAGAGTGGAACAACTGTCACATATGATTCATTTTCTTTCCTTTGTCTACCTTGTGTTTTTAAACCTCTTTTGACCTCAAAATAGAAAAATTAATCATGATCCAATTGTTTTCAAAAATGTTCCCTCAAAAATACACTTTTTAGCTATCTTAGAAAAATAGACATTTAAAGCAACCGTATGAAGAGAAAGACTTTTTTTTCCCTTTTTTTGCGAACTCAAACATATAGAAATAATAATAAAAAAAACGCTAACCATGACCACAGTGTCTTTATCTATCCACATATTTATTTTGAAATCCATCCAGGGCCACGCTTCCCTTCATTTCATTTATCGGTTTAATTGGTGAGGACAGTGCTCTTGAGTGAACACAAATATTCCGAATTTAACAACAAAAAACCTCTCCCCAGACACTTCCTCCTGCTTTTCTGGGGAATACCGAGGGGTTCCCAGGCCAGCCGAGAGACATGTCCCTCCAGCGTGTCCTAGGTTTTCCCTTGGCCTCCTCCCGTGGGACATGCCCGGAACACCTCCTAGAAAATGTCACGGAACATCCCTCCCACAACCTTGATTTACCAAGGACGGCCGAGTCATTCCTGCGCCCTGACTTCTTCATATTTGTGTGGATATTCTCTCTTCTTCAAATGCTCAAAATGTTGTTGTTACCGAGAAGTGTTTTTATGATTAATTACTCACCGTCTAAACCCAAAGTTGTGGCTGTTGAGCCCTGTGCCTTCACTGTCTTTACATTGTCCTTTGGTGTCGTAAATTAAATGTCTCCACCTCAAGAATTAACTTCTCGTCGTCCCTGGTGCAACATTAACTGAGAAGAGTATGATATCAATTCTAGTCTTTTTGTAAACTGCTCTAAAACCAAACTTAACCACATTTAACACTGACGTGAAACAGGGTTTAAATGTGTCAGACTAAATACACTATGATTTTATTATATTACCGCTTCATCTCAGTCTGTGATGACCCTCTGTAATGTTCCTGCCCCAGACTCTATTGACTCTAATTGAACAGAATCATTAAACTCGGAGTTGGACACAGGATCAGAATCAACATAAAATGGCGGCTTTTGTAAAAGAGTCTGGTTTGAGGCCAAGCTCTTTGTTTGCGGTGGTTTTGTTATGAGTTTAATAAAGAGTCAACACAAAGGCTGTTGTACGTTAATAATAATTACTGTATGTTTGGGATAATTGTGCTCTTTTCATTTTAATGTGAAAAACAGTAATGAGTCTTTTGTGTTGGGTTCAGTCAGAGATCCATTAAAATGATAACGCAAACAGGACTAAACCAGGACTAAACCAGGTCTCAATCAAGTCTAAACCAGGTCCGAAGCAGGTCTGAAGCAGGTCTGAAGCAGGTCTAAAGCAGGTCTGAAGCAGGTCTGAAGCAGGTCTGAAGCAGGTCTGAAGCAGGTCTGAAGCAGGTCTAAAGCAGGTCTGAAGCAGGTCTGAAGCAGGTCTGAAGCAGGTCTGAAGCAGGTCTAAAGCAGGTCTAAAGCAGGTCTGAAGCAGGTCTAAAGCAGGTCTAAAGCAGGTTTAAAGCAGGTCTGAGGCAGGTCTAAGGCGGGTCTGAAGCAGGTCTGAAGCAGGTCTGAAGCAGGTCTAAGGCAGGTCTAAAGCAGGTCTAAAGCAGGTCTGAAGCAGGTCTAAGGCAGGTCTGAAGCAGGTCTAAGGCAGGTCTGAAGCAGGTCTGAAGCAGGTCTAAAGGAGGTCTAAAGCAGGTCTGAAGCAGGTCTGAAGCAGGTCTGAAGCAGGTCTGAAGCAGGTCTAAGGCAGGTCTGAAGCAGGTCTGAAGCAGGTCTGAAGCAGGTCTAAGGCAGGTCTGAAGCAGGTCTGAAGCAGGTCTGAAGCAGGTCTAAGGCAGGTCTGAAGCAGGTCTGAAGCAGGTCTGAAGCAGGTCTGAAGCAGGTCTAAAGCAGGTCTAAAGCAGGTCTAAGGCAGGTCTGAAGCAGGTCTGAAGCAGGTCTTAAGCAGGTCTAAGGCAGGTCTGAAGCAGGTCTAAGGCAGATCTGAAGCAGGTCTGAAGCAGGTCTGAAGCAGGTCTAAGGCAGGTCTGAAGCAGGTCTGAAGCAGGTCTGAAGCAGGTCTAAGGCAGGTCTGAAGCAGGTCTAAGGCAGGTCTGAGGCAGGTCTAAAGCAGGTTTAAAGCAGGTCTAAGGCAGGTCTAAAGCAGGTCTAAAGCAGGTCTAAAGCAGGTTTAAAGCAGGTCTAAAGCAGGTCTAAAGCAGGTCTAAGGCAGGTCTGAAGCAGGTCTGAAGCAGGTCTGAAGCAGGTCTAAAGCAGGTTTAAAGCAGGTCTAAGGCAGGTCTAAAGCAGGTCTAAAGCAGGTTTAAAGCAGGTCTGAAGCAGGTCTGAAGCAGGTCTGAAGCAGGTCTGAAGCAGGTCTAAAGCAGGTTTAAAGCAGGTCTAAGGCAGGTCTGAAGCAGGTCTGAAGCAGGTCTAAAGCAGGTCTAAAGCAGGTCTGAAGCAGGTCTGAAGCAGGTCTGTAGCAGGTCTGAAGCAGGTCTGAAGCAGGTCTGAAGCAGGTTTAAAGCAGGTCTGAAGCAGGTCTAAAGCAGGTCTGAAGCAGGTCTAAAGCAGGTCTGAAGCAGGTCTAAAGCAGGTCCGAAGCAGGTCTAAAGCAGGTCTGAAGCAGGTCTGTAGCAGGTCTGTAGCAGGTCTGAAGCAGGTCTAAGGCAGGTCTGAAGCAGGTCTAAAGCAGGTCTGAAGCAGGTCTGAAGCAGGTCTAAAGCAGGTCTGAAGCAGGTCTAAAGCAGGTCTGAAGCAGGTCTGAAGCAGGTCCGAAGCAGGTCTAAAGCAGGTCTGAAGCAGGTCTGTAGCAGGTCTGAAGCAGGTCTAAAGCAGGTCTGAAGCAGGTCTAAAGCAGGTCTGAAGCAGGTCTGAAGCAGGTCTGTAGCAGGTCTGAAGCAGGTCTAAAGCAGGTCTGAAGCAGGTCTAAACAGAGCTGTATAATGAGCCTCCTGCTGAAGGCGGGGGATAAAGAGGCAGTACCTGGGCTCAGATCGATGCTCTCCTCGACAGTTTGAACATCTGCAGTGGTCATGAATTACTCCTGTGGCTCCCCTGTGGTCGCTCCCACAGCTCTGCTCACGGCTCCTTCTGCAGAACTGTGTCCAGTCGAGCTGCACCTGCTTCTTACTCCTGCTTCCACCTCCCAAAAAAAAACACTGCAGCACTTCATTAGCTTCAGCACAAATGCAAACAGCTATTTACTTAAATAAACCAACACTTCAGATTAAAATGAATGGGTTTCCCAAATGTGCGCTGCTATATTTCTGTTTAAAACATGCTATTAAGGTTGGGCAGGAAAATTACTATTGAATCTTCACCGGTAAACACTATATTTGAGGCCTTATGCTTCGTAGCTTTAGAGTCTCAGGCAGAATGAGGGCTAATTTAAAACAGAGCAGACAAAACTAGATCATGGTCTGAGCCAGGGCTAAACACTTAAACAAACCAGACTTTTGGCAAACCAGGATAAAACTAAAACAGAAGCTGGTCTATTAAGAACAAGGCCTGATGAAAACGGCCTAAACCAAGTCTAAACCTGTTGACTAACTTATGAAGTAAACCAATAAAAACCTAAAAGTAAATTAGGACCAAACCAGATACAAACCAAACCAATTGTAAGTAAGAAAACCTTTTCTTTTTATGCTATATAACACATACATTTAATAATGTGCTGCATTTTAATGCACATTATTTATAACTAGACACTTTTATGTGGATTTTTTGTCTTGAACTGTTTACAAGTGAGCCAAGAATCATGTGGACAAATACCCTAGCTGTGGGCCTGGTCCGTTTTGATTTACCAACATAAGACCTGTATATTTAAAAAACACTAGATCATTTTCTATATTTACTATAAAAGACAGATTAAGATAAAAGCAGCAGTTATCAGTAGATATAAATACAATTGGAGTACAAAGAAAAAAGGGAATGTGTGGAAATAGTTTTTTTATTTTTTATTTTTTAATGTAAAAGTCTAATTTAGTTTGAATCAAAACAAAAAACAATTCATTTAGTTTGGTTTGTCAGCAAAAAGCCGGGGTTCAGGTGTTCACAGCCGGCACCAAAAAAAAAAGGCCTTTCTCAAGAAACGTCCTAGAGGGCGCTGTTGCCTCAAATTATAAAACCGCATTTTACTTTCTCAGTTTGCATTTGACGTTTCTCATTTTATTTAGTTAAACAATATTGCTAATTTATGAAGCTCTTACTGTTTGAACTCAGCTGAGGTAAAAAATACAGACATAAAACTATATAAATGCAGAAATTATACAAATCAATAGTTGAACTTTGAACTTGAACTTTTCATACAAGCTATGAATAAACTGGATGAAAAATACAAGTCATAAAAAGGTATTGCATTGCATAGAGCTTAAAACCAAACAGCAACAGGTTGAGACTGGAATACACTCCAAACAGTCCCACACGTCTTCATTAAGCTCAGACCTAAGTATAGTATTCATTTCACACTGGGTATTTTGCTGTTCACAGTTTTGTATGTTACTTATTGCTTTATTAGACATATTTTTCCCATATTGTTTGATTTAATACCGGCTTCCTTCATTTGTTTCCTGTGGGCATCCCGAGTTAATTTAAAAACATCTCTTTCATTATTAATCCAAGCTCTCGCTGCAGACTCTGGTAAACACTGTGTTTTCACTAAATATGAGCAGCGCTGATTATTGCTGCAAATGTTTATCATTAAATGCAGCAGAAAAAGAAGGGTTCAGCTCAAACATGTATCCACAGCCCTCACTTAACTCTCGATTTTAATAAGCTCATTGTGGTGCTTTATTTGTACTGCTTTGTATATTGTCTTTAATTTCTGGTGAGTTCTTATGAGCTCTTATTTAAACAGAATAAATTGTAGGCAATTTTGTGAGTAACATTTGAGATTTTGACTTTATAAAGAACCTTTATATTCCTGAGTTCAAAACCAGGGGGTAGCCATTTTAGGAATAGTTTTTGGTTGACATATTTGCCCATTAAATCAATAAATCAAGATTTACAATTTGGTTGGCTACTTGTACTTCTAAAAATAATATTAGTAACAAAGATTTTACTCAAGTACAGATTTGTATGAGTTGACCTTTACTTAGAAGGTGCATTATGGGAAGTGCAGTTCAAGGAGCAAGTCTATTTTACAGTAGGCTTCCAACAAGGCTTTGGAAAGAAACTATATATTTAAGTCTTTGTGTCCGTGCCCTCATGACTCTGAGCATACCAGAGGGAAGGCTTCACCGAAACTCCAATTCAGATTAAAACACCGAGAGTGAGGAAAGGTAAATAAACGTAGCTTTAGCGAGACTTAAACCATGAGAGCAGATCATTTTAGGGTTGTTAACAGTTGATGTCTTTGTATCTGTCATCTTGAAGGTTTGGTTCATTTAAATCCCAATAAAGTCATGCAGCTTAAAAATTAAAGGGATTTTAATTTGTTGGAGTCACAGGAAGTGCAAGCATGCTTCCACTAAACTTTATCTCATTGTGTTTTTTTTTTAAGTTAGTATTTATTCAACAAACATTAGTGTGGATGTCGCTTGTTTCTACTGAGTGTATTTACAGTGCATCACAGTCAATCCTCTAAACTTAAATCTGGTAAAACTGGAGACATTTCCCCATTTTTGTGTTTTTGTGAGTCAAACCCACTTCCTCCAATTACTGCTTCGCTGCGGGCCGTAGCTCTGTAGCATCTGGGCTCCACTCGACGACAACGAATCTGTGGGTTTTGGCAGAAAAAGAGTGGGTCCGGATCATTGTCCACCTCCGCGAGAAAAGACCAACACGGAGTGGATGGCAACCCACAGTGACAGGTTATTAATGTGAACAGCAGCTGCCTCACGGCTCCAGCACTCGTACTTCGCCTTTAACAACTGATTATCCAGTGAATAACTTTAGTTTTGAGACAAAGAAAAGCACAGCCCGATCTCAAAGAAAAATAATGAAGAGAAACTATTTGCTCTAAACTGCATAATAATTGCTAATCAGCAAAATCACAATCAATACAATCAACGTGAATAATTGTACCATCAGAATCAAACGGCACACGTTTCCATCTCAGTCTCATTTTGCAGGAAAGTTTTTGAACTCAGAACTTTCATTTTTTTCTTGACTTATTCCAGATTTTGCAGGCTGCGTGGAAATCTTAGGATACAATACACTTGGAAATAAAAATATAGGGTGGTCTCCAAGCGTTGTGTTCTCGTCCCGTCAGTTTGGAGGGCACTTAAAAACAGCTCCCAGCACGGGCCCCCCTCCTAAGTGAGAATCTGTGGAACTCTGTGGGACGACTCTGGAGTTCGTGCGGGACATTTATCACTGCCAGCGCCGGCCAAGGGGATAATATATTCACCGTTGGATATATGATATATGAGCCGCAGCAGAGAGAGGAAGAGGAGGAGGAGGAGGAGGCTGTGCTTTCAATGCTTACCACAGGACAAAACCTAACAGAGGGAACGAGGACTGCTCCATTAGTTTCAGGTCAATTGAGAAAGACAATTTATTTTTTGTCAAGCTTTTGTAGTATTGGTGTAGAACTTAAATATAGACACAATCAGTTTTATTTTGCGTTATGCAGCTCATAGAAAAGGTGCACTATGACATTTATGCATGAGGTCTGTTGACAGTGACCTATTATTACCGTTAATGAAGGGACAGAGCGATGGCATCCAGTTAAAGGAGATGACTCAGAAGAGGGAAGGAAATGAAAAATGCATCAAGAAGGAGCCCTAACTGTGTAATATTACTCTACTCTAATAGTGTCAACCATAGCAAATGTAAAGAGCATACCTAAAGTACAGTTGTTAAATTAAATATTGGCAAAGCTAGTAATGCTCTCATTCATATCCCAATGGAAGTTTTTTGCTGAAATGGTAAAATTTGCTAAAAAACAGACTGATCACAATCTGGATAGAGTTTTTTTTTTTTTTGACACTGTCATCTGTCTGGGAATAAGACAGCTGCTACAGACAGGTTTGTGTGGGATGACAAGCACAAAAAAAAACAATAAATATGACCAAAAATGCAGTGTCTACATCGCTGGATCAAAAGAAAAAGACCAACACAAACCTAAGCCTCCCACATAAAAATTTCTACCTACCTTTTTCTTTTTGCAACATTTCAAAATGTCTCATGAGACTGACTTAAATGAAAACTCTTCATCCATAACCTGTCCCCTTATAGTGCTGTGTATCCCATCATGCTCTTCTCTTCTGCCCACAGCCTCCTGTCTCCGTCACACACTCATCGATGGCCCGCAGCCAAACACTGAGCTGTCACCGAGCGCTAAAAAAACGACCGCAAATACCCCAGCTCTGCCAAAGACTAAATATTTCTCCACACACGCATTTAACTGTAGATATAAGACCCACTACGTCTTCTTCCACAGCGACTCATCAGCACTTTGTATATTATATTGTATTGCATACTTTTATTTTGAAAGTACTGCTATATGAACAAAAGTGCAATAACATTTGGTTTAAAGTGTTTGCAAACACTTTAAACAAATAAGGTGCTTTTTACAGCCGTTAAAAGTTAGTAGCAGTTCAAATATTTCTGGTAAATCTCAACTTAAACATTAATGTAATCAAATTAAATATTAAACCAAAAAAATTTGCCACTGCCAGGGCATTAATACTTTGTTAAGTTTGTTATAGAAAAACAAGTTATGTCCAGAGCCTCGATCATAACATTATAATATTATAATATTATACATATATATAACATTATATAATGTAAACAATATAAATGTCTCTCTTGTGTTTTCATTACAGTCAGAGCATGTGAGTGCAGTTCCTGCTGTTCTTCAATATAATGCACTGTAACGCCGCGAGCTAATTACGGTTGCCTAGCGATGTCCAGTAGTCCCGGTGAGGGTAACAGATGGTGCACGTTGTAACGCCGTCGCTTTTGTAGTCCTCTCCTTTTTATACAACTCACGTATTCTTCTTGAGATGGTGCGTCATGAGGGCGGCTCATACGTGCAGGTATTCATTGTGATCCTAAGAATGTTCTTCAGACCGACATCTTTCACAATATTAATTGGCCGATGCAATAAAATAATTGTCGGCATTAATTCATTAATGCATTAACACAGTAATAACTCATTAACTTGCCTAGCACTAATATATATATATTTTATTATTATTTTATAAAATAAAAAAGAAAGTTGATGTGATGAGCTAGCCATCCAATAGTTGGACCCATTACTTAGTTTTTAGTGAAGTTTTCATAATTTACAGTAGTTTATAAATTTCAAACCCATTTACTAACTCAATTCACTTTTAGCACATTAAGACTTTGACGTCACTTGATTGATATTACACACTTTATCCCACTGTCCATCTGTATATACAGTCCAGGATGTGATTAGTTGAGCCCTGATTTGATTTCATCTGGAGTTTGCATCTGTTCCCCTCCTTCTCCAAGTGGCCACTCTTAATTCATAATAACCACCTCCAGCTCCACTAATGACGCCGCTTAATCACGAGAGGAGTCTGTAAACACTGAGCTCGGCCTCAGACTAATTACAGGGTTTGGAAATCTAGCGGGCGTTTAGCCACAGACGGATGTGACGAGAGAGTGGAGAGGGTTCAACTGCAGCTGACTGAGCAGCCAGCGATCGATGTTATATTAAAAACAAAAGGTCAAAGTCATTTCCATGTTGCGCCGACGATGATGCTGTTTAGCACTTGCTCGATGATTAAATTATGAAACATTAATCGATGCGAGCTGTTGCTATTACTTTCTGACTAAAAGTGTAATTATTTTCAGTCTGAGTGGTGATGTTTGGTGTAAGTGTTATGTTTGGTATCACTCAAGTCTGTACAAAGCCTCATACACTAAGAATGCATAGAGTAGGGACACATGTTTCCTCTGTCCTGGGTTACAAACTTCAGCTTGTATATAAGCGTAGTGTTTTTTTTATTGTAGTACAGCTGATGGCCACTAGAGGCTGGCTCCAAATGAAACTTGGTACACACATCCAGCATGGGCTTCTGAACATAAAAGCCAATGGGGACCACACCCTATGACACACGGTAATTCGGCCATTTTGAATTGAAGATGTGAACCGCCTTAGAATACACCTCTCTTTTAAAAAACAACAAAAAATAGCTGCTTCATTCCACAGACACCAAAGTACGAAATGCAATCCCCTAAGTACATGTGTCCCCGCGGTCTCAAGGGAGGCGAGTGCCTTTTTCACTGCTTGCAGCTTTAATTCTTTATTATCCGACCATCATCAGCACATTCACCAAACATTCTTACAAATTCATACACCAGAGCCACAGACACTGGAGGCAAGGAGGGTTAAGTATCTTGCCCAAGGACACAGTATGAACTGTGGAGAAAGTGGGAATCGGACCGCAAACCTTCTGGTTGAAGGACAGCCGCTCTACCACTGAGCCCCACATGAGCACAACAATTTCTATGAGAGATGTGAATACAAAGAACAAAGTGGAGAAGCGTTTTTTTCCTAGTTTTTCTAAAGATTAAATTCATAGAGCTGTGCTGCTGTCTTGTAATTCAGACAGTCAGTATTTAATCAAACATATTCTGCTTGTGGTTAATGCATTGTAGACAGTAAAGCACTGTTTTAAATTTCAAAGCAAGAGCTGCACAACACCAACTCAACTATTTAATACAGGAAACTGCTGTTTTTACTAAAGGCTAGCTTGGTGTTGTTGGGCAAAAAGGTAACACATTTAGCACGTTTTTATATTGGAATATGACAAGAATCACAAGAACAAGGCATATTTCCCCCTTTGTGAAAATGAATCAGACACCTGGGACCCAAGTGGTAAAGTATACTTTAAGGGGACCCTGCGTTCCCCTTTCGGTGATGTAAATGCACCAGTACTGACCCAACTTAACCACACTGTCCTGCTCCAGTGGAACTAAGGTCTAAATGTCCAGGGTACAACATTATTATAATGGTTTACATTGGAAATATAACCATGAACTTGTTGCTGCAGTTGGCCCATAGTGTTGTTTTCATGGGGCCTATGATGTTTATGGGCGAAGATATATGATATTAAATGACATCATCTTGAACTGAAAAGAATAACAGCCGATAATGTTCACTAAGACTACAAATATTTATCTCAGTTGCTGTAAAAAACTCCAGACTTGTTCCAGAAAAAGCTTATGTCAAAAGCTTTGTCCCATTCTGTCTCTGGGAACAGTTCAGGACCATGGACAGTACATAAAGAGATTAAATACGACTGGAGCCATTTTGGACTAATGTTGTTAACCTCTATGTACATCCAAAGTGAACAAAAACTGAATTAAGCTATGTACTATGTACAACTTGGAAAAATGCCCATTTGGGGGAAAAAAAGTTAGGATTTTAGCCAAGTTCTACTTAAAACTCTGACCTTATCTGTAGATGGAGCTGCCTCAATGTACTTAGGCTTGTTACTCGGCCAAGAAATGTAAAGATTTTGTCCCACAGTCACTCAGTATTTAAATTAAATCACAAAAGACAAGCTTGTATCACTATAAGAGTATTTTCTACAGAGACCTACCTTTATGTACCAACCATTTTTTGTGTAACTTTTCTTGACTGTTTTGATCAACTTGTTTGGATTGAAGCTTTTAAAAATGTTCGTCCCCTCTGCAGATATCCACGATGAGAACGGCCTGAAACCCGTTATGGTCTACATCCACGGAGGGTCGTACATGGAGGGCACGGGGAACATGATCGACGGCAGCATCCTGGCGAGCTACGGCAACGTCATTGTCATTACCATCAACTACAGACTCGGGGTTCTCGGTAAGTCACTTTTACTCGTACCTTTGCTGGATTAGTTTGTCGAAAAGAAGAAGAAAATGAACGTATTGCAAACTGTTGAGGGCTGCGCCAAAATGGACTAAGATTGAGTCTGTTTCTTACAATAACTGATTAATTTGCTCACTTTTGCTCACAAGTTGCTTGTAATTTTATTTGTTGCAATAGTGTAATTTAAGAGTCTTATTCCTGCTGTAAACCTGATGTAGTTTGTGATTTAAATATTGCACGTGATGTTCATGTTACTGTAGAAAGAAATTTGTGATAAAATTTGTAGTTATGAATGAAATTGTGGTTACTTTTTTAGTTTTTAGGAAATTAAGTGGTAATTATTTGCCTATGTCTTGTTATAAATTGGGTTTAAATACACTCACCTAAAGGATTATTAGGAACACCATACTAACACTGTGTTTGACCCCCTTTCGCCTTCAGAACTGCCTTAATTCTACGTGGCATTGATTCGACAAGGTGCTGAAAGCATTCTTTAGAAATGTTGGTCCATATTGAGAGGATCTTGCAGTTGATGGAGATTTATGGGATGCACATCCAGGGCACGAAGCTCCCGTTCCAACACATCCCAAAGATGCTCTATTGGGTTGAGATCTGGTAAATGTGGGGCCATTTTAGTTCAGTGAACAAATTGTCATGTTCAAGAAACAAATTTGAAATGATTCGAGCTTTGTGACATGGTGCTTTATCCTGCTGGAAGTAGCCATAAGAGTATGGGTACATGGTGGTAATAAAGGGATGGACATGGTCAGAAACAATGCTCAGGTAGGTCGTAGCATTTAACAATGCCCAGTTGGCACTAAGGGGCCTAAAGTGTGCCAAGAAAACACCCCCCACACCATTACACCACCACCACCAGCCTGCACAGTGGTAACAAGGCATGATGGATCCAAGTTCAAGCTCATCAGACCAGGCAACATTTTTCCAGTCTTCAACTGTCCAATTTTGGTGAGCTCGTGCAAATTGTAACCTCTTTTTCCTCTTTGTAGTGGAGATGAGTGGTAACTGGTGGGGTCTTCTGCTGTTGTAGCCCATCCGCCTCAAGGTTGTGTGTGTTGTGGCTTCACAAATGCTTTGCTGCATACCTCGGTTGTAACGAGGGGTTATTTCAGTCAAAGTTGCTCTTCTATCAGCTTGAATCATTTGGCCCATTCTCCTCTGACCTCTAGCATCAACAAGGCATTTTCGCCCACAGGACTGCTACATACTGTTTTTTCCTTTTTCACACCATTCTTTGTAAACCCTAGAAATGGTTGTGCGTGAAAATTCCGGTAACTGAGCAGACTATGAAATACTCAGACCGGCCCGGTCTGAGTATTTCATGCCACGCTCAAAATTGCTTAAATCATCTTTCTTTCCCATTCTGACATTCATTTTGGAGTTCAGGAGATTGTCTTGACCAGGACCACACCCCTAAATGCACTGAAGCAACTGCCATGTGATTGGTTGATTAGATTCTTGCATTAATGAGAAACTGAACAGGTGTTCCTAATTATCCTTTAGGTGAGTGTAGTTCCAAAGTTAAAAGAATTACTACTGATGTTTCTGCAAAATAAATTTCATCAAAGAAAAATGAGAAAACACTGACATTTAGTGACTACATGTATTCAAATCTAGCTAATAGTTGACTGTTTTTATTGTTTGAGCCATAAGTTAGTCTCCAGTGTCCGTCATACGCCCTTATACACACTCCACTAACTCCCCACCGCTGCCTCTCCTGGCTCTGCTCACCATTTGTTATAAAGCCGAGCTGTCTGCACCAGCCGCTATATTTAGTTCTGTAAGAGCCAGAGGGGAAAAGGTGCTCTGCAAAAGTGAGCACTCCGGTGAGCGGAAAGAAATCTAAAAACACACACAGAGATAAAGAATGCAGATGGGTTTACAAACAACAAAAGCCCGGGAAAATTCGGAGCCCGAATATTAATAGTGTTGGGATTCTAGAGTGTGGGAACAAAAAGAGAGACTGTGGCTTTTTTCGCTAATTGACACGTGGCACAATCATCCAGGGCTGAAAATGTACACCCACTGTCGCTGAAAAAAACACACATTTTGTCCCTTAGTCACAAAACATCTAGGTTTAGAATACAACAGTGACAAATTTAATCTTCATCTGGACAGGATATATTTAGGGTTCAGACTGAACATTGAAGTGGCTCTGTCCAAGATTGTAGCATGAGCGTACAGCTTCATGTTACCAAAGGGCTACTTCTGGACCGTCTCAGAGACCTAAGTGGTGGGCAAATCATAAACCTTGACTTCAGTTTTTCGGTCAATGCTTTTGAAAGTGTTGTATTGTTTTATGTTTATGGGAAACTGAATAAACTACAGCTACATTTTTATCCAAACATGCCGTCCTCTGAGTCGGACAGTTTACATTTGTCTCTCTCCTTTAACGGAGAGGAAAAGTGAGTGTAGCCTGTCCACTGATGTAAAATCAAGGCTCAAACATCAACTAAAAAAAACCCTGGACTGTGGGTCAACCCTTGGGGAAAAGATGTCGATGCTACAGCTCTGAACAGGGAATAGAAACAATGGTCCGACTGAAACTAGCTTGTATGTTTCTCTTGAATGTTTAAAGTGCAACTAAACCCCTGGTCAGAACCGAATTCCGCATACTGGCAATATTTGAAAAATGCTGGAAAAGTGGGCGGAGACAGATGCGGATTGATTGACAGCTCAGATGTGAGAAGTGCAAAGATGTAGAGTGACTGGAGTGACGCAAGTAGCTTTGCGACAGAGCGGTCATTTGAAGTGGAGGACTTTTCTCCCCCTCCTTCACCCGAAGAGGAGGAGGGTGAATTGTCATTACAGACAGGGCCAGAGCCTTATCAATTCGAGCCGCTGGCTCAAGTCGCGGGCCCAGATACCGGCAATGCTATCGAAGCAGCAGCGCAAGAGAGAATGGGGCCAGTGTCGGAGTGGTAAAAATTAGCATTATGGCTAATTTAGGCTAATGCTCAGCAAAGGCTAACGAACTTTTTAAAAATTGTTAATGTGTTAATAATTAAGCAAAAAAATATTTGAAATCTAGATAGAAATGATTGTCTCAACAGGTGCACCTGTGGGCACTGCAGCTCACTGTCCCCGGGAGAGAATGTCTGTTGTAGGGAGATACCCAAGGTATAGCTATGAAATATCACAAGACCCAGATTGTTCAGTACACTTAATTCATTTACTAAGTAATCGACACAAAACCCACAATCCTCGCATATCAAATAATTACGGAGCCCCTCTGGTCTCACTATGTAAAAAAAAAATATATATGTAACTAAGTCGTGGCCACGAGATACGCTAACTCGTGGCCACGAGTTAAGCTAAGTCGTGGCCACGAGATACGCTAAGTCGTGGCCACGAGATAAGTAAATATGAAAGCATGCACGCTAACTCTGCCGCCCATAAGGCTCATACATACAGCCAGATGGACCTAAGCCAACAACGCCCTCTGCTGACGTTTTATCGTAGGCTACACAGACATGCTTTTCCAAAATGTCAAAGACTTCAATAATTAATAAACCAGTCTGCACACTAATATAGACTATCTTAAAATCATAATCAGAAATACTTTATTGATCTTTATTGATATTGATAACCTTTGTTATTTAAATGGAGCCTGTACTGTAGTGCAATGTAATACTTCACATTCTGTGCAATATTATCTGTTTTAATATTCAGTGTAATATAGTTTGCTGCAGTTCTGCTTCTATTTATTTACTAGTACTGTTCATCACAATCAATTCAATTCTGTTAATACAGTAATGTAAATCTTGTAGGCTGCATATCCATGGTCCTTTATAACTCTTCTTCATATTTTATAGCATATATTTATTTAGCATATACTTTTACATGTGTATAGGCTACTTGTTTATTTACCAACTTATATTATTATTTATATTTCTTTAAATGTCTTGATGTGCACATCAACTGTGACACAACAATTGTCCCCTGGGTTATCGATATCAATAAAGATCAATAAAGTATTTCTGATTGTGATTTTAAGATAGTCTATATTAGTGTGCAGACTGGTTTATTAATTATTGAAGTCTTTGACATTTTGGAAAAGCATGTCTGTGTAGCCTACGATAAAACGTCAGCAGAGGGCGTTCTAGGCTTAGGTCCATCTGGCTGTATGTATGAGCCTTATGGGCGGCAGAGTTAGCGTGCATGCTTTCATATTTACTTATCCCGTGGCCACGACTTAGCGTATCTCGTGGCCACGACTTAGCGTATCTCGTGGCCACGACTTAGCTTAACTCGTGGCCACGAGTTAGCGTATCTCGTGGCCACGACTTAGTTACATATATTTTTTTTTTTTTACATAGTGAGACCAGAGGGGCTCCGTAAATAATAAATAAATCATCCTAACAAAGTAAAGTAAAAGTAAGCATTCTCATATTATAGGTAATGCATAGGTGTCACCAGATTGGTGGAGTAGACTGCAGCCCATCCAGGCTTTGAGCCAGTAGCTCTAAACCCCTATGTATTACAAGCTGTATATGGCACTTATCTCCACTTATTTGGTGAAATGGAAGATACACTTACAAACATGTTAGTTCCAGTATGAAAAGATCAATATTATTATAAATCATTTTATTTTTTTTTTACCCTCCACTTCAACATACACGTGCACCTCCTCTGCTTATCGCAATGTCGTGAGGTGGTGCTGGGGGTACCTTGGCCAACACTTAAGAGTGGTCATACCTTCCTGCGATGTGACCAGGATCAGGGAAGAGTTTCCTGAAGAAGGACCATACAGAGGTTTTCTTCCCCCACTGGATTTTTGAATATATTTTTTTATAAATAAAATAAAAATAAAATAAAGGACTTCTAAAGAAGCATTTATAATTGGACTTACACACTACACAATTCTGTAAATCAGCTATAAAACTCAAAGTAAACATGTAGCAATATACATACACACATATACACACACACACACACACACACACACACACACACACACCAAAACCCTTTCCCATATGCCAAGTGTAAAAGAAGTGTCTAATGTCCTTTTTTTGCTCCCTCATGAACTTCTGTACACCTGAATGTCGGTCGGTCACCAAGGACTGGCCCACGACACCTCTTTGCTCAAGAAGAGACAGGCTTCTTACAAATCCTTCCTTCTCCATTCGTTGGCTGTTTCCGACTTTATTGCTCTGTAAACTCAAAAGTACTTTAGAGCAATGCGCAGTATATAGTTTTTCACATAACAAAATACTTCATTGTGTAGTACCTGGACTAGTTGGATGTCTATGACCACATTGGCTTTGAGATCCATCATTGTATAGCTGCCATATTTTGCTGAATGTCCTACAATTGTTATTTGCACTTTAGTCAACAAAGCCCGGTAGCAGCAGCAGCAGCTGCTGTATGTATGTATGTACATAAAAAAGTTATTTATTACCGGGTGAATCAGCTCTCATGTCCCCACCAAGAGTCACAGCCCCAGCAGCAATGGTGTTTTCAATTAGGATATCCTGCTCAATCTTCCACTGCCAGTTTATTGTGGGAATAAGGAGTCTGGCCTGATGCTTGTGGAAGCACTGCTCAGAGATTCCCTTGATTTTGAAAGCATCTAAGAACTAAAGAAAAAAAACAGACATCTTCATAAAATGACTTGGTGTGCAAACATAAGGGCACCATATATTATCTCTCACCTTTGATGTCTGGCAAAATGATGAGCCAGTGAACAGAATAGCTGCACAAAGCTGAAGGTTTCCCGCTGGTATATTGTTTACCTTTGGCTGGCTCGACCAGTCCCTGGAATACTCGCAGTGAGCACAGTGCTGTTTGACTTGGAGAAGTATCCCAATGGTTGATTGCGAAACAGCACAACTCCAGCTGCAGACAGGGCATTTTCTAAAAAGCTCCAGCAATTTATCTTAATAAACTATGTACTTAGTAAGTTTGTGTGGTAACACTTCATTGAAGACGCTATGTAAAAGTAAAGAAAATAAAAAAGTTTTTTAGAAACAGTCAAATATAACTGAAAAACCTAATGAGACTAAACAGATTACCTGGTACAGTCCATAGTGCTCTCACTTCCATCTGGATAGTAGCTTGAGTCATCAGTGGACACGTCACTTCTTTTCCTCTTTATTGGTGTAGAGGTTGCCCTGGGACACTCTGTGAAAGACTCCATCAGTGTGCCTGTGGCACACCACACACTCCTGTTAGGCATTCTGGCCTGGGTGGCTGTGCAAATTATAATAAATTTGTTATCAATAAGCATTAAAAGTGCAAAACAACATTAAATCATCTTGACTATATGATAGTACAGTACAATACAATAGTATTCAAACTCACATTTGCTTCTCCTGATAGGCTTCACCTTAGCCTGCACACCTGCAGATCTGGAGCTGACTGGTTCTGTCTGGCACCCAATTTCTCTGGTCATCTAAAATTAGTCCTAAATTCAATCATTTCAGATATTTTACAATGGAATAAATAAATATTAGTGACACAAATGTTCTCACAAAGCGAAGAATCTCAAATAAGACATGGCCAGACACAAACAGTCACATATAGCCTCGTGGAGCAGCAATATGCAATTTACAACAATAGTGCGCATTTTTTCTGCTTTTAATTAAATGAGCAAGCTTTACACAACACGCACAAGTCCAACACAGCTATCCAAGACAGCGTAAAAATGCCCTCTGTTAGAACACACGAGTCAAGAGACGTATGTTTGGCCAAGTCCAAAGTCACAAAAATAAAGCTTCTTTAGTGCTGCATCACTGATACACGTACAGCAAAGTATGAGAAAAGACTAACGTAATATTGAGTAATAACATAGTAATGCTAGATATCTGTGTGTGCTGAGAAACAAGGGAGTATCTACACTAGTCTGCGACAGACCCGTTAGCGCCACGGTATCAGGAGTAGCTGAAGCTAACGTTTAGCATACTGTATCTAACTAGCAATATGACAAACTGATGAATTAATTTTAGTTTAATAGGATAAATATATATATAAATATATGCTCACTTACCTGAAGACACTGCTGCAGTGGTGGAGTCCGTGCAAGAGGAGCAGCGTTTGGCACTGCAGTGCTTTTTAGCGTGAGCATTTTGGAGAAGCCCATTTCCA
Source organism: Neodontobutis hainanensis (assembly GCA_024349245.1). Classification (NCBI taxonomy): domain Eukaryota; kingdom Metazoa; phylum Chordata; class Actinopteri; order Gobiiformes; family Odontobutidae; genus Neodontobutis; species Neodontobutis hainanensis. The sequence continues at coordinate 1,576,581 of JALDNG010000059.1, forward strand.
CCTCCATTGCCTTAGAGAAGCAATCCCGCGTAAAATGCAGGTTGCACACTCCAGCTCTCAGCGGTAACTCTCGGTCTCCCAGGCCAAGTGCATGTAACCACTTATTCCTAATTTCTAAGTCTGCTGGAAAGCTATGCAGTCCAACAGTGCTGTTGCAACCAGCAACACTACACCTACGCCCCATTCTAACAACCACACTAAATACAGCTCTAATGCAAAAAAAAAAAATCTATGCTAACCTAAAGCTATCCTAACTGATGCAATACTGTGCCACTAACTAACTATGCTTATAACAATACTACACTAAGAACTAACTGCTATGCTATTTAATTATCTAGGCTATGAGAAATAATCTAAATATCTATATAAATGGCTATGCTAACTAGATGCTAATATACGCTGACTGGCTACGGGTTTTGACAGAACAAGATGTTTTTATACCAGGAGTAAACAATGCCAAGGGTGACGTGCCAGGGTCATGGGTCGTGAGCCGTTAGTCGAGCCAGTATACGTCACAGTTTTAGCAACTACAATAATTATCGTTCAACCTGAAGGGGGCAGCACTTAGACGGTTTTACACCATATTTTTTAAAATTAATATACTTTATACTCAATTGTCAAAACTTTTAGTCAGATCAATGGACAGCACTAATAAGGCCCCATTTATACAGATCATTACCTAAAAAAAGTTCTTTTAGGGTTTAGTTACTCTTTAAGTCCTTGTGTCTGCTTTCTTTTACATTTTTTGTCTTGCCAACGAAGTTATATATATATATATTTTTTTTTTTAAACCCTAGAAAAGTGACTAAAGGGATATATATTTTCTTCCTATTTCCTGTTGCAGTCCAGTCTAGTCTAGTGTCTGTTGGTGTTATCCGACTCTCTCTGTTCTGTTCGTAGTAAACACAGTGAGACCCGATATGTCGAGCCGTTAAAAGACACCTTCAACTTTTCCTGTTCACGTTTGACTCGAGGCATCCAGGTTAAAGTCCAAACGAGTCAGGTTTCACTGCTGCGACGGGACAACTGCAGCTTTATTTCCCATCCCATTAGCTTTGATTACACTCAGGGGAGTACAATATTACAGCCATTACATTAATTCAGAGTGATACCATGTGCTGTGTAAGAGCAACAAAGTCAAAGTTATGATACAAACATTTGGAAAGAGCTTTGTACAGGAGTCAGGAGCTATTTCTATATTCTTTTTTATGACTCTGAACTTGATAAATGCAAGTCATTTAGAGTCATTGAAAAGGAATAGATTAGCACAAAACAAAAAGATAAAATAGACTTTTTGGTCGCTATGTAGAAATGTAAAATCTAGATTTGGTATAAAGGTAATAAAAAAAAATGTAAAAAAAATATACAATTATTAAACTTCCTGTTTATAAATTTGGCCTAAAAAATAAAATAATAATCAAATGAACCTAATTAGTTATACTTCCTGTTTTCATACTTAGCATAGAAAAAAACTATTTATGGAAAAAACTCTGTCCTTATCTCTGTACATTAGACTAATGAGAGATTTATACAGTAAAATATTGCAAAATATTATATTTGATATTTTAGTTATACATTTAGAATATTTCATTTTAATGTTGAATTATGATCAATAATAAACCCAAAACTAATTGCAAATACCTTCTTTCCAATTGACCATTCTTTATTTGTCCATTGCTAAAAACCACAGATTGTGATTCATTGATTATTTATTAATGTCAAAACATGGCTTTAGCTTGTGCTTTTTTTCTCTATTGTCTTTTCCATCCAATGAAAATGCACTTATTTATGGCCGTTAATCTCCTGTATCACAGTGGTTTCATAACAGACTGACGTTATGTGGATTATGTGAGTAGCAGCTTGTGTAATGACGAGAGTCGTGAGGAAAGTGAGCAGTGAGCGTTAGTGTAAGTTCTCCGGACACTGACAGCCGCCCAGAGTGCTGCAGCAAAGGATGATGGGATGTCTTCTGATGGTGACTTTTGTCCCAGAGGGGATGCTGCCTGTCAGTCTGGAGCTCATGTCCAGTCTCACCCAGGAGCTGACTCACACAGTGGCTTATACCCTCCACATCCAAGGCCAACACACACTCCTTTAGGTTAATGTCTTCATTACTTTACTCTATATCATTGCTTGAGTGGAAACCTTGCATTTTCAATAGAAACTTTGACGTTTCCTTGCTTTGACAGACAGTCCCTTTTTAATTTACAGTCGAACAAAGATGACTAATGCTCCCTAATGTTTCGCAGAATGAAGCATTGAGATGACAAAGAGCCTGGTGTGGAGCCAGACGTCAGGAAAAGGCAAGGTCACAGAGCGGAGGAGTGGGTAGAGTTAAAGCTACGACAGCATGAGTCAGCGCTCAAGAGGAGTCGATAGAGAGTTCAGTCTGACAGCGCACACGACGGATGGGAGTCTCAAACTTCAGGAGGAGAGAGGAGAACTTTGATGTCAGGCCAGATCAATCGTGCAACAAGGGCATTTTTGATTCTAAATCCAATATTTGCCAGCTTTAGTCAGCACAAGTGGGACACCTCCACACCTCATTTTGTTAAATAGCTGAATAAGAACTAACTATATAAAAAATCTGTGACACGACAAACACACAAATATAATCTCTGACAGGTCCATCCTCTTTATATTCTATTCAGTCTTACATTTTGCTATAAAATTAGAAATGTCTAATACTTTTGGTGGTTTGTTAAACTCCAGAAAATGAGAAAAAACTCAACTCAACAGAACCTGGGTTAGTAAGGAAACATTAGATTAACCCTTATCACTGTCAAGAAAAAAAAGGCTTTATTCCTGATTTAGAGCTGCTTTTACCGCTTTATCAGCCTTGTCTTAGACTTTAGATCTGGTCCTAGCTCACAAATAAGGTCAAATAAAGCATTTAAAGAGACATACGTAACTCAGTAGAAGCTATGTTTATTGTTGGATTTAGCAGTGATGATTGCATTTACCTCTAATGTCCAAGTGAAATCAGTTTTCAAGGTGAAGACATTTTGTCTGTAATTCTAAGAGACTTTGTCAATTCTAACCCAATCCCAGAATAAAGTCTCTTGGAATTAGAGACAAAAGTTTTTACCTTGAAAACTGAGTCCAGATGATTTTACTTTAACCTTTTTTCAAGATGACCTGGATGACTGAGAACCTTTCCAGACATCTAATGTCCATCAAAACAAGACAAAAAACCTTACTGTGAAGCTGAAAGTGCAGACCAAAAACCTATGAATTGTTGCCTTGTCTATTTGCTGTGACGTGTCAGTGACTAAAAGTATTCTGGCCACAGCTGTAGTGAGTGTGGTGACACTTCAGGGACTTATTAGACTCTTTTGTTATTTGAGTAAAATGAATAATAATATTGGCATGGACTCATTAAAGACCCATTATTATAATTAAATTACTACAAAACCTGCTACAAAGCACAATAGCCAAAAAATGAAAGTTGGATGTTTTCCTTCCTCTGTTTGCCCTATTACGTTTTATTCTTCTGCATTTGGTCCAAACGTCTAGTGCAATTGTCAGACATTCTTATACATTTTAAATTAGCAGGACCGTGGTTTAGTTTGGTCCAGACTGAAACTTCTTTTTAGTCGAATGAAACACCAGCTAGTTGGTCCATGTGGAGTTTTAACACAACCTTTAGACACAAGAAGATGGCCATTTTGTTTTTTTCTGATGGGACAAAAGGAGACATGATACCAGGGATTCTATGTTTGTTGTAAAGCAGAGGGACAGGCATATTACTGACTCAACTCTCTCCTTACTTAACATCCCTGAAGCCTCTGTGTGACTCTGATACTGTCGGCCTCAGAGCTCCTTGTCCACGTGACCGTGTTTGTGGCCGACGTCCAGCGTTCGCAGCGTGAGGCGATGTTTTGTGACGTGACACTGGAGAAAAGCTGGGGCTGCAGCTGCGTGTCTCGACCTGCCGCGGGGAATATACACGAGAAAGCACCACTCGCAGAGGCTCGGACTGAGGCGTGGTGGGGCAGGGGGGAGGGGTGTCATCTGTTGCTTTGGCAAAACAGGCTTTGACCAGACACATGGGGCTCTGTGGCCGTGTTCACAGTGGGACCCTATGACCTGATGATGTTTACTCACCATATTTACATACACACTTGTGTTTGTCTCATTATGTACTATAATTCATACTTCTTATACCGATTATTTTTAGAAACTATAGAAACTTTTTTGTTTCTGATGTTGTCCTGCGATACCTAAAAAAATACCAAAAAAGTCTCGCTGTCCATTATGTTGTTTGCTGAAATAATGGGTTTTAACTGCACATAGTGAAGTAGTTAAATGCTGGGATTAACCCAAAGCAGCTGGGACATACTGCACCAGGATAAGAGAGAGAAGATAAATGAATAAAACTGTACAATCTGGAACAATCTGAGACAATCAAATAGTTATTATTAAGCCTCTTTCTGCTGCTGTTTTGATTTGAGACGTTTTTTGGTGACAGCTGCCAGGACCAGGTGGCAAACGGAGCCACAAATCAACAAATTAGCCTGTTTTCTTGTCTGTATGTCCAGATGGATCATGTTTGACTTTTTTCCTTATTCACTAAAATATCCTTTTACCAATGTTTGCACTTCCCTTCCTCTGAGCCTGCTTTGTCACTCCATCCATCAGTTTGTTCCATTTTTCTGGAACCCAATATCTCCATAAATGCCTTGCGGGACTTTCTTGGCACCGGCTCGAACTGATTAGTGAAAGGTCCATCGTGTGAAAGCTCTAATACTTTTCTCTTATGTTTGCAACTTCACTGAGGTTTGAACACTTATACAACTAGGTCCTCTGTGTTTTCAAATCAAACCTGGCTCTTTTAAAGGTCAGCGTTGTCACAGCCCTTTCTCTCGGACCTCGTTGTGATTCCAAACAGAGGGGAGTGCATCGTATTGAGATTCAGGTAGAGGTGGCCTCTGCTCAAACACTTCTGCCGTCTGTGAAATAGCATGTCGCTTCATGGCTGAATGTAGCCCAGAGGAATTGTTTGAATACAGAGCGTTTCTCTGGAGCAGGGTTTGAAGGAGACTGAGAGAAATGTATTGGAAGGATTTGAATACAACCCAGATGAAAAGGGTCGGAAAAAGATACAGCCTTGAGATTGACCAGGGAGACAACGGGGCGCAGTGACTCCGGTGGTAGAACGGTCGTTATACTGTCATTGTGTCCTTGAGCAAGACACTCCTCCAATGACACAGCTCTGGTGTATGACGAGAATGTGGGACAACAAATGGAAATTAGTCTAAGGCTACAATCTGACATGTTTACCTTAATGTGGCTCATGTATGTTTTTTAACATGCTCCGTCCCAATCAAATAAATCCTTTAATAACACTCCAAAAACTGTAACCATTATACCTGCAATAAAAATGTACTTTAATGATAGTACTGAACGTTCCTGTTTTTATTATAGGCACATTGTGGTACTTACTATCTATACTTTAGTCGTACCATTACTGCTGGACAAAAATCTGGTTAAATGTGACAACAATCAGCGTCTGTCTAACCTTTGAGATTACAAACTCACAGGAATCCATCTTTAACTGCTCCAAGCAAAGTATTTGGACCTTGACCAAACTTGGCCAGTTTGTCCAATGATGTGGCAGCTCTGACAGGTCTGGGCGTTTTTAATCGTTACGAGCTTAAAGAACAAGGCGCTGCTCTGATTGGATAAAACCAGGTATTTATTTAAAGTACCTGGTTCAAATTTATGCTGTTGAAGTGTCCTTGGGCAAGACAATTAACTCTACCTTGCCAACAATATCTGTGATACTGCTAAATAGACGCTGAATGTAAAGCGTAAAATGCTAATTTAGTTTGAACTATTATAACTTTTGTATCAATATTAATGATAATGTCGATCCTTTTATGTTTCACCAGGATTTAGACTTTGACAAACAGACGTCTCATTGACTTTTCTCTATACTCTGTGAGGTATTTGTGCCTTAAATGTTTAAGTAACTAACATTAAACCTTGATGGACATATAGCCTGATTACATGGCACACCCTATTTTATATTCTTTCTATCAGCATTGTCTGTATAGTTTTTATATTTTGTCAAACTTAATCTGGAGGGTTTGGATGGCCATCATAGATCTCAAGCTGTCTGACCCCGAAGCTCTTTGATTTCACTGTTATTGGTTAATTTCCCCCAAAAAATAGTATAAATCAGGCAATAGCTGGGGCACTGTGGCACTCCTTTAAGGTAAATGAACAAAAAGCCTTTAACAAATCATGGCTAAGTTGTTTAAAATTGCCAACTCATATATATTATACAGTTCTTGTTCAGTCGTGTCTGATACTAAACCCCCAGCCATTTTGTCCTAGCCCCCCAGTGACCCTTTGTACCAGGCACCTATGTTCTGGGGCACATTGGCTCAGTGGTAGTGGTTGTCCCTCAACAGGAAGGTTCATACACTGGTGACTTGAAGCTTAATGTAATTCGCTTTTGATAAAAGTGTCAGCTAAATGAATAAATGTAAAATAAATAAATGTGCTTATTTTGACCAGATCTTACTTGTGTATATATGTACATATATATATATACACACACATATGTATAGATTATGTTTTCTCTTTTCTATTAATATGCTTCTAGATGTATTAATATAACATCCCATACTTGATTATAAACCACACAAAAGACAAACCATAAGGCACATAATATAAATGCATGCATAATGAATGACTAAATAAGTACAAAGAAATATAAAGCATAACATTTTTACACCACAGTCTACAAACTTGTATAGGCGGCTCAGCAAAAGTCATTTAAGTTTAAGGTACAGACCACCCCACCTACATATCTGCCTCATTCAAAAACTCATTTCTTCCATAACGCAATCAGTTTCTTCACACCTCTTTGGTCTTTTCTGCTGCAGTAAACTGTTCAAATCAGATCTGTGTGACACCAACAGCAGCACAGCACTGATTACTCACTGCTCGCTTAAAAAACTAAACAAAAAAAACAACACAAACCTGACTCCTCTTCAGTGGAAAGTCAAAGAGAGACGGGTGACGCTTGTTTCCACTCAGCGCTAATCCTTTTCACGCTGACACCATGTGACCTGTGGGTGGCCCTGTGTCACTGTGGCCCGTGACGTCAGCTGCTGTGGAGAGAGACTAAATATGAGTAGTGGAAAATTGAGCTTAAAACAGCATTTTGTGTGCTGTAATCTGTACAGTTTACAGTCGGTGGTGTGTCATAGAAGCTCATATCGTCCTTTTGCCAATACAGAGCTCCATTTATGAGCGGGGTTTTATGTAAATAAAGAGGATTATAAGCTTAAATTAATACAAACAGCAAATATAACTCAGTTTAAAGTTGACATGAATGGGTTTGTGAAAGATTTTTGGATTGCATCTTCAGAAAATACTTAAAATTAATTTTTTTTTCTGCAATTTGTCAAAAAACACCTTGACCACCATTAAATATAGCCTCAATCTCCTGTAACTGTTTGCAGGACACCATAACCCCAGGAGTAAGTGTATGTTTTGAAGGTCTTAGTCTATTCTGTGGCTTGAACAGACTAAATAATTATCAGATTATCGTGATTTAAAACTCCGTCTTGTATCTTGAATTAGAATCAACATCACTAATAGCTACTTCCGGTCTCTTTTTTACTAAGCCTAAGCAAAGCCCCCAAGAGTTTATCATTGTCTCAAACTGGTTAGTTCCTTGGGATTTCTTGTCATGGCCTCGGTCATAATCATAGCATGTAACAACAAGGAAAAATTTGTTTAATTTAAAGCAGGGATTGGTTTTATGTATTGGTTATACAGTAGGTCCGCAAAGGAAACTGGTCCATCTTTATTACTTCTCCGAGCTTCTCATCACTGAACAGCCTCTGGTCTAATTTATGTCTGTGCTCAAACCCATCCACGAAGGTTTTCTCCCACAGTCTATTATCTGCACGAGACCCACTTCCCTTTTGTAAGTGAAGGCTTTTAAAAGCACAAGGATTGACGTTGCAATTACACGCCACCAATGAATTGCCTGCAATTATAGCGGACGGGATGTGGCCGGTGTTGTTTTAATGGAAAGCAGAGCCCAGCGGGGTCTGAAGTGAAATGAAAGGGAGCAACAAAAAAGCTTGGCCAAATGGACTGCTTTTCGATGAGTAAACAAAAACAGATCCAGAGATGGCAGCAAAGATGGCCGCATTAGCTTTTAGTCTTTGATAGTAACGTGTCACAGGGTTGATTTGTTTTTCAAAAAGCAGTTTTCTTGGTGATTGTAACAGAAGGCCATATGTTCAAATCTCCTTTTAAATGGACTTGCATTGGTTTTCTGGCCCCTCTAATCATGCAGTATTCAGTCTGTGTGCTATACTGCCGACATTTAGTCCCATACAAGTGACTGCACATATAAATGGGCTTTTTTAGGACTGATGGATAGAGGCTTTGCAAATGCAGTCTGACAAATGGAAATTTACAAAATTGTTCAACACTGTGACAAGTCTGAAAGAGGAGGTTGTGTCTCAGAGCTCTTATTTTGCAAGGAGAGGAAACGGGGGAGGACAGAGGAGACGTGGAGAGGTGAGTTAAGAGGTTTGGACATCTTCAGGAGCTTTTTCAAACAAATGGCTTTTCCAGTCTGTTCAGAAGTTCATAAACAAAACATGAGAGACACTTGTCCAACAACACATGGTGTGGACGGGCTTTTCTTCTTCCCTTGGAGGTTGACTCCTGTGGAAATCACGCCAATGTATCCTCGCTCATGTCTCTACAGTTAGTCTCCTCTGTCATCCCTATAAGTCAGCCGAGATGCACAGGTAGGGCTTCAGGTGACGTGATTTAACTTGATGGGGGGGTTGTATGTTAACGGTGGTGCTACAAAGGTCCAGTAACAGACATTGTGCTCAGAAGTTTACATACCCTGGCAGAATTTTATTGGCCATTTTTCAGATAATTTGAATGATAACTTATATACTGTATATTCACAACACACTCTCTAGACACTGTTCCGTTTAGAGTGTCCTTTAAACATTTTAAACATTTATTTTATTTTTTTACATTTATTTATTCAGGAAAGTCCCACTGAGATTACAAATCTCTTTTTCAGGGGAGTTCTGGCCCTTATAATGTCCCATAGTCTCAGGTCTCAATGGGAAATAGTGGATAAATGGACTCATGTTTTTCAGGTTTGCTCACATAACATGACCAACACAACAGCAGTGATCCTTTGGCCCTTTACTTTTTTACATTTGTTACACTTTTTACATTACATTGTTCTTTGGCCTTCGTCCTTCAGGTCGATGTAGACTTAGCCCTTGATGCTGAAGAGGATGTTAGACTACACTGCTCTGTTCGTCTTTTGTGAAGTTCTCACTGAGGGCATTGCTTAGTTTGATGTGTCCTGGGATGTTATTTCAGAGACTCAACAGTTGAGCAGTGTCATATTTAATCATGTACGTTGATGTATGAATGAGAAAATGTTTACTCTACATGAAGAAAAGCTCTCTAATTAGATTTTTCAGTTTGATCGTCAGAGCCTTAAACTCTCAGAAAACACTTTATATTTGATCTGACGCAGAAAGGCTTTGATCAGGAGCCGGTGTCAGTTCAAAGTGAATCTGTGGTGCCAACTCTGGCTTTGATTCACTCACATTTCGACAGATGTCTGTTGGTCAAAGTCGATCTGCGGTGCTTCTTTGTGCAATTTACTAAAAGAAATCACAGCTCGTATGTTAGATTTTTGTTTGAGAGTGTCATTTAGACAGGTGTCAGTGGCTGGCCCTTGAATCTGAATGAGGTCAATGGCACAATATAAAATAATAGCTATTCATGAACCTATTTTGAAGTATCATTGGGTGTGGAAAATGTAAAATTACACTCGGCTGAGGTGGTTAGGTTGGTGTGCCTACCAAAAGAATGACTTATTTGGTTAAAGTCCAAATCACACAAAGAAGACATCTACGCCCTGGTCGTTTTATGAGATGTCCATGGTATTTTGACTCTAAATAAAACAACCCTCATCAAATGTAAGTCTTAAAAGTATGTATACTTAACAGCGCTGAACCCCCATCTTCACTAAACAGACCTGGTGATTTTATTCAACTGGGTTTCTTTATTTGACTATGAAACGGCCAATATTGTACTGCCCTTATTTTGTAATTCAGACTCTTTATCAATTTTTGTTTTGCCTAAATTGCACCTTAATAGCATCCATCCTTTCCTTCAAATTTGAGCTACCAAACCCTCCATAAGTTTCTCTCTAGTCTGATTTTTGGTCTTGTACTTGGGTGGGTTTTCTCAAGGTACACAAGGTTTCCCTCACCAGTCTTGGTCTAGGTTAGTCTGGTCCTCAGTTATCACATTAGACTGGTGGATTTGTTGCAGACTGTAAGTGAATCAAACCTGTCCAGAAAAACTCAATCTAAATCTGTCAGAGGATATTACTGCTCTCCTGTTATCAGCCTTTACTCATTCCACATTTTGACTGAAAAGCTGTGAAATGAGACTATACCTTTAGATCAGAGGTGAATCTGAGGTTAGATGGTCAGAGAGTGGACTTTATTAAAACCATAATGAAATCTAAATGAGAATATAGGATAATTACTTTTTTGTGGCCTTTAATAAAATGTAAAAGTTTGAATAACTTAACAACCTTATGCTTTCAGTTCTACTTAATATTGTACACATTCAAATGGAGAAATCTGATTTTAAACTTTAAACATAGAAGGAGACTTGCATAGGCATTTGCTAGAATAAAATAATGACTATTTTAAGACAAACTAGAAACACTTCCAGGAGAACCCAAGCCATTTCTTCTGTCATATTTGCCCAAGGGACTAAGGGACTCGAGGTCTATTATTACATCAATACATGGATTTCCTAACCCATGTGTAGGGTGACCATAATTTCAAACCTAAAAACCTAAAAATTAAAAACTTTAATTTAAAGTTTAAATTTAAAACTGGGTGAGAAAATCAAGTTTAATGTTACTTTTTTATATTTATTTGTTTATTAATGAACATTAATGAAATTCATTAATAAACAAATAAATATAAAAAAGTAACATTAAACTTTAATTTTTACCGCAAGTTTAATGACAGCATCTTTTCAACATAAGTAAACAATTAAAAAACATGAATTGAATTTATTGATTAGCGTTGAGTTGAATTTTACAGTTTTAAATTCCACAAAAAACAGCGTATTCCTTACCAGGTTCTTTTCTTAGGCACTTTTTGTTTCTTTGTTGTTGTTCCTGGAGCTTTTTGACTGATGTCAAACTGTGAACACTGGCGAAAGATTGCAACAACCTCGTGTTTATTGAGCAACGGACAATTTTTCAATTGGTTAATATTCCTTTTGTCATGTTAACTCCTGTAATTGACGTTCAAACAGAAAAGTTGCAATGCTTCTGCTTTGGCTTTAGCATGGGTTAATAATTGGGACATTCGGGACAAAAACCGTGACATTTTGGTGTTTTTTGTAGATATTCACCGGGACATCATCCTGGTTAAATCGGGACCTATGGTCTTCCTACCCATAACACAAACCAATGCTGAATGTAAACATTAATCAACATTTTGCATATGTATTGCTAAAACCTTGTCTACCACTACACTAGACTGCTGTCTGGTTAGGGCTGGGTCATTGCTATGGAGCATTTATAATACCAAGCTTAACATGATTAACTTTTTCATAGGCAGTTATCTTATTGCAGTAACACAACCGTTAGCATGACCCCCAAAAACAATGAGAGCAGAAGGTAGTTTGAATACATTTTTAAGGAACTTTTACAAAGCTTTACCAATCCCAGGCTCAATTGTTAAACTGGATGGACCTGTGTATGCCTAGTGCCATGCTTTATTACAATTACTACAATTATCTCAACATACATCGACACAGTCAAGTGCCCTTAAAAACTGAACAGCCACTTAATACTAAAGCTTTCCGTCCTAAAAGCAGCAGTGTTTTTAGACAGTTGGACCACACACACACTAAAACAGCGCCAGAGCGATCAGCGTGAAATCTGAGAGCCTCCCGATGCCGAACTGATTAAAGCGAGACACTGCAGGGCAGAGAAGGAGAAGACCACCAAACGGGACACATCTCCTTTGAAGTCCGGGAGATACAAGCGTCGAGGCAGGGACTTTCTCCATAATTAACCTCCAGAATCTTGATGAAACACAAGCTTCACCAAACTCAGAATCAGCAAAGTCTAGAGTTGTTATCCTCAAATGCACCACGACATATTCACACATTTAGGATTATTTTGATTTTCTGGCTGATGCACGAGTAAATCAGTATCTGGCAATAGTTGTTTTGAAGTTTTAGTTTGATGTATGAAGTATTTCTGTATGTGTTTGCTGCAAAGAGTGTCCCTAGATTTTTCTCTGTTGTTGCATCTTCCAAGGAATCGGACATATGTCATCAAAATGAAGTTTGGGAGGACACTACGTAACATGGTGTCATTTCACCCGGTGTATCTTCAGATTCCACACTCCACTCTCCTTTTTAGAGGATGTGAAGAGCTATGGTATACGGTGGCCGAGACAGCTCAACATGCTGCAAATGAAGAAAGCACCAGCAAATAAAGAAAACATCTTCATCAGTTTGACAACACCCGCGCTGCAAATCCTCACAACACATGCAAATACAAAAACGTGCTGCAAATTCAAAAACGCTCTGCAAATTACACAGACCACAACGGAAATGTTTTAAGGGGACTCATTTGAGTGACGAACAATATATTTAGGCCAACAATATCCAAACGACTAAGCAATTATACGATCATGATCTAAAAGTAAAAAAAGAAAACTCACCTTTCAGGTCAGTGACAACAACACTGACAACAACACGACAGGCGAGTAAACAATAAGCAGGTCCCATTAGGGGTTCGTCACTCAAAGGAGTCCCCTTAAAACATTTCCGTTGTGGTCTGTGTAATTTGCAGCGCGTTTTTGAATTTGCATCGCGTTTTTGTATTTGCATCGCGTTTTTGTATTTGCATGTGTTGTGAGGATTTGCAGCGCGTTTTTGAATTTGCAGAGCGTTTTTGTATTTGCATGTGTTGTGAGGATTTGCAGCGCGGGTGTTGTCAAACTGATGAAGATGTTTTCTTTATTTGCTGGTGCTTTCTTCATTTGCAGCGTGTTGAGCTGTCTCGGCCACCGTAATGGTAGCCCTGCAGGGACATGATGTTATCTATGAACAAACCCAGTAGGAAACAGGTCTGATCACTTTCATCAATCTTGTTTCATAAATGTCCTTAAACTTCAGCTTATTAGATTGCACAGTGGCATTAGGTTAGTACAATGCAAACTTAAAATTGTATTGTGTTGCATTGTTTATTTACAGAAAACCTTGCGGGATGTCAAACATAGACGCTAACATTAGAGCCTTGCAGCAGAGTCACAGCCTGCGGCACATTTCAGCATCGGTCCCATGGCAGGTCACAGCTCCAAGCAACGAAACCAACGAGACGAGACGCAACACAAGCTCCACATCACAAACGACATGTCGGCAGCGTGTTCGACAAATTACAGCCGGCAAAATGAGAGGCGCATACAGAGCAGTGGGGAAACTTGTTTTCTATGTCTTTGTGGGTTTCTGCTGAGATGCCCAAAGGCTGTGCAGCAAAAGGGAACAAAGCAGTCTCCAGTGGATTTTAGAGAATTTTGCAAAGGTAAACAGCAGTGCTTATTAACTAAAGTACACTGCAACTTAGAAGCTTAGCGGACACTTAGTAATTTTCCTCTAAAGTTGCTGTGGTTTGAGGTGTCACCAAGCCTCTCTCATGGAACCTTTTAAAAGGTCCTCGAGTGAGGGCGCCACCATACAGCAATATACAGCGAAATACTGCTGTCCACCAGAGGGCAGGCTCCAAAAGCAGAAATATAAGGAGACCCAATGGCAACAACTTTACAAGTGTAAAAATCAATGTTTACAGTCTGATACAAAAAAACCTTTCAAGCTGCTGTAGTTTGAGTTTTGACTCTCTAAAGCTACTGAAAATGTTGGAAGACGCCCATTAACGGCCAAAGTGTGACTATGTCCCTCCAATGTCAAGCTCTAAACCACATCTCTGGTTGAATTTGCTCTATAGAGGAAATCCCAGGAGGATAACTTTTAAATTTATTGGCTTTTACAAACAATGCTTCAAAAGGAACGTCTGAATAAATGAACCAAGTCAGATCCAACCTGGCCACAGCTGATCCCTGCGCCGCTGCCTCTAAAGACCAGTGTCCACTTTTAGCTCAAACCTGCAGGAATTCACCCGTCACACTGCATCCAGCCGCGATAATGGCACCTGGCAGTCGGCGCTCAGGGAAAAGCCATATCAATCAAAAGATCCCTTGACTTTGGACTGATTTAAAGCAGCGTTAAATGAAAGTACACATCTGAAGTGGAAATATTTACCACATTTTACAGTTTAAAGTTGTTTTCCTTATTAAGGGTTTTTGCTTTGATGTATTTTTCTCTCTAATTTCTTTGGAAATTGAACGTCTCTAGGTTTAGGTAAAAGAAAGTAAGCCATCTGATTGAATAATTCTTGGCCGATGGGAATTTATATCTTTTCTCATGACATTGCATCAAAGGAATAGTGATTGAATTAAATTAAGGCAGATAAAAGGGTAGATCTGTTTTGATAGAAGGGGTCATTAGGGAACAAAACAAATGTAATATTGTAATTAGAGTCTAAATGATTCACAGCAAAGTAGAGCATTGATTTGGCACAAGATAATTGTTATTGTAAAGGGATTCTACAAAAAATACTTATATTCAGTACACCCAAATGTAAAGCATGGTTATGTAACAACATTAAAATGAAAAGAGATTATAATTGTCAGAGAAACCCTGTAGTTTTGAGTCAAATATGTTCAGTGTGAAAGGCTTCTGTATTCCCAAGAGGTAGTTGTTCCATAGTTTGGGATCAGAGAAAGTACCATCACTTGATAATTACAGTTTACACATTAAGTTTTTTGAAACAACCAACGAAAGCTCATTTGTGCTCAACTTTAAAAATAAATATTAAAGAGATACACATACAGCTTGAATATTCAGAAGCAAATAAATCAAATAGAAGCTAAAACTAACAGTGGAAGCAAATTATTTATTTATTATTTATTTTAAAGCCCGTTGAAATAGTCCAAAAAAGTTCTTATAGAAGCATGGACACCTATTTTAAAATCCTACATGGACAAACCAGGCTGTCTCTTGGCCATAGAAAAGCTACTCAAAACTTGCTGAACTTGTTTGACACAATGCACTGTCCATGAACATATCACAATACAGCGATTCTGCAGATATTTATTTACAATATATCATAATATCTATAAAAATGTAGTGAAAAAAAGCTCTAGTTTGACAAAAAAGACTTCTATGCATTCATTCTTTGTGGTGTAATATTATTTTAATGTTATTTGACTAAAATGGCCCTTTTCACTATTTGTTTAAAATATTGCAATATCATGATATAGCCGATAACGATACATACGATATATTGTCCAACCTTTAGTTGCTATAGTCCAAATAAGTTCATATAGGAGCATGGAGCTCCTATTTCAAACCCAACATGGACAGACTAGGCTTAACCTTGGCCTACAGTCTGTCTGTCTTTCACTTCTACATTGATTTGAGTTTACCGCAAGCTTTTAGTTAAGACATTAATAGTTAAGAGACATTATTTAAAGGGAAATTAGTTTTATTCTGGGCTCAGAGTGTTGTCTGTGTGGTAAAGGCCCCTCAAACCGGATTAGCACTGCTTTGACACGCTCCTACATTTGCTCACTATTGATTTTTTTGTCATTTTTTTCTGGGGTTGACTCTGGAGTTGTCAGAGCGGGGCTGTTAAAAAAAATACATGCTGCGAGTCTGAAACAACAGCAACGAGAGGAGAGTTTGCAGGAGTCTGTTCAGTGCCATGTATTGATTGTTCCTGATAGGATTTCACCCAGTTATCTCTATAAATATATGAACACACTGGTTATTTTCTCACTGCTTTAATGTAACAACCACCCACCACCAATCCAGCAATAAAAATACATAGCAGCTTATTCCACAGTGGCTTCAAAACATAAAAGTCTCACCCTGGTGTGACTCAGGGGAAAGCAAAAGTGGACCAAACAACAAACCAAAGGCTGGAAGAGAACCAATGCACTGTTCATAAATGGCATTAAACACAAAACAAATGCGTATCTAATGTTAAAATGACAGACAAGTGGCATCAGTCATTGGCCCTCTTCAAAATATGATTTCAAACTAATCAGCAGAGAATAGTGGCCAATATCACTGTTCTGTTTGTAATACTGGTGTGTGTGTGTGTGTGTGTGTGTGTGTGTGTTTATGTGTGTGTGTGTGTGTGTTTATGTGTGCGTGTGTGCGTGTGTGTGTGTGTGTGTGTGTGTGTGTGTGTGTGTGTGTGTGTGTGTGTGTGTGTGTGTGTGTGTGTGTGTTGGAGGAAATGGATTTTAGACCAAGAGACAAGTAAGAGTTCTCCTTTTCCTTTGTTTTATGTTGTCTAGCTTCAATAATTATTACTGCAGATGACGATGTAATTGTGTTATTTTTAGTTTTGGTTTGTGTGACAGAGCTGCAAAAAAAAACTGCAATGTGTGCAACATTAGTATTTAAACCAAGTCAACCAGATTATTAAGTGTAAAAACAACCTTTATATTACATTTGCAGACTTGCAAACTTTCAAAATGACTGACTCTTGAGAAAGTGCTCGACTGCTAGTAAATGCTAACGGGTTTTAACTCTGCAATATATTCAATAAAATGACTACAACAGCTTGAAATCTACATGGGTGATTTTTATATTTACATTAACAGATAAAAGATCCCAGATAAATAGTGTAATGTGGAAACTACATCATCATCAAACACATAATTAGAAAGATTAGGAGATTTAAAATGTTTTCTCAAGTCAGTGTCTCACATCCAATAAACTTATACTAAACTCAGTCGGACAGTATCTCCTCGGGGGTCAGCGCTCTCATCTCCTGATTGATTTCTGGAGTCGTACCGCAGCCTCAGACGACTGAAGCGTTTTACGGCTGCGTCTCAAGAGCAGATAAAAGCAGGACAAACACAGCTGTTTGCTTTTTTGATCTTCAGCTCCAGACAGAAAGCTGCTCTATTTTCCTCCAGAGCCTGACGCGTCTCCCTACAAAGCCCCGAGTCTCGTCCTGCTTTTTATGGTCAGGGTCCCGTCCATCTGGGTCCTGACAGCTTCCTCCAGCCTCTGACCAATAATGGTAATACTTGAGTGCGGAGGCGGTCGTCGACAAGGAGCCATTACTGCCAAGAAAACACATAAATACTCATCAGGGAAAGCGTGTCTCTGACAGATAAGATATTTCATAAAATATACTCCGGCTTTATTAGCGAGAGACGCCAAGACAAGAGTTAGACTTCTTTACTTTACAAACTTTTCAAATGGTTTACTCATGAGTTTCCAGAAGATAATATAATGGCAAATCTGCGAAACATTGTATAGACTACTTTTATTGTCCGAGTTGCTGTATGCTTTACTTGTGCTAGTAATGCCATAAATTCGTTCATTTTTTATCATTATGCCTTTGTTAGGATGAGAACTAATGTTTTTTTGTTTACTGCAATGTTTGTTCTTTTCACCCAGAACAGGTAAATGTAAAACAAAAGGCTAATTCAAATTTGAGGGAACAAGCTATGTCTTTTTTTCTTTTTTGTTTACTTTGCTTGTGGTCTTCCGGCTGTTCAGCAAACTTTGATGCAAAACCAAGCGTCTCCCATGGAACCTCCTAAATGGTTGTTGCGTAAGGGCGCCGCCATACGGCAAAAAACGGCAAAATACAGCAATATACCGCCGTCCATCAGAGGGCAGGCTCCAAAAGTGTAAATATAAGGAGAAACCCAATGGTGACTTTACAAGTGTAAAAATCATGTTTACAGCCTGGTACAAAAGATGGCTCCGGTCTCTAGAGCTAAGTTCTTACTACATGACAAGTCTGGGGGGGGGGGGTTGATTATTACGTCTGTTTATGCTATCTAAAAACTATTGTTTTACTATGGATTAAAAGCCAAAAATCCCGGATGTAACGG
Source organism: Neodontobutis hainanensis (assembly GCA_024349245.1). Lineage (NCBI taxonomy): Eukaryota > Metazoa > Chordata > Actinopteri > Gobiiformes > Odontobutidae > Neodontobutis > Neodontobutis hainanensis. The sequence goes on from JALDNG010000059.1 coordinate 1,594,631, forward strand.
CCATTTTATTGCCGGATCGTAACGACAATATCAGTGAATAGGGGACAAATGGACGGATAACATCCATATTTATACTATCTATGTGCAAAACACATAAATAATCATGTCATTATTTTTCTGCAATGTCAATTAGGGCTGCACATTGTATCGCAAATTTATCATTTATCGTATTCATCGCGTATCGATGTTCTGATCTGGTCCTCTATTTTATAATTTTCCGGACAGCTTTAAGTCAAACTGTGCTGCAACTAAATGAAAGATTCATAAAGTAACGCTTGCATACACCAGGTTTATTTCTGTTTTGTCCTAAATGTAGTCCTGGTTTAGACCTGATTGAGATCTGATTTAAACATGCTTTAGTCCTCGGTTTAACCACTTTAGTTTAGTTTTAAAATAAAACAAAGGGAGCGTTCAATATTAAATCTTCAGTGTTATTGTATTTCTTTCCTCATATTGTACAGTAATTTTTAAATACCTTGTTTCAAAGTCAGGCACCAAACGTTGCAAAGTACAAATTGTTGGTAATGCGTAGTTTACATTACATCACCATCACTGATACTGTCTTAGTCGTAGTCATTTCTACAGAACAGTAGAAACCCTGAAGCAGACTCAGGGCCTTCTTTACTGTCGTTGTTTGTGTCGGTCAGTTAATGTGTGCTCCTCTGACCCCGGTGCACCCCGCTGGATTTGATGGCCGGCTTGTGCGGGACAGATGGCTGCAGAGGTGTGTGTGTGTGTGGCTGATGAACAAGGGGATTTAAAGCCTTGTGACCCAGATTCAGTCGAGCAGCGGCGTGTGTCCAACGCTTAGTGCTGCGTCTTCATTCAGCTGCTTTTACAACGGGCTACAGCAATTTAAAACACAACCAATGTTTCCAATTTTTTTGGCAAATACAATAACAGACCAGAAAAGTTTATCTTAAACTGCCATTAATATTAAGCTATAGCATTAAACCCACTAGCCTACAAGCTTTCAAAATCTTCTCTGTTAGCTTTTAATCAAGAAAATAACCGTCTAAAAACTATAAAAGTCTTTTGGTTTTTACAGTTTTAACAGTTTCAAATATGACCGCATTGAGTTCCACAAAGACCACAGATAAATGAAGAGTAAATCAAACATTAAACATAATCCAACCATAGATTTTTTGACATCAATGGCAAGTTTGCTCTTTTGTACACGCCTGATGTCTTTAAAAAGTCATTTACTCCGTTTGCACACTCAGCTTAATTAAGCGTTTGACTGGTGTGCTGTCATTGTCCTAGTCACAGTTTGCGTTGCTTGGCCTTAAACTGCTATAACATGATCATGGAAATTTAGTTTTGTGCCCAGTCTTGGTTAAAATGAGACCCAAAAACGTTTGTGTATCATATGGTTATGTGTTTTCAACGCTGTATAGATGCAGCTGTAGCAAAGAAGAACTTTCTTATTACAACACATTCCAGTCAGTCTTAGAGGTTTAAATGCATTTTAGCAATGCCCACTCTTTAATAGAGTATTACCTCTTTTCTTTTTTCCAAGCTACTGTTCAAAATGGAGTCTGGAAAACAGCCTAAAACCTGACTACATTCCTCTTGACATTACCTAAAGACAGTGGAGCGTAAAGTTCTGCGCCTTCCCCTCCTCCATCACTGTCAGGCAGCTGTCAGAGCCACACAGACCCTCACCGCTCATGCTGTCCCCTCCTTATGGACCCCCATTACCCCCCTGCCGTCCCTTCCATCGCAGCCTGCCACAGTCCATGGACTCAGCGCTCACAGCCTGGGCTCTGATGACAGCTCTGTCACACATGAAACAGCCCCGAAGCATGGGCTTTAACAGAAGAGGCCCAGGCTGGAAAATGGACCTCTACTTTCACTACTGCCAGGTTTTTAAAGGTAGGAAGTACAACCTGATTGCCCATTTTGCAGGACTATAGGATGACTATGACTGCAGGTTTTAAAGTATGCTACAAAAGTTTTGTGAATTTAGGGGCTAGTGATTATTTCTCATGTGGTTGTGGCAAAATCTATTAAATCAAGTGGTGTAGAGCTACACCACTTAAGTTTTCCAACAAATCCCAAGCTTTACGTTGGGGAATACTGACATGTGATTTATAGCTGACTCATGCTTCTTTTTAGTTTTGTTAAATAGTTAAGATTCCATTTCAACTCTGCAGACTAAGTAAACCCTTCACCCCTTTTGAAGTCCTGGTTTAGCTCTAGTTTAGTCCTACTTTGGTCTTGTTTTTGTCTTTGTTTAGTCTTTGTCAGTTGTTGTTGTTGTAGTCCTGGTTTAGTCCTGAATTCAGTAAGTTTAGTCTTAGTTTTAGTTCCTTGGTAAACCCAGGAAAATACTTGATTTAAATTTGGTACAGTTCAAACAAACCCTACTGCGGTTGCTCTGGCTGCCCAGTTCACTTGGATAAGTGTGAATGCTGCAGACGAACCTCAGTGCCACTAAACATGTTCAAAGCCCCCTTAAAAACAGAGGTCTTGGAGCACTTCCTCCTGAACTCTGGTACGGATCGAATAAAATGTGATCCAAAAGCCAAACACAGACAAGCCCAAACAAAAAAAAACTTCATAAATTGAATAAAAACATCACTTTGTTTTCTTGAGAACAAAAAAAAATAAAGAAAAAAAAACATTGAGAAGTTCAAATAACTTATTAGCATTTGGTACAACAGCACCCTCTAGTGTGGTTTTTAAGAAAAGCATTGCTTTTTGGGGTTTGGTGATTGTGAATGACAGCTGGACCAGGGCTTTTTGCTGATGGGCCAAACTAAGCGGACACATGTGAACACACCTAGGTTTAGCCTGTGTTTACGTTCTGACTTTTATTTTTTTAACAGCACTTATTACGCCATAAACTTTACCTGAACTCATTCCTCTCCAGTCTTTTGTCAGACAGACTCGGGACTACAGCATGTGTCCTTAGCCCAGATAGTGCTGACTCTGTCTGTCACTGCTGCTAACGTGTAGGCGGTTTCAAACCCTATACCTGTGCTCAGCCTGGGGTCAGCTCTGGTGCAGCTTGTTAACTCTGAGGTGGAAGCACTGTCACTTGCTGCAAAATCAAATTCACACCAATTTTCCCTTTTGCTTCTGCCCCTTTTCCCTCCGAAATGACGAGAGGGACAACTTGAGATGACACCTCGACGACCGCACACGGAAACGTCATGTCGAGCAAAAAGTACACTCGTCTCTCAACTTCAAAAACGTCTTGAGTGCTGTATTAAAAGTTAAACAACGCTCTGCAGAAAGTGTTCCATGGAACGAGGGCATTGAACGGGTATGTGCACGGTTAAAGTGGGGCAAAAAGACAAGGAATAAATAATAGAGCCAAGAAAAAAAGGCATACGGAATATACAAGTCTTTATACATATCATACTCAACACTCATACTTTTCGGGCAAATAAGTCACATATTTATGGAAACATATTGGTTAAATGACACACATATATATATATATATATATATATATATATATATATATATATATATATATATATATATAAACTGACATAGCTTTTACACTGTTACAGTATTATTTAACTACAGCTTTGTTCACACTTCAGGGAAATGTTTGATTGTAACCCACTTTTCAAAGAACCAAGCAGAGTTATGTTTAAAAAATGTCCAAAGTGCAAACATTTGTCTTTGAAAAAATCCCATGGAATAAGGGCAGATGCTGAGATTGAAAAAATAAATCTGGTTTTAGCAAGATTATATTAAAAAGATTTATGATAAATGTGCTTTTTCACCAACCAGTTAGTCCTCTATGTGCAGTTGTAGAATCAGAAACAGGAAGTATATGTATGAAGTAAATATTTACCTAAAAGTCACCAGTGGTGTTTAAGAAAAAAAAAAAAGATTTGATACCCTTTGATAACGCTGTTGTAAGTTGTGTGTTTTTGGTTCTGATCGGCTCAGTTCAGCTCAAAAGTAGCTGAAGATTAAAACCAATCAAACCAAACATTTAACAATATCACATAAGTGTTAGTATTTAAAATGAGCATTCAAGCTTCCGTTTGTGGTGCTTCTCTTCATTTTGTGCATTTTGAGTTGTTCATCCCGCTGTTATTGAGTAAAGAAACTGCTGTTGTTGCTGTTTAAGCAGAAAAGTACAATTGTCTGTTGATTTTTTGATAATTCCAGCAGCAGTTTAACAGATATGACTATAAAACTCAGATTTGTGATTGCTCTTTTATAAAATCTTGGTTATTGATGCTTTCACAAGAAAAGTTACAGAAACAAGTGACGGGTTCAGGACAGTCCCAACTCTTCTTTTTAATGGTGCACTCAGTACCCTTTAGTCCACTCTCAACTAATGTCAAACGCAGAGCGAGCACTGGAACACAGACAAATGCAAAGAGTGTTATAATACACTTTTTTACAGAGTGCACCAGTTTGCACCTTTAAAAATACTCCTCCTTTTTGTGCCGTTTCCCCCTGAATGCTCCGACATGTTCCCCTCGTCCGTCCGAGTGGGCTGTCACTCCCCTTTTTTGTACATTTTCAAGCTGCTCCCAAAATCCAGCGATCCGTGGCGGCACTGGGCAGAGGACGGAATGAGGACACACTAGAGAAGAAAAAAAAATAATAAAAGAAAACGACTTCTTTCTTTTGGAAAATGTGTGGATTTTTATAAAACGAACCGACCTTTACGCAGCAAGGACACAGAAGAGAAAAGGGGTGTACGAGCTGGATTTAATTAAACAAGCTTTTGACAAATGGTTTTATAACTGCAGTCAAAGACCTCAGCGGTCGCCATGGCAACGTTACCAAAGCAGATTCAACAGTAGCTCTTAACATTGAGCCGTTTTCTGGTCACTGTACACTTCTATGTCCACTTTTTTTTTCTCGCTTCTCTACCTCCTGTAATTGTTACTGAGCACATTTGGCTCATTGGAAGTTTTAGTACGTGCTCTGTTTGTGTCAGAACTTGACTTTTTTACAGATCCGTTGACAGTTTGAGGCTGCGGCTGAAGACGCTAGGAAACTGTAGTGAAAGTCAAATGTTTACTTATGTTGGTGTGTGATTGTAACATGACATTTAATGTAAGTCCCACTTAATGACACTTAACGATTGTTCTGAACCAGAAAACGAAAATAAAAAGGACCCTAATAACAAAAGTTTGGTTGCTATGGTCCTATTTGAAATGAGAATGTAAAGATTTTCTATACCCTCAATCTAATCCAATCTTCTATTTTATTCTAGATTTGTGTTAAACTCACAGTCGTTCCCTTTTAAATCCTCAAAATGCTCTTTTACATTGTCAGTCTTTGATAACATTGAGAACTTCAATTTCTACAAATTGAGCTGGAGACCCTCTAGATGTCCCGTACAGGAGAGGCTTTTTTAGTCAGTACAAGAAACAACGCCCGCTTTCTTTTTTAGATGATTGTATAGGACATTTATAAATTCGGGTATGAGATCTGGATTTATAATCTACAATTCTACCACCAAGAACGACACACCCTTCCTTTTAATGGAAATGTAATGTCTTGTTTTCTGTCAGTTTTCGCTTTAATAGTTACATTTGTCATTTACCAAAGCAGTAATGGAGAGCAGTCAACACATAAACCATCAACTAAAATCCTCCATTGACCACAAACCTAACCTACTGAGTTTAAAGAAGTCCATACGGTTACTGTAGAGTCTCTTCTGATTGCATAAAAGGGTATGGGATACATAACTAATTAGCCATCATCTTATAAATACATCCCTTATTTTATTCTCTGTATTACAAGTCTAAACTTCTCTCATCATTGAAATTTCCCTCAGTCGTCCATCGCCGCCTCCTCCTTCTGTGTTGTTTCCAAACGCACATTATCTTTGACTCAGAAATGAATTGTTTATGGACTAATGTTCCCAAACCAGAGGCAAATGAGCCACTTATTCTCTGAAATGTTTGCAGAGTGAATGCAAAACAGCCGCACAAACATCCCGCCATTATCTCTTTAACATTTACACACGGCATATTCCACAGTAAATTTAGTGCTTTGGCAAATTAGTGAATATTCTTTAAATGTTTTGCCTTGAGGTAACGCAGAATGTGTTTTGTTCTTAATTGAAAAGTGCTTTTTCTGTATTCAGAGTAAAGTGTGAGACGAAGATTAACCATAAAATAGTAATAGATATTTCCCATTTTCTTCGAGATGAGTCTGTAGCATAATGACAGGCTTCAGGGTTTGTTTTTTTTGTCTTTAAAGTCAAGTGATAGTTTGGTCTTGTGCAGTTAAGTGAACTTGTCAGTGGAGTTTTTTCCAACCATTTGTCTAGACTGCACTCTCAGAGACCAAGACAAGTCCCAGACTAGAGCCTTTCAAGACAAAGACCTTTTGGAATCAAGACAGAATCATGACTTCCTCAAGGGAACTAGAAGGTCTAAAAGTCTAAAGTCTAAACCACAGGTGTCAAACGGGCGGCTCGGGGGCAAAACCGGCCCACCTGAGGGTACGATTGGGTCCATGGAATGAATTTGGAAAGTAGAAGACATTGAAATAAGTGTTTGAAGGAGACAGAGTTAGTCCAGACTTAGACCAGGTCCAGACTCATGGAGGTCAGTGTTTGAAGGAGACAGAGTTAGTCCAGACTTAGACCAGGTCCAGACTCATGGAGGTCAGTGTTTGAAGGAGACAGAGTTAGTCCAGACTTAGACCAGGTCCAGACTCATGGAGGTCAGTGTTTGAAGGAGACAGAGTTAGTCCAGACTTAGACCAGGTCCAGACTCATGGAGGTCAGTGTTTGAAGGAGACAGATTTAGTCCAGTCTTAGTCCAGGTCCAGACTCATGGAGGTCAGTGTTTGAAGGAGACAGTTAGGAGTTAATTCAATGTAAATTGTGTTTTGTTTTGTTTTTTATGACAAGAAGGATATGGACTAATACGCCAGGTGTGGCCTTGGCTGGTCTTGATGGTTCCAGACAAAACCAAGAAGAAATGAGAAATAACTTATTGGTTCAAAACTGAATGTAAGAACAAAAACTAAGAGGTAAACTTTTATGTGACAAATGATCTCAAATACTACAACACATATAGTTAGAACCAAGTGACATTAAATAATACAATAACCTTTTCAATTAAAGTTATATTCAAAGGGTTTGCGACACACTTTCAATCCAGTAACTTCAACCTTTAGTCACAGCACCATGTCATTACTGCAGTTCAAGCTGTTTCTGTCATGTGGAATATGTTATTTCGATGACAGATTTGTGGTATAATTTATAGCTAACAGACAAAATGATGTGCATAAATCTATTTTGAATATGTGTCTTGATCCTACTGCTTAACTTACTTGGTAAAATCCTCTCATTTGTTTTTCTCTCAGTAAATGGTTCACACAAAGGCAGCTGAGCAGATGTTGGACGTTTTAATTACCGGGTGACTTTTTGAAGCGGGTAAACAATACGCATCTGTCGTCTGAGATTTTTATCAATTTTATTTGAGACGAGCCTTTGATGAGAGGCTTCTCCTGGAGTTTACTTTGACGATGAGACAACCCCATTCGTGGGCTTCAAAAAGTGTGAGGTCAAGACTGTTGTGAGGTCAAGACTGGATTGGATTGGATTGTGTGAAATATTCAACTCCCAAAGTGTCAGATTCAGTTCAAATGGTCATCCCTCCATGACCTTGTCTGTTCCCTTCTCTTTTTGATAATGAGCGTTTTGTGTGAGAGCCACGGGACAGATTACAAAGTGGACAGTGAGCTCAATTAACTCCTATCACTGTCACGTTGTCAGCCCGAGGCCTCTCTGTCGGACGATGTGAGAAAGACCTTCACCTAAAACACTGCGGGTTATTTTTTGTTTTGGTTTGTTTACAGACGGAATCACAATCACATTGGGACGTGTTTGAAAACCGGTTCTAGTTCTAGACATTGGGTCTTGACCTTGGACATAATCAGCTCTGAATTTTAAATTGAAACATATTCAAAAGTTATTATAGATATAGATATTCAAATTATATTAGAGCTGAACCATTTCCAGTTAGGTTCACACAAAAAAAGTTATTACAAATACTACAAAAATATTTTTTGGCAGGTAAGGTGAGCATTTTCCTGACAAAATGACACACAATTCTGCAACACAAGCCCATGCCTCTGTGGATTTAAATTTCTCCAAAACTGCCTCGAGAAATTCACTCTTGGCTGCTTCTCCCATTAGCCCCCATTAGCGTTCTAGATTAGCTGCAATTATCCAGTTTATCAGACGATTTGTGAGCCCTTTCCTTTCGAAACCCCAGCTTTTGAATCTGACTCCAGAGTGCCTTGGCCAATAGAGACGCCTTTTCGGTCTGGCAACGGCTGAAACTTGTGGACAAATTAGCAAATACGCCTAAACCCATTAAGAGGCTTTCTAAACGGTGCCACTGGGAGAAACCGGGGGCTGCCAGGGCTCGGGACTCTGCGGCCAAGCTCTGGCAACGAAACCCGAGGAAGTCAGTGTAAATGTGACCATTGGGTAGGAACAGTGCAGAAACAGAAACAGCTTTGTGAAAGAGCAGCTGTGGAATAAAAAAGGGAAATCCAATGGCTTTTTAAAATTTGAAATTGTAAACCGACCATGTTTTAAAAGACACATAAGAATCCAGATTTGTCATCTTTAACATTCATCAGCTGTTGGTGAGATGTTGTGACGCAGATCTCACGATGAAACAAATGCTGTGACATTTCGTTTCTAAATTTCACATCAGATCTTTTATGGAGATTATGTCGGTGTCTGACGATGAAAGTCTCTGAAATGCCACGGTTTCACAAAGATAACAGCTAAATGAATCTTTTTATAAAAGGTTTGTGTGTTTCAGGCATTGTACTTTTTTGTTTTATTGATTTTACCAGGACTAACTTGAGACGAAACTGAGGACCAGGCCAAGAATAAACCAGAATCAAACTCAGGTCTCAAGTAGAGCTGAAGCTGGACTAAACTGGGATTAAACAAGGACCTGATTTAAGACTAAACAACCTCTAAACCTGAGATAAACCCAGTTTCGAACCAAACTAGAACTAAACAAGAACTAAAGCATAATTAAATTCAAGACTAAACTGGAGTTAAACCAAGTCTAAACCAGGGACTAGATCATGTCTAATAGGATCAAACTAGGTCTAAATCAGGTTTGCTCCAGGACTAGGACTAAACCAGGATTAAATATGGACTAAACCAGCAAAAAAGTCAACCAGGACCAAGTCAACCAAGAATTAAATGTTGGACTTAAAGAAACCAGGATTAAACCTGGACTAAGCCGAAAGTTAGCCAGGACTGAAGTGGCACTAAGGACAAAACCAGGACAGAAACAGAATAAAACCAAAGAATGTATCAAGTACTAAACCTGGACCAAACCCAGAACAAAATGTAAAAGTAAGTACTAAACAAGAAGTAAACAGCAATAAAACTCAAGACTATAGATAAACTAGGACTAAGAGGATGAACTAAAACCAGTGCCAAACCAAACAAATCCAAGTCTAATAATCCCAGACTAGAACAGAACTAAACTCTGAACTAAACAAGGATTAACTCCTGTCTAAACTATGACTTCATACGTTTATGTTTTTACCTAATATAATTTACATCAGAGCCATTTTAATGATAAGTCTTGGATCTTGTTCCAGTCTCTAAAGACAAAGGTAACGACGGCTTCCTTTTGATTCAAAACTCATTATTTATTTAAAATCCCTGACAGTGGTTTCTTTGTACCACTGCCCTCCGAGTGTTTTAGACATTATTGAACTGATTTTTTGCTTCTCATTTAATTATTGACAGTTTTCCTCTGGCGATAATTTCACCAGAGACGCTTTGATAAACTCAGCGGGAAACAAAATGGCCCCCGGTTTTCTTCCTTCACGAGCTTTCATTTGTTCTGCTTTACATTTTAAAAGCCGTGTGTCGTTCGGAGGCTTTAGGATGTGTCTTTTATTGTAGGAAGTGTTCCTGGTTCACATATTCACCTGAAAGAACTTGGTCTGGTGGACTTGTAAAAAATGTAGAGCAAGTTTTTTTGGTTTCTTATTTTTTCTTTTCTAACGCCTTTTGAGCAAACTTTCTTAATTTTCAATTTTATTTTTTGTCATTTTGTAGTATTGTTGATATTGTGGTATTACTATATACTTTTAAATATTGTGGCCATTTATGTTGTATTTATGTTCATGTATTCATGTATTTATTTTCTTTTGCATCTTTGAACCTTTTTAGAAGCAAAAATAAACAATAAATAATGTAACACTTTCATTTTTGCAGTTTTTAGTTTCTTGTTTTCTCTGCCATTTTACGTCTGTATTGCATTTATTTTGTTGTGTTTGCATCTTTTGTCACTTTGCATCTAGTATTAGTTTTTGCTTTGATGTAACTTTTTTTTGCATTATAGAGAAACAACTGGATTGTATATTTTAGGTTGTTCTGTACATCATTAGCATTATTATTTTATGTCACATGCTTTTATTTTGTTACTTTCATCTCTTTTCTAAATCCCAGTTGTTTTGTTAAGAGTTTATCAATCACATACTTTTAGTGTTTCTTGTTGTTGTTTGTGCCTTTTTTGAATAAAGTTTTGTGTTTAATGATGGAAGTAGTAGAATATTTGGTGCGTTATTGTTGTTTTTCTGAGGGAGACGTTGCTCTAACATCACATGATACAAAAATGACAAAGAGACTAAACTGTTGTAGGAGATGTAATTGCTCGGTTGAAGTGCTTTTGAGTGAAGTGTTTTTGAAGCTTCTGGGAGACATCAACAGTTTTTTTTTTTTGTAATTTCTGATCTTCTCACGGTAAGAGGAAGCGCCTGGCGGGCAGTGCTCATGGATGCCACTCCAACCAGAGACAAATGAGCTTCAGCCCCGAGTCTTTAGTGCACTTCCAAAGCCCCGCGGTCGTCCTGTGGGGCCGAAGACGCTGCCAGGGGCCATGTAATCCCCCGTTTCTTATGATCCATCCGCTGCACCGTGACAAAACATTTCCCCACTCTCTTCCCAAAAACCCTCAGGCCACGCTTTTCTTTTGCCTTTTCTGTCCTCACCCAGTGGTCCTCGACCCATTTGTCATTTACTAGACTTTAGAGCCACGCGTTGGCCCCTAGTTCCTCCCAGTGGCACTCTTAATAAAGTCTCTTAATACGTTTAAGTAATACGTATGTTTAGGCTTGATTGCTGTTGGCTTAAATATACACTACGAGACCAGAAGCATCTTTATTGCTCTGTTTTAAACAACAGTACAGAGCACGGCACACTGTCCCACTTTTAGCACACCTCTGTTGGGAAAAAGAGTGGGACAGTCCATTAGAGGTGGAACTAAACACTGCAGTCTAAGGATTGGGTGACAATCATCAAAACGGGAGTTGAACTGGATAAACTAAGCTCATCTTGCTTTTGATAAAAATGGAAAAAAATAAAAAAGATGTTTCTCCCATCAGCTGTTTTCAGTTTTAGATGATTCAGTTATTGGTTTGGGAATTAAAAATAAAATACTTATTTGCTCTGTACAACTCCATTAACTGTATTTATTTAGCACCAGTTTGTAACAAAAGTCTTGATTAAACCCAGAGCAGAAAGTGTTTTATGCTGTTGAAATTTTAGAAACCTTAAAAACTTCTATCTCGAGTTCTGTCACAAATGCACATGAGGATTTCTTTACTTTCATGGCAATCCATAGTTTAAAAAAAACTTTTTTTTTATTGACTTTTTATCCCATAAATAGCATATTGTATCTTAGTTATTTTTCTGAGTATGTTTTTTTTGAATGGTCCTGTTTCTTTACCACCTAAAACATTTCCAATAGTTTTCCCTCCTGTTTGAATATAACCCTTTTAGACTTATTTTTTATACTTTTCTGTTGAGCTTTTAGCTTTGATTGTGTCATTGAATCATTGATCATTTAGTTAAAACTGGAAGTATTATTGTGATGGTTACTGAGGCATTTCATTAAATTATCTGCATAACTCCCCTAAACAAGAAAAAAACTCCTAAACTGGCCTAAAAAGGAGCTAAGTCACGATTTATTTGGTGTTTTTAAAATATGGGTCCCCACAACAAAAGTTTGGGAAACTGGTTTAGAAAGTGAGGAAAAAGCCTAGGGTAGAGTTCGGGTAAAACAAGGCACACCTTTATTTCCTTTAAAGACCAGAGATTTTTTGTGGCAATGAAAAACTCGATCAAGCTGCTTGGTGTAAATGGTTGAGTGTTTGGTTTGTTCTCTAACACATTGTTTTTCCCCTCTTCTCTATAATTCAATGCCAAATCCTTGTAAACGCTGAGGTCTAATCTTTCTCTGTGTGCTGTCTGTTCGATTGTTTCAGGGTTTCTAAGCACAGGAGACCAGGCAGCCAAGGGCAACTACGGCCTGTTGGACCAGATCCAGGCTCTCAGGTGGATCAAAGAGAACATCCAGGCCTTCAAAGGAGACCCCAAGAGAGTGACCATCTTCGGCTCCGGGGCTGGGGCCTCGTGCGTCAGTCTGCTCACGCTCTCACATTACTCGGAAGGTAACAGACTTGAGCCAACATCCAGAGTGGCTTTTATCTTTGTGTCATAGCTGTGCAGTGACGTAAGTGTGGATTCAGGCAGCTTTAAAACATCAACAGGACATTCTCGTCTGGGTTTAGGCTGTGTAATATTTCTAAGTTTAGCACTAGCTTCAGTGTTTTTATCTCTGGGATTGTTAGAACTAAAATAATGTAATTAGAAGAAATGTAGTTATTCTGGTAGGTCTAAAACTGAACTAAATCAAGAGAACCTTATATAAACACATGAATACCAACATTTCCATTGCATTTCCATCAAAACTAGCCACTGCTTACGTGATCTTCTCATTAATGCTCTCAATAGTACAGTTTGTCACACATGAGGTTTAATAATGCGTCGTGTCTTTAGTAAAACAAACCAAACCTTATAAGAAACGACTGCTGTGTGTTCGGTCCACACTTTTGGCTGAGGATAAACAGCATCGTGGAACAGAAAGCACCCTCCGATCCCGGGTTTCTCGTTCGATGTGGCCTAGTTGCTGATTGGCAGGAAGCGGTGTCGGTGGTGGCTCAGACTCGGAGACCGCCTCAGGTGTGTCTGTGTAAACACCAGCAGCTTTTATGTACCGCGCGGTTCATTGGGGACATCAGTATTCTTTCACTCGTGTCTCTGTTCGACTTCGTACGCAGCTGTGAAGAGAAACCCAGCCTCTTCTTATGTTCAATATTGGATTAGAGGGATATTTGTCACAAAGAAGTCTCCAATGAACGACAATGAGAAAAGACACTCTACAATGGAGAACTAATTCCAGTGTGTGTTTGATATTCTCTCTGATACACTGGATGGGACGTGAACCATTTATTGTTCTGTTTTTGCGTTTATTTGATCCACTGAATGGCATGTAACAACAGGTATTCCCTATTTTACAACAAATCAATTTGCTGTAAAAGCTAAGTAGCCAGATCCATCATAGACTAAACATTTGTTTGATATTATATTTTTTGTGCACGAACAACAAAGAGACGGAAATGGCACACATTCACTTTTACATCAGATCAAAAGGATGAACATGAACTTGAAGACTGAACTTAGTTTACATTTACCAGGAAATACTTGCCAGAAATAAAAGTTCAGAGCTGATGTCAAGGCAAGGGTTTTTTACAAAGATGACAAGTACACATTTGTTGGTATCAGCCTCTTTAAATTCTAGCATTCATAAATACTGGGCTCGTTTTTCGTTGGTTGTTTGCATTTTACTAAAGAGACGCAATTACCAGGAAATAAAAATGTGTGTATTTAAGAGGGTCATGGAAAAGTCTGGAAAATGAAGAGCAAAAATGCCACTTAAACTGTTTGCTACAAGATGGAATTTGTCCTTAAACCGTTAAAAGTCGACATGTACGACTACAGTGCATTGATTTGGAAGATGTTTTGAATATATTTGATGGTTAAACATTTGTTAAATTGTAAAAGACCCCAAAATAGAGGAATACATCACATACAAATGGACTTAGCAAAAATCGAATTTGGTGCCTAACTTTTTGACTTATTAATATGTGGTTTATTATATTGCTTATTGCACGTCAACTTTAAAATACAGTATGTAATAAGAGATTAGTTGTTGCCCACATAAGAGTCTTATTATTGTATTTAATCCTGAACAGTCAGGTGAATTAGCTGAAGTTATAGTATTTATCAACCTAGCGTGTTAAATATTAACTTTAATTACAAAACACTGAATCACTGTGAACGGGAACTGAATTTCTGAGGTGAAAGCACATTAATCAATACAACTAGAAAAAGTTATTTTCTCAGAAACTGTGACTCTTTGAGGAGCACACAAATGTACACACAAATAGCTTTATAGATTTGAGCTCTTTAGTAATTGTTAACATACTTATATTGTCATTTGTAATTTCAGATTTGTTCCAGAAAGCTATTATCCAGAGTGGGACGGCGCTGTCCAGTTGGGCTGTGAACTACCAGCCGGCCAAATACACCCGAGCTCTGGCCGAGAAGGTGGGTTGTAACATGTTGGACACCATCGATCTGGTGGAGTGTCTGCAGAACAAGAACTACAAGGAGCTGATTGAGCAGTATATCACTCCGGCCAAGTACCACATCGCGTTTGGGCCGGTGATCGACGGCGACGTGATCCCAGACGACCCCCAGATCCTCATGGAGCAAGGGGAGTTTCTAAACTATGACATAATGCTCGGAGTCAACCAAGGCGAGGGATTTAAGTTTGTAGACGGGATTGTAGACAGCGAAGATGGAGTTTCCGCAAACGATTTTGACTTTGCTGTTTCCGATTTTGTGGATCATCTATACGGCTACCCCGAAGGGAAAGACACGTTACGCGAGACGATAAAGTTCATGTACACCGATTGGGCAGATAAGGAAAACCCCGAGACGAGACGCAAGACTTTGGTCGCACTGTTTACCGATCACCAGTGGGTGGCGCCGGCGGTGGCTACAGCAGACCTTCACGCTCAGTACGGGTCGCCAACGTACTTTTATGCCTTTTATCATCACTGTCAGAGCGATATGAAGCCAAGCTGGGCCGATTCAGCGCACGGAGATGAGGTGCCGTACGTTTTTGGGATTCCCATGATTGGCCCAACAGATTTGTTCAACTGTAACTTTTCCAAAAACGACGTGATGCTCAGCGCCGTGGTCATGACGTACTGGACTAACTTCGCCAAAACAGGGTGAGTGTACATTTATATCTAGCTTCTTAGCACTCGTCATTGGAACATTTGTAGTTAAGTAAAATCTGTAATGGAGTGCAAAAACCACAGAGCTGTCCACATCCAGTTCATACCAGGTTAAATCCATTTTAAACTGGTTAAAGTCAGTGTGAAACCAATTAAAGCCCATCCAAACCTGGTTAGAACCCTGTTAAATACCTTTAGAACTGATTAAAGTCTGCTTTTATCTATAACCAACATCTATATAGCTACTGTTTTCTCTTGTGTATGAATAAAAGAGACCAGAACCACTCTGGATAATGGACAAAGGATATTCAGTCACATCCTGGGCCTTATTTATGAAGCTTCTTACAAAGAACTTTTTAAGCCCAACTAATAATTGAGGATCAAATAGACCTCGCATAAACCAGCAGCAGTTCTGTTTCCTACAAGAGTCTACCCTGCTCTTCTTGGTCCACTTTCAACTTCTGAAACAGGCATTGCTTTTCAGATTTATTCAAATCTAAAATACACTTTCATTGTGTTTGTTTTTGTGGTTTTTAACAAGTACATGTGCTAAAAAAAAAAACACCACAGAAGACCTAAAGTGATTCAGAGCTTCTTTGTCGCAAGTCTATTAGGATAGACTCCAATAAGCCTCGGTCTTCGGTCTATGGAGTCTTTCAGATTGTCAAAGGAATTAAAAATGTTAAGGATTAGCTTCATGAAGATAAAACACAGACTGTATTCAAATACGGCCAGATTATTTCCTGTCTGGGTTTTACCATCAAAAAAACTACTTACAAATGATGCAAATACACTCAGGAAACGTCTGGTGAGAATTTACAAAATGGTGTCTAAAGTTTTATTGAGTATATCTTGTTACTGAGGACTGTGTTTAGTGATGCTTCCACATTGGCCCAAGTTATTAGTGTTCAATGATTAAGAGATGAAGCCAGAGTTAATAAAAGTCCTCTCTGGGCTCTGCTGTGGATCCAGTTTTGATGAGAGGATTTGCCGTGTGTTGAAATTCATCTCACGTCTCTTTGTCTCAGCACACCTTGAGGTAACAGGTATCCATGTGTTTGTGGCCCAGTCGTACTGAAAATTCACTTTACGCTGAATAAACAGTGTCTTGATCAGCTTCGTCAGCTTTGGCTCCTCTCCAGTCCAAAGCCTCGTACACATTTTGGGGAAGGCTCTTTTCTCTGCTCTCTTCCAATAAACCCGCAGCTGGAAGCAAATTCATCACCGCGACTGTGGCCATTTTTCACGCGGCTTCTCGCTCATTTGAAAAGTCTCTTGCTGAGAAGCTCCGCAGATTGATGTTTTGAAACTTTCTCCGGTGTCAGAACGGAGAAATTGGATGGTTTCTGAGTTTGAAACAATAGGAGGATGTGTTTGGGAGCCTATAGTATTTGGTAAACCACTGTGTCCTCACTCACAGATTTGTGTCCAGAAAGAATATAAGTCTTTTTTTATATTTACTGTATTTTGATTCTCGTTCTACAAGAATGATTTATTTCAATATACAGTGGCAAGAAAAAGTATGTGAACCTTTTGTAATTTTGTAGTTTTTTGAATAAATTTGTCTTATAATGTGATCTGATCTTTGTCTAAGTCAAGAGTATTGACAAACATATTGTGCTTTCTGTAGCTGTGGATCAGACCTGCACATTGTTGAGGAGAAATTTTATCCCATTCTTCCTCGGTGAATGGCTTTAGTTCTGTCATATTCTTTGGACGTCTCATGTGTGTGGCCCTCTTCAAGTCAATCCATAGCATCTGTATTGGGTTGAGGTCTGGGTTCTGACTTGGCCACTCCAAAAGGTGGATTTTGTTTTTCTAAAGCAATTCTGTTGTGGACTGTTTTGGGTCATTGTCCTGTTGCATCACCTTCTACACAGCATCAACTGATGTACAGACATCCTCACAATATCCTGAAGAATTGTCTAAAATACTTCTTTCCCTCAATGATTGAAGCTGACCAGGCCCTGATGCAGCAAAGCAGGCGAAACTCATGATGTTTCCTCCACCAGTCTTTACAGTTTGGATGATTTTTTTTATGATGATATGCTGTGCCCTTTCTACTCCAGGTGTAGCACTAAGTGTTTTTCCAATCAGTTCAATCTTAGTTTCATCAATCCTCAAAAAATTTTGCTGATACTGCTGTGTCGGGTCAATGTGCTCTCTTGCGAACTTCAGGCGTGCAGCATTGTTCTTTTTAGTAAGCATTGGCTTCATCTGTGTCCTGCTGTGGATACCCAGCTTGTTCAGTGTTTTACGTATTGTAAACTCATAAACAGAAATGTTACCAAGTTGCACCAGAGATGGTTTCAAATCTTTAACTGTCATTCGGGGTTGTTTCTTTACATCATTGACGAGTCTTTGTTGTGCTCTTGGTGTCATTTTGACTGGTCGTCCACTTCTTTTCTAAAGTAACAACAGTCCCAAAGCGTCTCTATTTGTAGATTGTTTGTGTAACCGTAGACTGGTGAATTTCTATAGTCTTTGAAATAACTTTGTAACCCTTTCCAGCTTAATGTAAAGTAACAAATCTTGATTGTAACTCCTCTGAAAGTTATTTTTAGCGAGGCATGGCTCACATAAGCGTGTTCTTCTTGTGCAGAGCAAACTCCAGAGGTTTGAGGGTTTTTATCAGTCAAAGCAGCTGTAGTCCACACCTCCAAACGTATTATCTTAATGAGACTCCTGGTGTGCTAAAACCTGACTCCAAATAGCTTTTTTTGATGTCATTACCTCAAGGGTTCATTTACTTTTTCCACTGCCATTTTGAAAGTTGAATGAGTGCGTTCATTAAAGACATGAAAGATCAGAATTCTTTTGTGTAATTATTTTTAGACACATTATGGTTGTCAATACCCTTGACTTTGATAAAAATCAGATCACATTTTCAAACAAATTTATTCAAAAACTATAAAATTCCAAAAGGTTCACATACTTTTTCTGGCCACTGTAATTATGGGAGGTTTATATACAGCCACAAAATGGATTCCCACACAATCTGGGAAACCTGTTTTCTATGTAGGGACCAAGAAAATGATCAAAATGGTAAATTTGAGTCTGATTATATCCCGTGTATCTGTGTAAGTGTATGTGACCTTCAAAAAGTGCTACTTTCAGCTTTTTAGGATAATTTCAAGTGATGTCTACATATAGATTTTTTAAAGAAGAATAAAACTGGGTGTGTTGTAGATTAAATTGCAATCAGTGAGAAATTGTTATCCTGAATTTTAAAACAAAATTACAACCAGTGACCTCTCTGATGACAGTAATGCACAAATATCCGGGTGCAATAAAGAGACAAACCCACTTGTTAGCTTGAAGAATCCATAAATGTTAGTTACATTTTTTTCCATTTTACTTTTTGTTAACCATAAAAAATCCAATTCAGATTAAAAACTAATTTGCGAGAGTCCTGGCCAAGACAGGCAGCAGCAAAATAACACAGTTTCATTATTACACACAAAGACAGAAGAGACAACTAACCAAATATATTATATTAAAAAAACAACTGCAGGTTGTTTAGTTAGCCTCTAAAATACTCTAGATTTAAAAGTACTCAAGAAAATCAACTCATTTAGTTTCTGGTCTTTCTGCAACATGTTCCTGCAAAAGATGCAGCGTAGACAAAAACACTTTTAAACAGTTCTGTTTGGACAAACAAAACAGAAAGCAACCAATCTTAACGGTTCTAAGCAGTAACAGAGCTCTACAGTAGCCTACAACACAAAGACAGTATGAGGCCAGTGCTGCTTTGTGGGGCAGCCTTACCCAGGTCTACATGATATATTACAGAGTACTTGCACCATTTACAAAGTGCCATATAATGTGCCCTAAGGCTGACACTCACAGAGCAAAGCAAAAGAAAATGCTGTTGTATTTCTGTCAGAACCATAGCCAGACCTCGAATCATGAACATTAGGGACACAGTTGCTCAGTGGTAGAGCGGTTGTCCCTCAACCAGAAGGTTGGTGGTTCGATTCCTGCTCTCCCCATACTTCATACTGTTCTTGTGTCCTTGGGCAAGACACTTAACCCACCTTGCCCCCAGTGGTGTTCCAGGTGTAACACTGGTGAATAGAAGTTTAATGTAGGTTTTGTCATGAATAAATAATGTGCTAAATTAATGTAAATTACAAAACCAGAGCCATGCTTACATTTTTTGAAGTTTGGTCTAATAATCTCAACATGTACTGGACATGTGCCACAAGAAACTTGTGTTGAGTCAGACCACACAGACCAAGTCATGTCCAAGTGTATCAAGACCAACAGTTTCAGGACTCAAGTCAAGACCAAAACCAGTCTATGATACGACACAAATACTTTCAGTTAAAAATCCACATAGTCCAAGTCCAGTCTTAGACTAGTAGACCAGGTCCAGACTCATGGAGGTCAGTGTTTGTGAAGGAGACAGAGTTAGTCCAGTCTTAGACCAGGTCCAGACTCATGGAGGTCAGTGTTTGTGAAGGAGACAGAGTTAGTCCAGTCTTAGACCAGGTCCAGACTCATGGAGGTCAGTGTTTGAAGGAGACAGAGTTAGTCCAGTCTTAGACCAGGTCCAGACTCATGGAGGTCAGTGTTTGAAGGAGACAGAGTTAGTCCAGTCTTAGACCAGGTCCAGACTCATGGAGGTCAGTGTTTGGTGAAGGAGACAGAGTTAGTCCAGTCTTAGACCAGGTCCAGACTCATGGAGGTCAGTGTTTGTGAAGGAGACAGAGTTAGTCCAGTCTTAGACCAGGTCCAGACTCATGGAGGTCAGTGTTTGAAGGAGACAGAGTTAGTCCAGTCTTAGACCAGGTCCAGACTCATGGAGGTCAGTGTTTGTGAAGGAGACAGAGTTAGTCCAGTCTTAGACCAGGTCCAGACTCATGGAGGTCAGTGTTTGTGAAGGAGACAGAGTTAGTCCAGTCTTAGACCAGGTCCAGACTCATGGAGGTCAGTGTTTGGTGAAGGAGACAGAGTTAGTCCAGTCTTAGACCAGGTCCAGACTCATGGAGGTCAGTGTTTGTGAAGGAGACAGAGTTAGTCCAGTCTTAGACCAGGTCCAGACTCATGGAGGTCAGTGTTTGGTGAAGGAGACAGAGTTAGTCCAGTCTTAGACCAGGTCCAGACTCATGGAGGTCAGTGTTTGAAGGAGACAGAGTTAGTCCAGTCTTAGACCAGGTCCAGACTCATGGAGGTCAGTGTTTGTGAAGGAGACAGATTTAGTCCAGTCTTAGACCAGGTCCAGACTCATGGAGGTCAGTGTTTGTGAAGGAGACAGATTTAGTCCAGTCTTAGACCAGGTCCAGACTCATGGAGGTCAGTGTTTGGTGAAGGAGACAGAGTTAGAGCAAACACAAGAATGATGTGGACTAATAAACCAGTTGTGGTTTTCCGGTCTTGCCTACATAACGACATTAATGACTTTGCTATCATAATATTTGATAATACTTCATTTTAACACAAAGTGAAAAATTAACTCCAGAATTATTTTTTTAAGCCATTTAGTTGTCATTAAGTCACATTTAAAACCACTCAGAAATTGAACAATTAAATAAGTGAAACACCCGTTAACACCAGTAAATCTCCCAGTAGATTTCTGGGAGCAGAGACTAGCTTCTGTGTCATGTTTTTCAAATGACTGTAATTATGTCTTTAATTTCTGACTCATGTGAGATCTTCTTGTCATAATATTAGTGCTAACTTATTCTAGTGCTGAACGTAAAACTCAATGGAATTTAGAGGAAGACACCAAGAAAATATTAGTCTATATGCCATCTAATCTTAAAGCTCCATAAATGATTGTGATGAAGATTTAAATTAGCAATAGTTATATTGCGCTTTGATACATACATTATATATAATATATAATGATAACGATATATATTATGATAATATATATAGGATAATTAACCACTTCTAAGCCTGGACTAACCAGGCCAACACTGACTAAACCTGATCTAAAACAGAGACTTAACCAAGTCTTAAGCAGGACTAAAAAGGGATAAAAATGTGACAAACCAAAATAAGATTAAACCAGGACTAACCCAGAGATAAATTGACTAAACCGGTATTTATCTCAAAATAAATCAGGGTTAACCCAGTGCTGAAGATAGTCTATACCAGGGTAAAAACAGAAGTAAACAGGGTTAGACTGGGCATAAACCCAAACTAAAACAGGACTGAAGAGAGACTAAAGCAGGACTAAAACTGGAAAAAATGGAACTAATGAAACTTTCATTTTCAGTTTCTACCTGTCTCATCCACATTTATCGTCTGAACCCATGTCTGGAGCCTCCGTGAACACTTTGGCCGATGATTTAAACATATGCTGAGTCTGTATTTTACATTTCACTGAGCGCAGAGGGCGGAAAGCTGTTTGTTTTTTGGCAAACACATCGACAAGAGGGGCGCCATATTGTCCCAACATATGTTTGTGCAGCGATGACAGGCCTTAAGTAAAACCTCACCACATGCTACCACACCGTACGGGCCCGTCCCATATGGAGACACCAGTTGGAGGCCTGCGTCCCGTCATTGTCCAAGTCTTAGAAAGAAAGAGGTGACAGTTTGTTCTGTCGGAAAAAGCAACAACTCTAACTAGTTTAGCTTTGTTTTTATTAAAGAGTGATGATGGTGGGACGTGAACCAGGAATAATCAGGTCTAAGTAGGAGTAAACTTATCCAGGGCAATGAAACACAAACATCCAAAGCAAAACCTGAGCAAAACCAACTCCTAACAGGGACTAAACAGGACTTGACCAGGATTAAGAAAGGTCTAAACCAGAATTATTATCATTAAAAACCAGGTCTAAACTTTGATTAAACCAGGTTAAAATATTAAACAACAATCCAAGACCAAACCTGAGTCTAAACTAGAGATTGGACACTATATTGTTATTGTCTGGTTTTGCTCTTGTGATACATTCTCAAGATAAAGATATTGTGATATTTGTTTTGTTTTTTTTACTTTTGTGGACATAGATATGCAGTTAATTACAAAAGACAGTGATTATATTTAAGATACATTTTGTCAAAGCAAATAATTAATGTACAAACACCCTTTTTGTCAAATTATCTTTGCAAAACCCTTTTGCAGATATCATGTTTTATTGTAATTAATGCAGAATTGTTGTATTGTTATATTATTGTTGTCATGGAGAGTGTATCAGAAATCATTTTTTGTTGTTGTTATTAACCTGTTAATAATGCTGCTAATAAAATAAAAAAAAAAAATAAAAAAAAGAATTCATTTTTTGTGATACAATGTGATTTCAGCTAAGTCTAAACCAGAATTAAATCTGTACTAAACCAGGACTTAAAACGAAGACTTAATTAGGACAAAACCAAGACTGAACCAGTGTCAAACGGAGACATAACCATGTCTAAACAGAACAAAACTACTGGACTGAAGTCACTAAACGTTATAGTACTTCTCGAAACAGTATGAGCTCCAACATACTTCACATAACTCATCCTCCAGGAAGATCCAAGTGTTTTTATTTTTTGTTTGGGGGGAGGGGGATCATTTCAGAAATGCTATCACTCGTCCAGCCTTTCTTGATGTAAAAACACGGCCTTTGCTCTGAAGAAACGCTGCTCTATGAAAGGTAAACGGCCCAAGTTTGTTTCTTTAGACTGAGCTCACACAAATCCTCTCAGGGTCGAGGAATGTGCGTCTATATTTGGGCTGGAGTCTGAGATTTGACAGGTTTGGGTCTTATGTGCAGTGAGTCGAGCTAGAAGCATCTCTCTGCCAATTTAAAGTATGTCAGAAGATACTTATTTTTCACTCCATCTGGGGCTATATGGGCATTTACACCACCATAGCATAACAAATAATATTTCAAATAAATCCATGCATAATCCTCTGTTGCCATCTTTTTTCTTTCAGAACTCCTGAATAATACTGACTCCATTTTGATGAGTTTAAAAGGTGTGTAGAGCTAAACCATTGTCCTCTGAGGGGGATACTATAAAAGATATAAATGCAGTTATACCAGGGGAAATTAAAACTGAAAGAGCGAGTGGCAAGATATTATACTTGCCAAAAAATGATTTGTGCACATGGATATTGACTAAATTGACACTTGTCATGTGGTCCCTTGATGACTCCTAGATCCGTCTCTACCTGGGCGACCTGAGAATGTCACATTGTACCCAGCACTTTTTATATTTGTTTTTTGTTTCTATTTAATGCAGTCAGGCCAGTGCCAGCATGGGGCAGACCATTTCTGTAAAATAAGCTGGCAATGAGACAGGACTAGAAAGTGATTAGGTTCCTGTTTTTGGAAGAATTGTATCTGGAAATTCTATTTTCCCACATTATTTAATTATTATAACAACCCAAGGATTTCACTGTGTACAATTTGCCAGGAAATTTTTAGAAAACATTTTTTAAGTTGCAAATACTGTGATCTTTTTATACAAGGTTATTATTTCATCCCGTTCTATGATTGGTCCAGCTGTTTAGGCTCATGGTTATAGACAAGAACAATCTGTCATCTTGTCAACACTAAACATTTTGGATTGTAAATAGGGTGACGTAATGATGTATTCTGTAGTGAATAAATTTACCTTTGACTGCTCCAACATAATCCTGTTCATTAGAAATATTTGTCTATATTAATAATAATATAATATTTGTGGGGCGCAGTGGCTCATTGGTAGAGCGGGCGTCCTGTGACCGGAAGGTAGGCGGTTTGATTCCCGTTCTTCCCACAATTTATATTGTCGCTGTCTCATTGGGCAAGACACTTAACCCACCTTGCCTCCAGTGGTGTTCCAGCTGTAACACTGGTGAACAGAAGCTTAATGTTAGTCACTTTGAATAATAGCGTCTGCTAAATGTAATGTAAATGTTTTGCTTTATCAATAGTCCCAAAAAAATGTATTGACCTGACTTTTACAGATGCACATACTGTTGATGTTAGGATTGTGTATACTTTTGGAAATATGAGAAGTACTGTACTGAACATTTGGCTTGAATAACCACAATGTGAGATCTTTACACAACTCCATAAACCTGATCGTTCCCTTCATTAAATATTAAACAACTGCATTAAAAACACTTTAGTAAATGTCAAGGACGAACGTTTGAAAAGATGACACACCCAGGCCATTATCCCGTCGGTTTAATAAGTGGTTACAAAAGAATCTGGACTGGAGAGGTTAATAGGTCTGAAATTACAAGAAATGTGTTGGTTTGATGGAGAGATGGTGGTTGTGTAAGAAAAAATGTTAATGTGAGTGTTATAGTCAATGCGTACTAACAAAGACCGAGAACATAACTTATTTAGTTCTGGTTTATCACTAGAACTCGGTAAATCCGGAATATCAAGCTCTGTTCAAGTACAAGAAATTCATGGACGAGTAAACCAGTTGTGTTGTTCAAGAATCCAAAGTAAATTTTACCCACTGAGCTACTGCGCCCCACAATAAATAAATATCTTTCCTAGTGATGTGAGCGGTCAACAATGCAGCCTGAACTTCTTTGATTTGGAAACTCCTGTTGACAGACCGATAACGAACCAATTTATTTCAACCTGGTTTGGTTTACATGACATTTTCTTTACTTAACTTAAGGTCAGAGGCAAAAATCTGTAGTATTTTGACTTGTCTAGTGTTGAAGAAATGACTTTCTTATAAGTTAAGTGACTTTATTGCGCTATTCTAATTATATGATACTGATCCAAAAAATGCTTCTATCAAACATTCCTTCTACTCAACAGTAAGATCCTCTGTGTTACACCAAAGCTTTTGCTTTAGGAAAACGTGAGAAGAGTCAGTCTGTCGGCCATGATCAACATTTTCTTGTGGCATTTTATGATGGTTGGATTCTACATAGTACAATACTGCCATCTACAGTTTTTCAGTGTCATCTTTGTGCAGTTTTATACAACTTTTTCTTTCAGAAAATAGTCCCATCACAGTGTCCTGGTGCAAACAGTTCCTTTAATTTGAGGCCCAATTTTTTTACCGGCAATGTCCACTTTAAAAAATCCTCTTGCATCTAGGACCATCTTAATTCTTTTCATTAAAAATCCTTTCTTGTCCAGACTTATTGAGCCAACTGATCCGGTATCTTCTCTTGTTGGTTTGCTTTTTTTCTTCACTATTATCCTGACCCCACAAAACTCTTCACATCACTCAAATCTTTAGAATGCGCAGTCTGAGGTTTATTTAAACATCAGAGAAGGTGTTCAGAAGGAGACACCACTTGGTTTTAAAGTGTAATGTTGCAGTATTAATAGAAATACTTCACTGTAAAAACTTACAGGCAGTTTGCCGCAGTAAATTTCTCAAATTAACGTTGGTGCATTGTATTTGAAGTGCTTGCTATTACAAACCTTTTATTTATACTTTGTAATGTCTTGCTTTATTGAAGGTAGAGCCATTGACACAGATACAAAGCAAAAAACATACTTGAGCATCATTCACATTACGTAACATTTATGTGCTTTTGTCCGAATGAATGCTTCCATCACAAATGCCACAAAGGCCTGGAGTGGCTCATAAATGAGGCCTATAGCTGTCTCTTTGTCTCCTACAGAAGCAGGAGTTTGGCGGTGGCCTCTAAATGGCAATGAAAACAAGTCCTCTCCCTTTTCTGTATTCAAAAACTCTCCCCATTCACTGCACCCGGGCGATGAAACTCTCCGATGTGTCAGCTCCAAGGTTGCCGTCTTGCCTTCGCTCCTCCTGTGCCTCTCCAAAGTTAATGAAATCGCTCACACAGGCGCTCAAGAGGAAGGTTGGGTTTCACATTTTGAAAAAAGGGATCTATTTTAATATGTGAAAAACGTGGCAGCTCACCTAGAAACGTGAGAGAAGTGGGTAAAATAGATTTTCATCACATTCACTGCAAAGATAAGGGTATAGCTGATAACTTTTTGTTTTTTGGGGGTAGTTTGACTTGGTTAATGTTAAGAAGTGTGGCTTTTTCATGACATTAACCTTTGTCTTCCTTCATAGCATGGTTACGGTCTTGCATATGATGGAAACTAAATACTGCATTTCCTGTTTAGGTTGTTGCCTTATGGAAATTTCAAACACTGCACTCATTTCCTATTTTGTCTTAAACAGGTGCATGACTTATAGGAAAACTGATCGAGCTCTGTAGGTTTTTGTTTGGATGGAAAGCTTAGAAACAACAGCTGCCTTGTTCTTCTGAATATCAATGTAATATATGGTTGCACCTCCGCCTCTCACACCATCGGAATTATTCAAGCCTTTTTTAATTTAGTTAATGACAAAAGAACAATCAAATTTCATTTATATTATTTAGAAATTTGGCTTTTTATTATTGTTGGTACAATGCCAGTATTTCCATTGCTGACACTGTTCAAAACAAATCCTAGAACTGGAGGTTTCTTAAAGTCATTATTATTTGATCTACAATGTTTGCAGATGCTCTGTTAACATTTGCCAACTCCAACAATCTTTTCTTCTGTGCAGAACAGTTCACTCTGATGTCCATTAAGCTAACATTGTTTTGTTTCTTATTTTCTATTTCAGAGATCCCAACCAGCCAGTGCCCCAGGACACAAAGTTCATCCACACAAAGCCAAACCGATTCGAGGAAGTGGCTTGGACCAAGTACAACCCCAAAGACCAGCTGTACCTCCACATTGGCCTCAAACCAAGAGTGAGGGACCACTACCGTGCTACGAAAGTCGCATTTTGGCTGGAGCTAGTGCCACATTTGCACAATATAAACGAATTCTTTCAATACGTTTCAACTACAACAAAGATACCGCCGCAGGATACGACTCCTTATCCGTACACAAAAAGGTTTCCAGGAAAAAATCCTTGGCCGTCCACTACTCGCCATCCTGGAGTGCCATCTGCAAATACAAAGCAGTCGACAGATCAACGAAAAGGTGGTGATCCCCCCGATGAATCTGCAGTTGTTATTGAAACTAAACGGGACTATTCAACCGAGCTGAGTGTCACTATTGCTGTCGGAGCTTCTCTTTTGTTTCTAAACATCCTTGCTTTCGCTGCATTGTATTACAAAAAGGACAAGCGACGGCACGAAACCAATCGGCGCGTCCCTACTCCGCAACGCAACTCAGCAGCGCCTAACAACCCCTCTGCAGCCAACGACGTGGCGCACTTACAAAGTGAGGAGCTGATGACGTTGCAAATGAAGCAGCAGCAACTGGAGCACGAGCTTCACCACGAGTGCGAGTCGCTTCAAACTCACGACACGCTGCGGCTAACCTGTCCACCGGATTACACACTTACTTTGCGCCGGTCGCCCGACGATATCCCGCTAATGACACCAAGCACTATCACCATGATCCCCAATTCCCTCGCTGGCATGCAACCGCTGCACAATTTCAACACTTTTGGAGGCAGCCAGAACAGTACTAACCTGCCACACGGTCACTCCACCACACGGGTATAGCTCTGCGGTTTTAACAGGGAAACAAATCTCTCAAAAATAGGCAAGACTTTTCGAAGATAACGCCTTCTTAAAACGTGAATGTTACACAAGTTGGGGAGCTACCAAAAAAAGGCAACCAGGGGATGACTGTTTTTAAGGATCAACGACTTTTTGCCAACAATAAAAACAAACATCAAAGGATATGTTATGTTCGAAAGCAACAATTTCTTGGATCTTATTTCCATACTTACATACGTCATATTCTAGACTCAACTTGAGCACACACACCCCAGCCTGAAATGTATTTATGAAAACTTTGTACAAAAACATATGTGTGGAAAAAGTTATATACAAAAGAGATATTAAAAGATGTTTTATTTCACAGCTTCTGCTTTCTGTTGAGTTGTAAATATATCTCACCACATTTTCTTTCGAATTTTACGGAGGCTCATCAAACTTTGTTGCTGCTACTGCTTCCACTGTCTCTAGACTTTGCATGTCCCGATACAAGCTCTACTCTCAGGCGAGAATCTGAGAATGACTGGACCCCATTGCGAAAAATCTCCATCTTGTTATGCTTCTATATACTTTTACTTTGAAAAGCTTCTTTTTCTGTCTTGCAAACTCAGCACTGCCTGAGCTTATAACAATGTGACCAGCAATGTATTATTTAAAAAAAAATGGCAGTGGACTCTTTTGGAAAAAAATATTAGTTGTTTGTAAAGAAATATATGTTAGATATTTCAAATTGTCATATGCTAGCAATATGTATAGTGATGTGCCAGGCTTGTGGTATTTTTGGGTTACAAAAGCAAGTGAATGAGTGTAAATACTATTAATAAAATTATTATTATTATTATTATTATGAAATATAGAGTAAACATTTTCCGTTTTTGCATCCTATTATAAAAAAACTGAATTACACAGAAAAAGATTTTAAGATACATTTGTAAATGATATAAAAAGATATATTCTTGCCATTTGGCTGAAAGCCAGTTGAAGCTACAAAAGGGTTTTAATGCAGACTTTAAAATCCTTAGTTTGTCTTATATTCGTTTGCGGTTTTGCCTTAAGTGATAATAGAGATATTTCTGGCTGGACACCTGTATAAACTTTTTCTGCAACATTTTTAATAAAATATCACAGTATTTTCTAAAAAAAAAAAAAAATAGGAAGACTGTGCTGTTTAATTGTCTTTTTGCACTTTGTTTGTCAACTATGTCATGGAGTGTACATTACAGAGATTACAAACAGTGCCTACTCTATTGGATTCAGAAAAAAACATATTCCCTTTAAACTGTAAATGCTCATGTTTCCAAAACAGATTTATTTGTTCCATTTAAACCTCAGGCAGCAGAGACCTGTCAGTAACAGGTTTTATCAGCAGCAGCTAAACCAGCTAGCTCTATGAAACTATTTTTTTTCTACAACACAACTATGACTTACAGCGTCTGTATCTTGGAATTATTCATTGCTCAAGAGAAAAAGTGAGTGAATAAATTGCAACAAAAGTGTCTGCATTTAATTAATATTTAAAAGGCATCCCCCAAAGGAACCACCTAGGCCCATTTTCTCCCAATTTAACACTACTTGATTGACTGCTTTACAACAAAGATGAGTGATAAAGGCTGTAACACTCACTTCAGCATCTGTAACTGGTGATATCTGTAACTTGAAACTAATCCTAGCTTGAAAGAAAAAGTAAAATAACATCAAAAGTGTGTTTGAATCACATTTCAATCCCTCAAGGCACCACCCTTGGCCCTTTTTCTCCCAATTAAAAACTTAAATGACAACTTTATAACAAATAATGAGTACTAGTACTGACATAGTTTGAAGAAATCTACACTGACACTCATTAACAGCAATAATTAAGTCTGAGGGACTGTCAAATAAATTTCCTGTAAGAAATGAAATGGAGTTACAAGGTGTTAAAAACACCAGTGAAAATGCAGTTGTTATGTCTTACATTATTCAGCCATAAAGCTTAGACAAGACATTTTGTAGTGCTTTAAATAAGGTTATCTGTATCTATGATTACAGAAGACTTCCTTTAATTGAACGCAGTTAGGAGTAAGACAAACATAATCATATTTTGGAGACTTAGGTGTAGCTTTTGCCTAAAAATGTCTGAACAATCCTTTTCTGTATCCATGTTTTTGGAAGCACATGTCTGTCTCCACTGAGCTTTATGTGCGGATACAGACTGCACTCCCAACAACAAGAGGCTATTGTTTGGGAGTTTACACTTGGTGACTAACAAACACGAGTCATTAGCAGTTTATCAGTGATTCAACCAAAGCTCTCATTTTCACATCAGGTGGATTGACTCCTATACAACCGCATCACCGCACTTATCGAATTAGCCTCAATCAATACGGCCAATCTAGCTCCTGAAAACTTTTGAAACTCCCAACTGCATCTGCAAACACTCCACTGCCAGCTAAGCTAAATACTCTCACTGTTTCGGCCTTTGCGAATTGCTGTTGTGCTCCGTAAGGGAAAACAAGACGTGCTTCTGAGCTGAATAGCAAAGTGTGCTGCCTCCCCAGACGATCTCGGCTTCTTGTGTTCACTGAAAACTGTCTCAAAGTCAGCCCAGCAGCGCGGCACAGGGGCTCACACAGCTCCCGTCTCACTGCTCAATCTATCGATTCCCTCCGCAATGAGCTAAGCAAATTAGCTTTTGACTTAAAACCAAAGTGACAGGGGGAAAATTGAAATCTTTAATAGTAATCTGCAGTCACCGAGCTGCTGCTGTGGATGTCTCCATACAATCTCCCGTGACATTTGCAAAGCCCTCCATAAATAAAGGCCATTGTAGCCGCTTTTCTCTTGTATTACAGCAGTCCCACGGCATTTTACCGTTTAGTTAGTCAGTTTTGCAACTGCATTACACATAAATGTCTAATGCATGGTGTGAATATTTTAGGTTTTCTTTTAAATGTAAACTTTTTAAAAATACTTGAATAGACTAATTATATAAAATCCAAGTTATTGTCTCCACACTGGAATGTTTTTTTATAGAACATGGAAAAAGGCGTCCCCAGGGCATGACTACTGGCCTATTTCTTTTCCATAATTATGAATCATAACTTAAGGATTTAGAGTGTAGACTTTTTGCCCACAGCTATTTTATTCTTTTAATTTGCATCTTTAAGCTTAACTATGACAGCCCAAGTCAACACTTTAGACATTACAAGGTCTATTAGCATTTTTACTCTGATTTACAGGGTTTTAAAAACAAAAGAAAGTTTCTCATTAAGCTATTTAAGGTTATTTATTTTTCTTGCAAATTGTTGCATTTTGATATTGAATACTGCCACACGTTTAAGAGTTAAACATGGCCAAATAAGTTATACAACATGCAGCCATACAATTGTGCCAAGTTTAGGAAAGTGTGTTGTATTCATGCTAAGTCAAATATTTACATAACTTTATTTTAGCAAATAACTGGTTTTCCTACCCATTTACCAAATCCCTGAACATAGCTTGTGACCTTTAACTGGTTTCCACAAACAGAGGCTAAAACTAACCCATTAGCTATGATCAAAATGGAAGACTCTAGAAGAAATTCTATCTATCTGAACATCAATGTCGGTTTGATAACTTGTATAATCCTTCTCTATGAGACAGAAAACTTACGTTCATTAGCCGAATTGTTTGATCTATAATATATGACCAGCCAAACAAGCTTTACAGACTCTCGGATGAATATTTATCGGGAAAGAGGAGTATGTGCAAACAAAGCCAGGCGAATATGCAGGCACCCTTTTAATTGGCATGTTGTTTATGCTTAGGGTAATGGCGGTGGGTGGGGGGCATCGGGGAGCTGCATCTGAACGCTGTAGACGCTCCGCTGGAAGTTAATTAAGCCGGCAACAAGCGCTCCATCACTCAAACCAGCTCCAACAACTGCCATTCAAGCTCGTCGCTCTCCAGGCAGCCATTACCGAGGCGTATCGATCGCAGCGGTGACAAGCCACTGCTCCCATAGCCCTTCACCGAGCGGGAGAAATGAATAAGTGTGTGTAGGTGGATGCGAGAGGTAACCCCCACTGTGGTCCCTGCCAAATTAAAATGCAGGTAAATATCTGTGCAGCCAGTTCTGGTCTGATTGCATTGGTCTCACTGGATAGAAGCAGCCATAATAGATGAAAATGAAATCTTCAGAGTCAATATAGTATTTGCAGCTATAAGTGGTAGAGGCGTCACAGTGGGCAGCTTAAAGCACAGAATTCCAATACAATCAATTTACAAACGCAGCCTTCAGTATTTAATACCCATTTATGCACCTTTCTTTGATATTTGTGTAATTTCCCCTCACTTATATCTTGTTTCACTAGGTCTTGGTCTCGATCGGTGTGTAATTCAGGTTAAAGTTTAGGAGTCAGGAGGTAAGCTGGGGCAGTGGATGTTACAATACCCAAGACCAGAATTTGGATGAATACAGTGAAATATTAGAGAAACTATTTCCAAACGTAACTAAAAGTGGATCTTGCCAAATCACAAAAGTCAACTTATTCCTACAATGTTGTTTCTTCCCCTAGAATTATTGAAAGAAACCCACATGTAATTTATATCCCCTAATGGCATGTCTACTACCACTTAAATGTTATTTCCTAACATTTCAGTCAAGCATTTTTTATTTTTCTCTTTGATTGAAAACAAGTTGTAGGGAGTGGAATAGTCTTTGTTCATAAGACTAATGTTGCAAGTATCCACAAGAAAGCTGCAAGAAATGTATGAAGATTTTTATTTTGAAATGTACCAGAAAAAAATTATTTAGTAGCCTATAGTCTATTGTCTAAATTATATTGTTTAAACTTTAAAGCGTAAATTGCCCTGTAAATTGTTGGCTTCCTGCAAAACCAACGTTTATTATTAAACTACCTTTTTATTGAAATCATATAGATGTCAAGCTCTGCTTACTAGGAACAAAAAAAAAAGAAAAATTCTTGCAATATTTGAATATTGCAATATTCTAAATTGCAACTAAATCATGCTAGAATTTCTTTTCCCATTTATTATTTTTTATTATTTATTATAATTATTACAAATCTTCCCTTTTAACACACTATTTTTAAGGCCATTTTAGGTTGATTTAATGCCATGTGTTCAAGTACAATTGTGTAGCTGCAATAAATGTGATTGGCTGATGTCTTTTTTGGGCGGGGTTTAGCAGTTGACCATTTGGGCTTTTTCATTAACATGCAAACCAACTCTACTAACATTTATGGCCCCAAACACGCCGGATAGCACCATTTGAAGCCAACTGGCCTGATTACATTGGCCTCCCTCGACAGAATCTGCCATAACAGATGAATATGAAATCATCAGGGTTGATATATATGCAGCTAAAGTGAGAAGCACTGCAGAGTGCAGCCCAAAGCAGCTAATGGCCTCCAGAAATCCCCCCTCAACATCTCTGCTTTCCACAAAACACTGTCCTCACTTTACATTTTCTCATCTTCCGCAGCACAAACCGGAGGAAATCTTGGATCACGGGACGGATGCCAGATGGATTTGTTAAATCCCAGGGCTACAAAATGCATCGCTACAGTTTTTATTAAAAGATAAAACCCACACAGACGACACTGTTTTATTCCCTCAAACAGTGACCGTGAATAAAAAATGCAATTACCTTTTGATTACAACTTAGTCTTATGTGATTATCTCATTATGTAAAACATGTTTTACTCTTATAAACGAGAACCCCTCTGGCTCTTGTACTGGCTGAACTTTTTAATTTGCATACACAGTTTATTAAAAAAGAGAATGCAATTGACAGATAAAACAAAAGCAATTTAATTTTAAAAAAAATACTTACATGGCTTTTGATTAAAAGTAGATTTGAGTAATAATAGATTGGATTGACGTCATCAAAATTTTTTGTTCGTCAAAAAACACCTGAACGTCAAAACCAAGATCAGCGTTGGCTGTGTTAATTAAAATCTGGGTTCCTTGGATGCATTTGAGAAAGTATGAATAAACATATCAGTGAAACATAACCAAAGGCAGAAAGAGACCCAATGCAGGGTTCGCTGTAGGCAAAAAGATGAAACAAACGTCCAGCTCATGTGAAAAGCTATACTTCTCAAAAACAGACATGGGGCAAAAATGGGAGCTGTTTTCAAATAAAAAAGAATCAATAAAGATTGGCACTAATGAAACCTTCCAATTAGCTCAAACTTGTAATTGAGTCTACTGTGTGAAAGATGAGACAATGACCTTAATAATAAGACCAGAGTGTATCGAGACTAAGATGAGAGCAAGGGTCAGTCATTGTCTCATCATAGACCTATACAGCCTCAATGCCTTAATGCAGGGCTCTCAAACTACAATGTTCAGTTAATAGTCATTACTTTGGAAAATATAGATTCATTGCACAGTTTGTTGCAAACATTTGTTGGAGGCTGTTATTAGTTTTAGATAATGTCACATCTGATGGAGTAGAGAGTAATGCTGAAGCCAAATGGTGCAGTGGATGTCATGTAAGAACCTGGCTAAGTCCTGTTGCATTTTACAATAATAAATTAATTAATTAAAGTGTCTTGGAATTAGAGATGAAACATCTTCACCTTGAAAACTGAATCCAGATGCTTTTACTTAAACCATTTTTTCAAGATGTCCTGGATGACTGAGAACCTTCACAGACTTGTCCAATAATAATAATCTCCTTGTTGCTCACATCAAAGGCCTGGTAAATCTATAAGCCACATTCAGATGGAGGAATCCTCTTCTACAGATCATATTTCTCGAACCTGTTAGTGAGTGGGGTCTCTGATGTTACCTGCCCTCGTCTTGGCTCTGGATGTGTACAGTTCTCGTTGACAGAGGTCAGAACAGGATCTGCTCTGCTGTTCTCAGTCTGTTGAAGTCTGGTCTGGTCCTGCTCGGTGGCTGTCCCAAACCACACTGATGATGGAGGTCTATTCTGTGAGTACAACTATGAGTACAATCATGTTTTACTTCAACTGGGTTACAGTATTTATGCCACATTTACCTAAATGAATATGTTTTAGTTCAATATGAACCACATTTAGATGCTTTTTTTTTTATTGTCAAAAGGAGTATAAAGTGTCCCAGAATAAACTGTGCCTTCTCACTCTGGTCAGAAGCCTTTCTTTGCATTGCTACATACTTCAATTTTCTTTACTTTAGCTCATGCAAACACAACTTCTATACTCATTTAGATCGCTTGGTGGAAGCTTTTAATCGTCTTTTAAAACAGGTATGTGTTGTAAGTAAATGTTCTACCAGTAATGGAATCTGAGTTTCAAAGGTATTTTCATATCTTTTCAAATCAGAGCTTATCAGTTTGATTAGCCACACATTTTCCATTAGCACTGACCTTCTATTCTGTCTAAAAATACTTCAATGAATACATTTGATGATTCACTTCTTTATTTTTCTTTGAGAGTAATTGCAAACATTTTAGCATCTGAGTAAAAAATGGATGTGTTTACAATGGGGTATAATAATAACTGCTTTTCTTCTTCATTTCATCATTCTTTAAAAGCTACACTTACACAAAGTGCTAAAATAATTATTTGGTTTGGATCACAAACAAGACGACAAAGACCGTATATAGTAAATTTAGGAATGGAATATTGGTTTAATCTTTGCAAGAATAAAACATGTTAGCCAAGACAGCCCCACAACATCCAGAGACTTGAGGTACTCAGGGCGTATCTCATCCACCCCTGGTGCCTTGCCACCGAGGAGCTTCCCAACTACCTCAGTGACTTTAGCTTTGGTGATGGACGAGTCCACCTCTGAGCCTTCGGCCTCTGCTTCCTCAGTGGAAGACGTGACTCTGGGGTTGAGGAGATCCTCGAAGTATTCCTTCCACCGTTCAACAATGTCCCCAGTTGGAGTCAGCAGATTCCCACCTCCACTGTAAACAGTGTTGGCAGGGCACTGACTGCTTCCCCCTCTCGAGGCGCCAAACGGTTTGCCTCAATTTCATTGAGGCTGACCGATATTCCTTTTTGTTATCGTGAGAATCCTTGTATTGTGAGCTTTGTTGCATTGGAAGAATCCTTGTATCTTGAGAATCCTTGTATTGTGAACATTGTTGTATTGTGAGAATCAATGTATTGAAATATTCATGGGCAGTGTATTTTAAATCAAACCGTATCCTGTGTCCCATGTAATTCCAATCATAGTTTCAGTTTTGTTTATCATCCCCGAGTAGAGTATGGTGCACTTGTGAGAGTTTAACCCCCAGAGGTATAATAAACGAAACTGCTAAAGCGAGGTTAGTTTCCATGATGTAAACATGGCATTCCTATTCCGTTTATATTTAACTTATCTCTGCCATAGACACGTTAAATTTAGAAGACAAAGCAGAGAGAACTGGGGCAAACAGAGACGTCGATATGATTTGTTCAAACGTGGCCTGATTACGAGGCTGAATGTAGAGGTTTGACAGTGAGGCAGATGCATGGCCATCTTGTGTGGAAAGCTGTTCGGTGGATCCTGTCCAAACTCAGCCTCGGCTATTATTGTATTAAATAAGAAATGGCTCTTAAATGACACGCAGTAATTATTACTGGTCCCATTGTGTGTGGAAGTGAAAGTCATTTGTTATGTAATAAGCAATCCTGTCTTTCAAATGAAATGCATAAGGAAATATAATTGTTTCAGACCGACTGTCCCAGCCTTTATTGCTTTGACTCAGAGTCCTGTCTTGTGCAGAGTTATGATTGGTTGAATGCAGCTTGTAGTTTATCATGTCTTTGAGCCTTGACACAACATGATTTATGACTCAAATCCATCTGACACTGTAACTAGAGCTGTACAATACCTTCATTTGGAGTATGGATCGATGACAAGTATATTACTGTGCTTATATAATATTGATACAATAGCAATTACAACGCAATTTAACAAAGAAAATGTCATTTGTCCACTGACTATCCTATAAACAGCTTTTATTAGCAATAATAGCATGATACCAAATAATTTTTTTCTCTACCAAAATATTTTTTTTGTCATACCATTGTTTTTGTATATTATTTATACACTGAAAATATTCACAAAATGCTTTCTAAATGACATTTTCTTTGATGTTTGTTGTTGTACCCATTTGTTGTTTTCTGCTGTGAATTCAAATGTGTTTTTAGAAGTTTGTTGTGTTGCCACAGTTTCTAATAACCTTCTGGCACACATCACAGTTCACTACGTTTTCATCCATTGCTGTAAAATAACATGTTTTCTATCTGCTGCCATGCTTCTTCTTTGTTGTTGCTGCTTTAGCTCCCGTTTTGCCGCTGCTGAGTCACATGGCAGTAAAAACCTTTAATCAAGATTGGAGTTTAAATAAACGCTGAAATATTGATATAAGTGCCCCAGTATCAATGCAATACCAATCTTTCATTTGGTATGGATAATATAGATATTTTGATTGATCTGCACTCCTCTAACGGTAACAAGATTGATGGACAGTGGAGACAATGATCTGTTGTGTTTGGGATTGATAGGGCTCAGAGTTTGGCTCATAAATTAAACTTGATTACACTCTGTCATTACTGCAACAAACTATAATCCCAATAAAATGTAATAGACCATGGTTTGGATGAAACTCTTTTACGATTGTTTAAAATAAAAGTCATGGTTGAGTTCTGGTTTTGTGTGTTTTGTTTTGTAAAGGTTTAGTATCGTTTTAGTCTTGGTTTAGTATGGCCTTGGATTTAGAGGGTTTGGGGTTTACTCCAGGTTTTGTCCTGGATTTGACTTAGGTTTGTATAATTTTGTTTAGTCTTAGGTTTAGTCTTGATTTTAATCCTTGGTTTAGATCTGGTTTAATCCTGTTTAGGTTCAGATTATTCACCATGTTTAATCCAAGGTTTGTTTATATTAAAGCTGGATTACTCTTGGTTTAGTCCTGGGTTTAGATCTGTTTTTTAATTCGGGAACGTTCCTAGGTTTAGTTTTATCTTGGCATATTCCAGGTTAAATCTCAGTTTGGTCTTGTTCTATTTCTGGTTTAACAATTTAATTTTATTGGATTCAGCCATTGTTTAAGACCAAGTTTAGTGCAGGTTTATTACGTCTTTTGTGTATTTCTAAAATATTTGATGGTTTTGTTCAGAATTTATCAGGGGTTATTCTCTGTTGACGTATTAAGGCACTTTCCAAACAACTGTGTTTTTCCAACAGAAAAAAGTGGGACAGCTTTTTGCCAAAAAGTCTGAAATGAGAAACGCAGGAGCTGTTATTGTGAAAACGGGGCTTTAGAGATGACACGTTTCATTGATGATTGATTCTGCCACAAGAATAGAGCTTTGTTCCAGAAACAGCTGGTGATTGGTTGAACGCAGCTTGTAGTTCATCATATCTTTGAGCCTCGACACATTGGATTTATGACTTTCCTGACACAGTGCGGACAGTGAAGACAGCAGACATATGGTCAGTCTCATGTCTCAAAGGCTTCAGACAGACAGTATTTGGAAAGTCTTCCTCTTAATGACTGTATCCTTCCGCCACCGTTAAAAAGATCCAAAGATATAGTTCTTTCTGATCACTGATGGATTAGCTCACAAAATACGGTTAAAAAAAAGCTTTTCTTCAGTTATGAACTACTCATAATTAGACCCAATGAAGAATCTGACCCAGAGAGAAAACCCAAATGCAGACACACGTACATATTACAAAAAGGGAAATTTATTTTATACAAAAAAAAGTGAACTTCTTTGCTGGTCTTTGGGGACGGACAGGAACTGACAGGTGAAGGCGGAGGATGGACTGGAGCAGGAACTGACGGGTATGAGCTAGTTCTACAATCTGGCACCGAGGAGCTGGACGAGGTGCTCTTTGTACCCGGGCTCCCGCACACGTGTCCTCACTCAGCGAGCCGGCAGGGGAGGGGGAGACGGAGGAGGAATTTCTCGGTGTAGCCGGAGAGTGCTGGGCTGAGTCCTGAGCCGACGTGACCGAGACAGACTTGAGCTCCTTGAACACCTACTTTACTTATTATCAAGATTTTTTTACTTTTGATTTTCAAATATAAGTTACTTGGTTTAGGTAAAGCAGAAAATACTGTAGATGCAGATACACATTTAAAGTTATAATGGAGAAAAATAGTGGGCCCAAATAAGTGTGAAGAGGTCTGAGTTCATCTTAAAGACCTAAAATCTTAAGGTCCAAAGATCCCTGAGACAAACCTCAATACAAGAAACTTAAAAAGGTCTCATTATGTAATACCTGTTGATTGATTTTTGTCCTGATCCTGCTCTGGTTTAGGGATTTAAAACCAGTCAAAACGCATCAGGTTTATTTTCCAAATCTGATTAATTGTTATTCTGTGAGTGAACTGACTGAAATGTATCTTGTCCTGCTCAGGGCAATGGGATTTCTTTCTTTGATTGGATGACATGACCTGGTGATAGGGATGGGAAACAGAAACATGACTGTATCAGAGGCGGACCAGTGCAGGAAAACCCCATATTGAGTTTTAATCTAGTTCTCAGACTGGACTTTGATTAAACTATTCCCTGCCATTCTTGTGTAGTTCAGGAGGTAGTTGGGGGTTTGTTGTCATGTCGCTGGTGTTGTGTATTTGCCGCATTGATACTGCGTCTGTGAGGACTGATGGGAGCTGTAGCATGTAGGACGTGAAGGTCACAAAGCTGCTCCGTCGACGCATGAAACACAACAACGCGTGATTTATGTTCGACGTCCGAATGCTTCCGCCGTCTCCGCAGACAGCGCTCAGAATTGGGTTACTCTCAAGATGTAACGGGGCCTGTCTCGGACTAAACTAATTTAATCATTGCCCTCTTTCCTTTCCTTTCCCCGCAGGTTGTTTTAATACAACAGTATCACAGAAGCCGCTTGCCTCTTGTCGGGGGCTTTTGGGACAAACAGATGCAGCTTTGAGCGGAGACAGCATGTACCGCTCTCAAGGGACTTGGGCTGAGTCTGGACTGCAGCAGTAAATCACGTTTTATGAGGCACAACGTGGACAGCAATGGATTTTAGTGGACTTCCTGACAGAGTTGATACTAACAGACATTGCTTGCTTGTAAAATGGGATGGTATAAAGTTAGGCTTTATGTTTTTGATCTTTTTCAAGAAGAAACATAGTACCCTCAAAAGTTGTCTTTAGTTTTAATTTGGGTGCAGTGTTTTTGGTGATATTGCAGTAAAGGAAAAGCACAATTTGTAGCATTGTCTGTTTCTGACGAACACAATTAGATCTGCAGCAAAATTATATAAAACCTGATTATTTTCCTCAAATGTTTGTAACATTTTCAGACAAATGCAAAGCTCAAAGACATTAAGACTTCATATAAAATTAAGAGAAGATACATCATTTCCTCAAACAACAACAGTAATTATGACGTTTGTCGAGCTTTCCCTACAACTTCATAAACTTGTACTGTTGCAGTGCTTGTTTGACCTCCTGGACGTGACATTTGTGATCTTAGTAGGGCTCCTCCGGTTAGATTAAGGTCAAATAAAAATGTCCAGACTAACATGGAAGGACATCAATGAACATAAACAAACCTAGTGGAATTTAGATTTAGTTTGTAAATGTTCTTGGTTACAATGTATGATTGTGTCTTGAAAAAGAAATGTCAATGTTCTTCTCCTACAGCAGTGCTCAGTTTGTCCACTCTGGGCTATTGTTTGAACTAGAACAAGAAGCAAAGAAAATGGCATCATAAATATAAAATATAAAATGTATCTTAAAGTAAAGTATCAAGTAAAATCAAAGCAGAGCAATTAAAAAATGTTTAAACAATTTTTTCAACAATAAAGAGACCCACACATTTATAGAAAAATTATAAAAACATAAAAAGAAAAAAAGAATAAAGAATTAAATTTTCATTGCAACTACAAAATTGTACAGTAGGATAAATAAAGGATAAATATAAAAAATAAATACAGTATGATATATTTTAGGAAAATAACTAAACCACTTCCTAAATGCGGGGAGAGAGTTTGAATAATATAACAATTTAATTAGTCATAAATGTCTCTTTTATTCAAGCATTCATGGACAGAAACCTCCACTGAACTATCTTACAGTCAAACTAAATTCTTACTGTAGATGCTTCATAATTGAAAATTCAAAGTCTAATGTCTCTGCATATTTCCCCGTCTCATCTTGTGCTATGACTTATCTTCCACTCAGTGCGTTATGGCTCTTTTGAAGCAGTCATCATCGATTATTGCCTGAACAGCATGTGTTTATTAGCTGTGCACTGCGGGATCATGGGAACTGGACTTTAATATGTGCTTAATTCACAGCTCGGTCTCTGTGGATGCGTCTGTTTAGTTTACACTGTTTACAGTAACAGACTGTGTTAATGAAGCCCAGTGGGGACTATATATGAGCTGCACATTCAGCTCATATCAATAAATACTGACGAGTGTTCCGCTTTAATGCAGTAATTGCTACAACTGTCTTTAGTTAACCTTTAAATTATACTTTACATATACTATTTATTATTGTTCAAGCAGATATAATGTAAATATGTCACATTGCCGATGCCATTTATAATATTTCTTAATGGATTTCTAAGATTTTCATTTGTCGTCATCATAAAGCAGCTGTTGCAGTTTGTTTACTGTAGTAATGAAAGGCTCAAGGGCAAAAGAAGGACATGGATTTACAATAGATTGCTTTGCTGTGAATTAAAAAGAAAAAAGATATGTTATGCAAAATAATGGATAAATAAAATTACATTTTATATATGCTAGAAATATAATACCTATAAAGTGAGTAAAACTAAGGAAAAAACTAACCACACCAAAAATAAACTAAACCATTTAAAAAAACAAGAGAATCTAAGTTTGACTCCAACAAACATTTCTTTGAATGGAGGAGAACGCTGGACAGATTCCACTCAAGGCTAAATCATACAATATTTGTCACTTATTGTTAAAGTGTGAATGATCAGTATCTATCTTCAAAAGTAGCCTCATATTAATTTAAAATAATAACAATGATGTGTTTTTTCTGATACGCCGTCCACAATAATATCAATGCCTTAATTTTAAGTGCCTTGAATGATTAAAGCGACTGAAGTTATTATTCATTTTAAGTGTCACGTGCAACTGGAATAGAGCTAAGGAAATACTTTGTTGTTGTGACCCTATACTGTGTTTCGGAAAGTAACAAAAAATGAGTCTTAACCCTTTAGTAAATGATTATTGTCCACAATGTATCCCGCCCACAAACTTTCTTTAAACATTTCACTAGAACATTGTAAAATAGGTTCATAATAAACTCTGCAAACTGAAAGTTTATGAAAGAAAAGCCTATAAATGTGAGTGATGAAACCCTGACAGATAAGACGTTGTATCTCAAATCAAAGTGTGGCAGAGCAGACACAAACATTAGGTATTTTGAGTCCAGCTCCAGTGTTTGTGTCTGAGTGAGGTTCCTCAGGCGTCTGAGAGTCTCACAGATGTATGTTTTGCTCTTAGCAGAAAACAAAGGCCTCCAGCTCTGTCTTTCTGTATTTGGATTAAAAACACTGAGAAAAGCACTGTCTGTGAACACAACCCGCTGACGTCAAAGCAGTTTGTAGACTTTTATTCAGATGATCATGACTTATTCTGATAAAACATATATACGTCTGTTGAAGGCAAATGAAGGCTTTTGTGTTTGCACTGGTTTCTTGTTTCTGTTGAGCACTAATGTGTGGTATCATGGAAGAGGGAGGTGTACTTATATTTATTGTCATTTTTATTTAAACGTTCTCACCAGAAAAGTGGTGAATACTGAAAAAACATACTGTCAGTCTATTCTGTATCACAATGTGCCATGTCATTCTACTTTTCTGCTACTCATTCACCATGTTTTTTAAATGCTCTAAAAACTGTGCAGTCGGCCAAAGTGCTGTAACAAGAAATAAAAGAAATAAAACACACAATGAATAAATAACTAAATTTAAAAAGCACAAAAGTACTAAAAGCATAAGAAAAAGCAACAGAGATAAATAGTAATAAATGTCCACATCTCACACGGAATTAAAAATCAAAGAAAAGGTGTGTTTTAAGAACCAATTTAAATACGAGCAGTGAATGAGTTTCTGTCTGGTCCGTGAAAAGTTTAGGAGCAGCAACAGAAAAAGCACGATCTGGAAAAATATCTTTATAACTTTATCTGCTTTGACCTGAGAGCACAGGACGGGGCATTAGGAAGGACGGGCAGATAAGAAGGAGACCATTTAAATATTTAAATAAAAGTTACTTTTCGAAAAAATTCTAAAACGCCAGTGAGATGTGGTAATGTAAATATGATGCAAAATTATATTTTTATTTATTATTCGTTATTTACTGAAAGAAGCTGATTTTGCCCAAAGACTACATTTATTAGAGAAGCATAGGCTTAGTCCTAAACTAGTCCTGTTTACTAACTTATGTAGTTGCACATTTTAAGAATGAGGCTCAAAAATTAGCATTAAAATAAATTGGACAGTTTGACACTTGAAAAAAAAAGCTGCATTTTATTAAGCCATAAACATTTTAAACCATAACTTAATGTTTGAAACATGAAACACTTCATGAGAAAGCTTTTCTTTTCACGTTTTGTTCTTATAATGTTTCATCTAAAATGTGCGGCTTTATGCATTGTTTCATTAAATCCAGATGTTTTTTGTTTTGCGTAAAACCATGACCTAATAAAGGAAATCGCAGACATTAAGCAGTGATGGATTGTTTCATAAAATTGTTTCTAAAGCTACAGAACGCCACACAAGCACATTAAAAGCCTATAAGGGAGTTCCATGATGTGCTTGAGTCCCAGGCCATGCATAATGAATACTGTTGTGTACATTAAAGCAGCTGTGGGAGCTGGAAATCAGCGCCGAGCGGTTTCATGACGTCTGACAGATGAGCGACTCTCTGCTGGTCGTTATTAGATTCACAAATAAACAGCATTTGAAAAACAAAACAACATGGTGACGGTAGGTTTAATATGTCCCAGGGTCAGGTCTTGGTTAGTCCTGGTTTATTCTGGGCTTGTAAAGGGACCAGACTTCTGCCATCATCCATGGTTTAGACCAGGTTTGGATCTAGTTTTGTACTGGACTAGTCTTAGTTTGTATTTGGACAGTAGTTCTGTTGTTTTCCAGGGTCATGTTTATGTATGGCTGCGTAGTTTTAATGAAGCTTTAATGAATTTTGTCAGTATGCACTCTGTTCAGCAAC
The DNA here is from genome assembly GCA_024349245.1 of Neodontobutis hainanensis. Classification (NCBI taxonomy): domain Eukaryota; kingdom Metazoa; phylum Chordata; class Actinopteri; order Gobiiformes; family Odontobutidae; genus Neodontobutis; species Neodontobutis hainanensis. The sequence goes on from JALDNG010000059.1 coordinate 1,638,321, forward strand.
TCATCAGCAGCACGTTTATGCATTCATACATCATGTTCTTTATTTGTGCACATCTTTATTCCAGGTTGGGTTTGTACAAGGACGACAGCTGCAGTGGTCTGTACACACCCAAAAATATACTATGATACTAAATCATGCACTCTCCTGTTTGGCTTCTGGGCATAAACGCTCTTTTAGTAGAGCTCTTTTATAAATGAGGCGCCTGTGTTATTCTTGTTTTAGACTTGGTTTACTTGTTGGACAGTTGTTTTCTTATTTTCAGTGGTTAAGTATGTGCTTAGTCCTGGTTTTGTTCTTTATTCAGAAACTGTAGTTCTTTCATGTCTTTCATCAAGGTTCTTTAAAACTCTTTCTTCTTTTAAATTCATAATCTGTTGATTAACATTTGCTTTCTGACCTGTAACCGAATACTACTTCTGATTAAGATGCACAATGTTTGGCAAAAAGCTTTTCTAAAAGGTTTCAGTCCATCTAATTCCTCAATAATATAGTGTTTTTCCTCATGTGCTGCCATATAACTGCATTATGCAAACTAACGGTCATATTTATTTGGCCAAAGCCGTTTCTGTTCAGCTGCTGTTCCATAATTCACTGTGAAGTTGTTTATCCCATAAGTCGACGTGCTTCCTGCCTCAGTTACACAGCTCTTAATACAAACACCCTCCTAATCCACTTTGACGGTGGCTGAGGTTTTAAAGAGAGAGGGAGAAATAACTGGTCTGAAAACGTGGTCCGACTCCAGCGAAGCCTCATGTGGTCTGATCCACAGCCAGGTCCATTTCAGCGCCTTTGAAGCAGTCTCCGGTGACGCACGTCGAGAAACGGGGCTTCATTACAGGAAACGGCGAGAGGAAGATGAACTCAAACGAACCGAGGAGACGTCTTTAGATCTGTTCAAGCTCGAGTTTGGATCAAAGTGCAGCCAGGTTTAACTTCGGAAAACAGCATGAATACTGTTTTCAAAGACTATATTTGACTCCAATGTAGTGCAGGTATTTATAACAAGTCGGCAACATCCATTTATATAATGTTAAAAGATGCTTACTATAATGTTTTAATGCAGATAAATTATTATATTCATAACTGTGTCTTTTTTTTTTGTTACAATTGACTGCTCAATAAAAATACGTAGATCACAATAAAGTCCAACACATTGTCTTAAGAAAGACACTGACAAACTGATTTTGGCCATAAATAAATGATTAGGTTGTGAAATATTGGCTTGTTTTAAAATGTGAGTAGCTATGGTAGCCTGGCAGGGACACACTTTTTCCACAAACAAAACCAGTGGAAATAGGATAGAGAGAAGTTTGCTTTGGAAATTTATAGATATAAAATCTACTACTCACAAATGTCATTGGCCTTTTAATGCAATATTGTGTTCAAAAGGATTAATGTGCTTCTCTTTCTGGTAGTGCTCAGTTTGTCTTCAAGGAAGATGTAGCAACAAGATGTAGTAGAACTAAAATGGGTTCAAAAGAGAAAGTAATACTGTATGTTTTTTTAAGTATTCAGCTGACACAATTTGATTGATCCTGAGAAAATACCTTAATGTGTAATGATATAAAATGTATCCATATGCTTTTATTCAAATAGGGTGAAATGAAGGGGTCTTGATATATTGGTAAAATAAAACACAAATAAACAAGGGGCATCAAAAGCCGGCTCCTGGACACTGTTGTTGCTGGTCATTAGTTCAAAGTACTGCCACCTTGGTTTTGTGTGAAGCATGGCTCACTGCAGGCATTCAACACTTGGAAATAATCTGACATTCTCTCATTTTTGGACTCAAATGTGGCCCTACAGACTCGTTCTGTGTGCCTCCCTGAAGTGACTGAATGCAACAACAGGCTTCTAAATGAAGATCTGTCATCAACACTGAGCTTTTGGATGTCACCTTGAGCTAAGTTTTCTATATTCTTTTTTTCAGTGTTGTATTTGACCTCTTGTATTGTGTGTTATTGTCACAGAAAGAGTCATGTGAACAAAGACACTGCAGTAAATCCCAAGAAAATTAAGCATTTTCTTTCTTTAACTTATTTTCCAGTTAATGTCCCACTCAGAAATGGTTTTATTTTATAGAAACATAAAATTCTCAACCTTATTAAAAGAGACTGTACGTATTTTCAGCCATCCTTAACCAGGTATTTTTTTTATCTATACCTGGTTAAGATACTTAACATACTTTTTATCTACAATCATAAATGGCCTTAAGTAACAATTATCTATGACTTGGACAAACATAAAGCTTCACAAAAAAACAATTCCATCTTTGTTTTTTGTCTGACTTTATAACTCAAAGGCCAACTCTGAAGATAAGACCTCGTTGCCATGGAAACCTTATTTAATTGGATCCAGCTGACAAAATAAAGAAAAATACAAGGCAACAGTTTTCCTAATGGTAATATCAGGCTGTTGCCTTGACAAAAAAGACTGCTTATGTTGATGTTGTTTTCAAACAAAATTTTTGTTGAGACCTGTTCATGTCTAAGTTTTTTTGTGACGCTGCCATTTAGAGAAATTATTATTGTTTTGATGTTGGCCATCTTTAAAAAAAAGATTATTTCTGATTTTGGGCATTTTTGAACTAAATGTTTTAGGCAAACACAGACCTTTTTCCACTTTGTTTATTCATAGACAACAGTATGTCCCTGCAGGGCTACCGTAGCTATTCACATGCTCTGAAAAATTGTAATGATGATGGATTGATTGATGGACGGATGGATTGTTGGTCTATCCGTCCATCAATTGAGGCAGCAGTATGTAACTTTTGTAAGATTAGTGTAATTATTTTTTTTTATAGATACGGTGTTGACAGACAGGAAACAGGTTGAGATGAGGGGCATGACAATGGGCAAATAACCTGAGCTAAGATCAATCCCAGGTCGCTGGTGTTCGAGGTATGCCCTTTTCCAGGTGAGCCAGCGCGGCCCCCAGGCTGTTTTTAACTTGTAACACTTGTTTCCATGTTTGTAACTCGAATCTATAAAGGTTAAGGCAGTTTCTGGACCCGCCATAATTATCATAATTCATAAACGGTCTTGTCTGTGTAAATTTTTCTTATTTTGTATTTATTACATTTTTTTACTTAATCCCTAGCCTAGTAAATTGTAAGGTTATTGTTGCTTTTAATCTTTTTCTGCAAAGTAAATGAAATGAACTGTTGTCCTGGTTTAGACCTGGTTTAGTCTTGGTTAAATCTCGGTTTTGTCCTGAGTTCAGTCATAGGATTGAACAAAGTTTTAAATTAGGTTTGTCTTGTTCTGCTGTTTAAACTGTTTTTTTGTGAATGTTCTTTGTGTCTTGTCTTATCATAAAATCCTGGTCTTGTCCTGGTCCAGCCCTGGATTTAGTCCTGATTAACTTCCTTGGTCCTGGTCTTGTTCATTGTGGCCTTCTACGAACGCTTGCTCTCTCTCTTCCATAATAAAACCCCACCTTCTTCTTAAAGGTCACTCTCTGAGCTCTTTCACTGATTGAGTCTTTGTTCGGCTCTAACACATTTTTTTCCTCGTCTTTTTTTTTCAGCCGTTTTTTTTCTCAAAAGCCTCGTTGTAATCAGCGGCAGGCGGGCGTCAGGGTAATTAACAACCGGGATCATGTGCTAATTGCGACACAACAGGCACCAGGCAATCAACAGCTCGCATGTCGAGGCCCAAGTCAAAAATACATCTCCCATGAAGCACTTGTGGCTCCAGAGCCTTATGTACTTTACAGGCCGTCATTGTAGGAGTACAGCTTTAGAGCATATTTCACCCAGAAACATTCAGGCTTTGAGTTTTGGTTATTATTTGTGCCAAGTGTTAGTGGAACAGTGAAGATGGAGAGTTGCAAGAAGCTGACTCTGGGGAAAACTGGAAATACCTGGTGCTTAAAAACCGTATTGGACCATACAGTGTTTTATTTGTACAAAATGTAGAAAACTTTTCACGTGTATTTTTCTTCCAAATCCGGTTTTGGATTGTTTTCCTCTCAAACATACAACACAGTCTGTAGAGGGCTCAAATGCTTGTTGGCTTATGGTATCTTTGAATCTATATCTTTGAATCAACTGCATTAGGATTGTATTGTAACTGTAGACTGTACATTCGACTAGTATCTTATCCTCTGCCTTTACACAAACACATGAAGTCAACAGGATGCCGCTCAGATCGATGTGTCATGTAAGCACTGGCCTTGTGTCAGTGTTTGTCAAACTTCATCCGTCGGGGGCTTATGTAAAAAAAAAAAAATCTCCGCTCCAGAGGAAACAAGAGCAGCGAGGTCAGTGTGAGCTCAGGGAAATGTAAACTAACACGGCTCCAGCAGGTGAAGTCAACAGGAACACTTTAGACTCGACATGAGACACAATTATCACATCAAGACTTCTCCAACTCCTGAAGAGAAGAATTAAAACCAGTGGTGCGTTTGGAGATATTGTTTTACAAAGATTCCGACAAATAAGACAATTTGAACAAAAGCAGCAATAACCATCCTACAATGAGAGACCTGTGCAGCCATATTTGAGCTGTAGCTTGATTTTATGTCAGTGGGAATGGCACATCTTCTAGAGAAAACTAGGCCAATGGAAATGTACAATTAAACTTGAACAAGCTTGACTTTTCTGAAATGATTGGGTTTTTATTTATTCTTGTTTTGTTTCTTTTTTTATTTATTGGATCATTACAATATACCTCCAAACCTGACAGACTACTGCTGTTTTATTGTCACACAGAAAAGGCTTAAGGACATGTTCGGAGCAAAAATATGTTTATGAAAATATGTGTACATATAGCCTGGGCATTAATATCCAGCCTGTCTTCCAAGGTAAATGTAATTTAGTATTTTTGCAAAATATAGATCTTTTTTATAACATTTTTTACATTATCCAATTGTCACATCAGGAATATATGTCAGCAGGGTATTATTGTCAGTCTGCAATGATTGGTTTGCTGTTTTTTCTATTTCAATCAGCGATTACCTGTTTGTGATCCAGAATGGATCTCTTTGGAGTTTCCAAATTTATTTTTTGCTGTGCAGCCCATTAAGCAGACGCGCTATGGTCTTTGTGCATGTGGTCTTCTGTTTTATTCTTATTTTATGCATGAAGTCGTAGGTGATCTCATAATCGCCCCAGGAGCAATAGGCCTCAGGGCAGATCCAGGTCTTTTTTTTTTTTTTTTTACATTCCTGTTGAAAACATGGTGGAGGCAACAGCCCAAAGTGTGGGAGCATTTTACATTAAACCAGTCGAGTGCGGCCAACATTGCATAATTTGGCTTTAATTCAGTTTTGAGTCAAATTCTAAAATGATGCTGTGATGTTGGTAGTATTCAGGGCTAGGGTTATCTCTTCCAAATATGGTGGCTTTTATGTTTATTGCTCTGTAGTCTGACCGTATGCTCATTTAGCCTCTATACATTGTTAAATCTCAGTTTGTGGGCCTCTTGTGTCACCTTCAGACCACTCAAATGCTGCAGGCATCTGTTTTCTGATTGGTTCCTGAACAAACTCCGTGAAGGATTCGACTTGTGACAGACGTTTAAAGAGCGAGCTGTGACTGATCGGTGCCCGTAACGGTTTTTAATTTCTCCTCTCGAGGCCAGGTGCCGCTGACACGCTGCCTCTGTACGCTGCAGCTCTTTTTTTCCGTGCAGCCGTTTGATTGTGACGCGCTGTCAAAACGCCAAACGCAACAGGTGGCTAATATAATCCACTCCAGGGTGAACCCAATCTGAGCAGAGCAGCGCCGTGTGCAGGGGGTCCGTCTCATAAAAACTGCTTTGTATGCAAATTCACACTTTGGCGGTTGCCCTGGCGACAGCAGGGAGGCGGTGAATGTGTGCGATGTTACATGAGAAGTGTTTTATTGTTGGGGAAAAGCACTAAGACTTTGACATAAACAAGAGCATTGTGTTTGGAGAGCGAGGCTGCGCCGGTGCAGCAGGTGTCACCGTTTGAACAAGACTGAAGCTAATGCTGTCGGATTCAGACTTAAGTCACTAAAGACTTTTGGCACAAGTTCAACGAGCATTACATACAGAGAGTTTTTATGTGATTGTGGACGCCCCTGTTGGAAAACAGAGCATCCTTGAAGATTAGTTTAGGTGTCGTGGCACTGATTAGCCTGACGGTCTGGAGTCTGACCCAGCCTGCTCAACACAATGTTGCATTAGGATGTCACAGTTCAGATGTCACGATTCTCTTAACATAAATTGCTCCTATTTTATTTTTTTCTTACTTTTGAAAACTTAAAAACAGGTTGCCGGATGATACAAAAATGTGCCTCCTGTAGCAAAGCATATCTGTTCCGGGGTCAGGTTATGTAAAAGTAAAAAACGTAAAGGTTGGAGAAATGTTGTATCACCAGGCTCAATGGATTAGTGAGGGGAAGTTTGGATCATTTTACTGACTCAGTTCTTTAAGTCTCGTTCAGCAAAATGAACAAATCTTTTTTCAAGTCATTTTGTTAATTTCAGCAAAATCTAATTAAAATGTTACATGTTAAATTTTTCAACACATTCAGTACTTTTGGAATTAAAACTAAAATAACTATGAGCTAATACAGCCATGGCCAAACTTTATAAAAATTATAAATATATTGCAGCTTGCTTCAGGCAGAGAGTTCAACTCACATCTTAATCCAAAATCGTTTTTTCTTTTGTCACTTCATATTTAGCTAATCACGTCTGTTCACTGGAAAGTTTAGTTCACCTCTCGTGTCTTTGAGCCGTTAGTTCCGTCAACATGTCTGCCCTGGGCCGCGACAGCCTCATGTGGCTGTAGCTAATACAGCCGTCCGAACGGAAACAGAAAGGAGTCGTTCATCTCCCGAGTCAGTCTTCAGGTCTGAGTCTCGTTCTTGTCATTTTAATTTAAAGACTCGTTCAAAAAGAATCAATCGTTCATGAACGACTCATCACTACAATGGATTTCTCTAACGTGTCGGAAAGGAAGAGTTATAATGTGAAGATAGTTCATCTTCCTCAATACTTTGTAACCAGGGTTTGCTTAACGCGCGTGTGTGTAATCATTTGCTGAGAAACCTTGGAGAAAGTTTTTTTGTTTTAAATTCTTGTTGATCAATAGCCCCTTTTTCCAACCTTTTACTTTTTATCATTTACCCGGGATTTCAAAAATCTCCCAGTACCTGGAATAGTGGCCTTCAGCTTCTTCTTACTGCCACCTACTGGACTGGAGATGTAGTGCCATTTCTGAACATGTCTATGAAGGTTCTCGGTAATCCAGGACATCTTGAAAAAAAGTTTGAATAAAAGCATCTGGACTCAGTTTTTAAGGTGAAGACGTTTCGTCTCTAATCCCAAGAGACTTTATCAATTCTGAGATCAACTGGTAAGAGAGCTGAGTTTATATCTCTAGAGGGAGGAGTTTCCCCTGAAACCAAACCTGATGCACCAGGCTGTTCTGGTCTCATGGTTGTTGGCCATGAGACCAGAACAGCCTGGTGCATCTGGTACAACCTTTTTTCGCCATTTCTGAATACGTTTTTCCAGAAATAAAGGTTCCTGGGAATGTCAGTGGAAAAGGGGTAAAAGGTATTGATCTTTGAATAAGTTTTACAGAAGATTAAAAAAAAAATAACCTGCATGTGACCTCAGAGTAGACCATAGATGTTACAAGCAAGTGTGTGTCTGAATTTAGTGAGACCGAAAACAAAAGTCAAAATGTGGCGTTTGTGCCGAACAGTAGCAGTAATGCAGGGGTGCTCACACTTTTTCAGCAGGCGAGCTACTAATGACCAAGTCAAAAAGATCTACCCACTACAAAAGTGAAAAACATATATTTATTTACAAATATATTGAGGATTCTTTATATGTACAGTGTATGTTGATGTACCCTGCATAAGCGTATGATCCAATATTGCACAACATGATTAACTATAAAAACATGTATTGTTATTACCTGAGTTTAAGCTGTTGACTTGCACTGAATTGAAACAGCAAGAGATGCACAGTCCGGAGAGTAGCTGCTGACAGATGAGGCAAACGCACTTCAAAAAGTAAAAGAATCTCCTCCCTTTCTGTTTGAAAGCGATAAGTTTTTGTCTTTTTACTTGGTCCATTTCCGCCACTCATTTTTATACCCTTTTTTTTTTTAAGAAAAAAAAAACAAAGTTTAAAAATTGGAGGTAACTTGCTAAAGCTTGTTAGTTTTGCTGCACTTAATTAAGAGAAAATATCCAACGTCTAAGTCGCTAAAGCATCCTGCCACACTTAGCGCCAATGTTGTGGAGTGACATAAGCTACAGAAAAAATCAGATGTTATCTGACTGGCTGCCCTGTATGTCAATCAAGTGATTGGATGGATAATTGGCTGATCGTCTATTTTTTTTTTATTTAAATTTTTTTATGTTTCGCGATTTACCAGTACTACCTTTTGCGATCGACTGGCCGTACTGAGCACCCCTGCAGTAATGTAACAGTCCCTTTTGTCTCCAAATTTGAGGAAAATTGATTAAAAAAATAATGCAGGAGACAATTTAACCGTCTTTATCACATTTTTGGCACAAAGTGTATGAGCCACGACTAGTCCATTTGCGACACAAACGTCCCTCGACCTCTGACCTGTCTCCGGATGAGTACTTCACAGCACGACAGCAGTGATTGAACTGGGATTTACACAAATGCAGCAATAAATGAATTTAAAGCAACCAACCCATTCAGTTAAACCTCTGAATTGTGGTTTAAAAATAAAATATTTGACAAAAGCAATGTATTTTACCATTGCTCTTCTTAAAATCTACATTGCTAGTGTTTTTGAGCAGCCACTACTCGACCAAAATTACATGTTCCTGTTGAACACCAGCAATTTTCCATTTTTTTCAGTATGTTCCCCACACTGGAGTCACAATAGTATAACTTCATTAAAGCAGCTCTCACCAGATTTAAGTTTCAGTTTGGAGGTGGACAAATTGCAGTGTTGTTTTTTCTTCTTGTGTTGTAGTGCAGCACTGATTATAGACCTCAGCCTTTTTTACAAACTGTTTTATGCATTACCTCCTGAAGGAAAACTCTGGTGTAAATTAAATTTACGACACATCGTTTGGGCAAAACAATTTTCCTGTGGGTGTCCAAGAACCTTTGTGTGATTGGTCAGACATTTGAAGTGGGCGTGGTAAATGAGCAGTTCTGCTCTTGAGTTTCTGTCCTTCTCAGAAGTAAATTTGTCCTTGTTCCTGCCTCCTCCAGAACAAGACATTTTGTTCAATTGTTACAACAACATTTCACAGTGCTCCGTCAAACGGAAGATGGAACAGACTATTTCCACATTGTCACTTGGACAGTTTTTATTCCACGCAGACAATGTGAAATGACTTTTTACAAACTAACAGGCCCTGTTTTTGTCACAGTCCCCATCACCGGACTCTCTCTGAGTTTTCCACTTCACACACCTCCAGCTCTCTCTGTTCTTCCTCCGACTCATTCCAGGAAATAAAATATATTATTCCTGAAGCGTGCTGATGTACCTATCATCAGCGCCTGCACTCTCTCTTCACGGTAAATGAATTTTCCCGACGCCGGCGGAGGAGTAATATTTGAAAGGGAAATTTGTCCGGATGCCACCCCCCCCTTCTCGCCGCACCTCATTGTCATGTTTCGGAGCATTTCATTTGGTGCCATTTGAACAAATCAGAGTCGTGTTTTTTCAGGAATCAAAAACAAAAAAAAAGGCAAGATGGAGAAGGACTCAGCTGAATGTAGAGACGGTGTTAAAGATGTGGACAGCCTCAGTACGGAGTCAAATATAGGCCATAATTTAGTCTAACGTGGTGCTATAGAAGTACACTGATGGCTAAAATAAGTGTGTGTGTAAGGAAATGAATAAAGGGTAGGAGAAATCTGTCACGGGGGATCAGGACTCGGCACGGTTGGCCGTGGCCTCCGTGCCGGGCTCCCCCGCCCCTACTGATTCGCAGAGAGGAGACAGGTGTGCGGGAGCGCCGGCGAAGCAAGCCCAGCTGAGCCGAGTGAACAATCAAGAGGGAATAAGAAGCACCGCAGCCTGCTCCTCGACGCCAGATCGTAACATTGACTACAGTTAGTAATACGTCTCGCGTTCGTAGAGTTTGGATTTATGTATGTACTTACCTGTTTCCTTTGTTCACCGCAGATCCTTCCCGTCCTACCTCCAGTCCGGTTCTCGCCCCTCCTCGATCATCCCTGAGCCTCGCCGGTCCTTCATCTCGTCACGCTCCAGCTCAACCCGGTCCGGACCCTGCTACCCCTCGTTATCCCCGAAGAAACCGACAGTTATAAGTTGATCATTTAAATAAACTTGTTTTTGTGAACTGTACGTGTGTGCCTGCATTTGGGTTGTCCGACCGGAACATAACAGTACGATCTGGCCAGAATGGACCCAGCAGAGCCACACACCCTGCCACAGACGGTCGCGGCTCAGACCGCGCTTCTGGAACAGCATGACGCTACTCTCCGGGCTCTCATGGACCACATGAAGGAGTTTTCCCGTAACCTATCGGGGCTGAGCGACAGGATGGCGGCCCTGAACGCACCACCGGCTACTGGCGCTCCCACCCTCTCCGCGCCGACTACGGAGGCCCCACCTCCGGGGTACAGAGAGGGGTATGTACCACCGCCTGCACCGTATAGTGGAGATCTGGGGTCATGCAGGGCGTTTTTAACACAGTGCTCCCTAGTTTTTGAACAACAGTCACAGACTTATAAAAGTGAACGTTCAAGAATCGCCTTTTAATAGGCTGTTTGAGGGGCAGGCATTAGACTGGGCCTCGGCTGTTTGGGAGAGACAGGAAGCTGTATGTTTCTCCTACGCTGCCTTCATCGCGGAGATGAGAATGATCTTTGATCATCCGGTTCGAGGAGAAGAGGCTACTAAAAGACTGTTTTCAATTCGACAAGGTAATCGCAGTGTGGCGGAATTCGCAATCGAGTTTCGATCACTAGCCGCGAGAGCGAGTGGAACGAGGAGGCTCTTCGTGGAGCATTTTTGAATGCCATTTCCGAGGAACTTAAGGACGAGATGGCGGCACGGGATCCACCAGAGAGCCTAAATGAACTCATATCGGGGTCATCAGGATTGATAACCGCCACGGAGCGACAGAGGAGAAGGCCGACCTACAGGCATCACAGAGGTCAGCTACAAGTCCACGGCCGGGAATCACCGCGCCTCAAGGGGGTTTTTCCCAGCCCAAACGAGAGAGAACCACGGGGTGGCGGACGCAGACTGAGGGAGGCCTAACCAGCGGTTATCCGGACCCACCGAGTAGGCCACTGCAACCAGCCGCACCTGAACCCATGCAAGTGGGCCGAACTCATCTGACTGAGGAGGAGAGACATCGCCGAGTCAGTACTGGGAGCTGCCTCTACTGCGGGAGGTTAGGACATTTCCGGGCTTCGTGTCCTCTCCGTCCGGGAAAAGGGGGGGCTCGGCAGTAATGGGAGAGGTACTGCTGAGCCAAGTCCATTCATCTCCCAAGCCTGTGAGAATGGAGGGAACGATTATTTTAACAGATCGGACCCGATCTTTTGAGGTTATGATTGATTCAGGAGCGGATGAAAGCCTTTTAGACCGGGGAGTGGCTAAGAGGTTGGGCATCCGGACTGTGCCGTTGGAGGTGCCGTTGGAAGTTAAGGCTTTGAACGGAGAGGTGCTGACCCAGATCAGAGAACAGACGATTCCCGTAACCTTCCTCCTGTCGGGTAATCATAAAGAAACTATTAGTTTTACATTTTTGAGTGTGTGCACACTCCTATTGTATTGGGTCTACCTTGGCTAAGACAACATAACCCCCACATAGACTGGGCAACATACCAAGTGGTGTCATGGAGTAACTTTTGCCATTTATCTTGCCTGCAGTCTGCTTTGCCCCTGTTTCCTCTAGATCCAACCCGGTACCTGAACCTACGGATCTGTCTTCGGTTCCGCCCATCTACCACGACCTGTCGGCGGTGTTTTGTAAGCATCAGGCTTTGTCGCTTCCACCTCACCGACCCTATGACTGCGCCATCGACCTCCTCCCAGGTGCTCCTCTCCCCACAGCCGTCTCTACACCATCTCGAGACCAGAGAACGAGGCAATGGAAAGATACATCCAGGAGTCCTTGGCAGCCGGGATAATACAACCCTCGTCCTCTCCGGTAGGTGCGGGGTTTTTCTTTGTGGACAAGAAGGACAAATCATTGAGACCATGCATAGATTACCGGGGGCTAAACAAGATCACCATAAAGAACAAATACCCACTCCCGTTGATCAGCTCTGTTTTCACTCGGGGATCCAGGATTTTCACTAAACTAGACCTCCGTAACGCATACCATTTGGTACGTATTAGGGAGGATGAGTGGAAGACCGCTTTTAACACTCCTTTGGGCCATTTCGAGTATCTGGTGATGCCGTTCGGACTCACGAATGCCCCTGCGGTTTTCCAGAACCTAGTTAACGATGTTTTACGGGACATGATTGGACGGTTTGTTTTTGTTTATTTGGATGATATCTTGATTTTTTTCTAAAGACTTGGAGGAACACCAGAGGCATGTCCGGAGAGTACTGCAGAGACTATTAGAGAATAAGCTGTTTGTGAAGGCCGAGAAATGTGAGTTCCACGCACCGTCCGTTACCTTCCTCGGCTACATTATCGCGCAGGGACAGATCCAAATGGACCCGGAGAAGGTTACGGCGGTAAGGGAGTGGCCGGTTCCGTCCAGCCGCAAGGAGGTTCAGCGATTTTTGGGTTTTGCTAATTTCTACAGGAGATTTATCCGGAACTTCAGTAGACTGGCAACGCCTTTGACGGCTCTTACGTCCACTGCGCGACCTTTTGTCTGGACTCCGGAGGCAGAAGGAGCATTCAAGGACCTGAAGCAGCGGTTTACGTCGGCCCCTGTACTCATACAGCCAGATCCTGAACTGCAGTTTGTGGTGGAGGTCGACGCTCGAGACGGGAGTAGGAGCAGTTCTTTCCCAGCGCTCTTCCACGGACCAGAAGCTCCACCCCTGCGCCTACTACTCCCGTAAGCTCTCGGCAGCAGAGCGGAACTACGATGTGGGAACAGAGAGCTCCTGGCGGTCAAGTTGGCCTTAGAGGAGTGGCGTCATTGGCTGGAGGGCCATTCAACCGTTTGTGGTCTGGTCCGACCATAAGAACCTGACCTACATACAGACAGCAAAGAGACTGAACTCTCGGCAGGCAAGGTGGGCATTGTTTTTGACCGTTTTAATTTTGTGCTTACTTATCGCCCAGGTTCCAGGAACATCAAACCAGATGCACTATCCAGAGTTTTTCCACGGAGCAGTCGGCGCCTGAGGAGGAGCACATCCTGCCCCAGTCGCGCATTCTGGCAACCCTCACCTGGGAAATAGAAGATCGAGTCCGGGTGGCTCAACGCCTGCACCCGATCCAGGGACAGGGCCGGCTAACGCTATGTTTGTACCAGATCCGGTCAGGTCGGAGGTGTTACACTGGGCCCATGGGACCCGACTCACGTGCCATCCAGGGATGGGTCGCACCCTGGCTGTCCTACGCAGCAAATTTTGGTGGCCCACCATGGACAGAGACACTAAGGACTACATCGCAGCTTGTCCAGTTTGTTCCCAGAATAAGGCCCTCCATCGACCCCCAGCAGGACTGTTACAGCCACTACCTATTCCCAGCCGGCCGTGGTCTCATGTGGCTTTGGACTTCGTTACGGGACTCCCGCCATCGAGCGGACATACGGTGGTGCTGACGATCGTTGATCGCTTCTCCAAGACAGCTCACTTTGTGCCGTTGACCAAGCTTCCATCCGCCAGGAGACCGCAGATCTCCTGGTGAAGCATCTGTTCGGCTACACGGGATTCCTCGGGACATTGTGTCAGACAGAGGTCCACAGTTCACCTCCCAGGTTTGGAAGGCATTTTGCACGGCGTTAGAGATCAAGGTTAGTCTCTCCTCTGGGTATCATCCACAGACAAACGGACAGACGGAAAGGGCGAACCAACAGATGGAGGTGGCCCTGAGGTGCACCTCATCCGCCAATCCGGCAAGTTGGAGCGCTCAGCTGCCATGGGTAGAATATGCCCACAACACGTTGGTGAACACCTCCTGGGTATGTCTCCTTCCAATGCTGTTATGGTTACCAACCCCTTTATTTTCTGACCAGGAACAAGAGCTGGCAGTTCCGTCCATTCAGGATCACTTGAGACGGTGCCATCAGGTCTGGAGAAGGGCCCGATCAGCTCTGGTGCGGGCCTCGCTCAATCGCAAGTCCAAGCCAACCGACACCGCACCCCGCCCCTAGATACTCTCCGGGTCAGAAGGTCTGGCTGTCATCCAGGGACTTGCCGTACGGGTGGAAGCTACAAAATTGGCACCACGGTTCATCGGCCCGTTCGAAATAGAGAAGGTCATCAACCCGGCGGCAGTTCGACTCAAGCTCCTCGGTCCCTTAGGATTCACCCTACCTTCCACGTGTCCAGGATCAAGCCGGTCAGCTCCAGTCCATTGAGTTCCCCTGTCCTCCCCGCCGCCCAGGATGATTGACGATCACCCAGCTTACACGGTACGGCGGATTATGGATGTACGGCGCCGGGTCGAGGCCTTCAGTTTTTAGTGGATTGGGAGGGTTATGGGCGGAGGAACGCTGTTGGGTGCCACGGAGAAACATTCTGGATCCATCCCTGATCCGAGAATTTTTCTACGCCATCCGGAGAACGGGATAGGCCGCCAGGTGGCGTCCATAGAGGGGGTACTGTCACGGGGATCAGGACTCGCACGGTTGGCCGTGGCCTCCGTGCCGGGCTCCCCGCCCCTACTGATTCGCAGAGAGGAGACAGGTGTGCGGAGCGCCGGCGAAGCAAGCCCAGCTGAGCCGAGTGAACAATCAAGAGGGAATAAGAAGCACCGCAGCCTGCTCCTCGACGCCAGATCGTAACATTGACTACAGTTAGTAATACGCCTCGCGTCAGAGTTTGGATTTATGTATGTACTTACCTGTTTCCTTTGTTCACCGCAGATCCTTCCCGTCCTACCTCCAGTCCGGTTCTCGCCTCCTCGATCATCCCTGAGCCTCGCCGGTCCTTCATCTCGTCACGCTCCAGCTCAACCCGGTCCGGACCCTGCTACCCCTCGTTATCCCCGAAGAAACCGACAGTTATAAGTTGATCATTTAAATAAACTTGTTTTTGTGAACTGTACGTGTGTGCCTGCATTTGGGTTGTCCGACCGGAACATAACAAAATCATATTTTTATAAAGTACATAGTGTTTTGAAAATGGACTTCCTAGCCCTTGTGGGGTCTGAACTTATATTTTTTTTTAATCGGACATTGAACAGTTAAAGTCTAGTTAAAGCCCAGGTCTACAAAACTTGACAAGTCTAGAACTACACCACGACTAAACCAAGCCTAAACATCACTAGTTATGCTATAAGGCCAGAAGACAATCACTAAACCCAAGTCTTTGCCAAATGTTAGGTTCTGTGTTTTAGAACTAACAAACTCCAAGACTAGGACTAAAGTAGGACTAAACAAATAAGAAATCCTGAGACCTTCTTGTTCTTTCAGGAGAAAAACCCAAGCCTTTGTTTTTATTTTATTTTTTATTTATTAATTTTTTTCAGGTTAAGATTCGTGCAATGGCCCAACCACGTTTTACATTTTTATTTTACTGCAGCACATTCTGTTTTTAAACTTAATCTCATTGCATGAATAAAGTATGAAAACAACTCTACTTAAATGCTGCTGAGTTTTTAAACTTTGCTTTAACTTGTGCCAAAAACCCTTCAAAACACATCAGCATTGATCAGAGTGAGTTTCTTTCATCACTTCTGAAGTCTCTCCTGGACAAGGCTTTAATGTAACGTAGTCTGACAGAGACAGGCCAAAAGTCCCTCTGCAAACCTCTCCGCTCTTGTACTTGTGGAAACTCTTATGAGGCTTAAGTGCTTGTTATTAGGTTTTCACAGGGAGCCATGCCAAACTTTTGTCAATCATGTTGCGTTCGGGCTGCGTCCACTGACAGCGCTCGGGTTTTCATTGTCCTACCCTCTTCTCGTGTTTTTTTTTTTTCTGGCAACGCAAGACTTTACACTGCCAGCTTTTTTTCTCTATCGCTAAAAGGATTTTAACCATGTCTTGTCATCAAAAAAATATATATTTCATAGAAGAAAGCATCTTGGCATAGTTCTCAAAAGGAGAGACCATTTTCTGAACCCATTTATATTATTTATTCATAATATACTGTAGATTTTGTAAAATGTCTATTTTGAGTAGGACCTAAACAAACCCCACAAACCAATCACATTCCTTGCAGCCATTGGACACACTATGAATTTGGAAGAACGGCACAAAAAAGTAGTTCTCAATCGGTGGCCTGGAGAACAGCTACAGGTTTCCTACAATATACTTTTTCACTAAATGGCATTAAAGTGAAATTTCAAAGACATATATTGTAAAAAACTTTATATAATTTTCAACATAAATATAGGTGTATAGGTCTGGTGTTCATATGAAAACTAAAATGGGGATAGACTTTTTTTACTCACTTGGTGTGAAGAGTTTGAGATCCACTGCACGAGAAAACATGAGAAATGGGGAGATTTTCTGTGGGTCAAGTCAAATTTATTTCTATAGCACATTTAAAACGTTCTCAGTCGATCAAAGTGCTGCACAGAAAGTGCAGAGATAACTCTAATAAATAATAGAGCTATGTTTGAATACTAGATACAAGCTGAGATGATAACAAATACAGTGTGGGTACAATTAAATAAAATCTAATAAAACAAAACAATCATACACAATAAAGCCAAGATAACCTGTCCAGCTAGTGTTGAACGCAAAATAAATAAAAGTGGGTCTTCAGCCTGGTCTTTAAACTGTTCCAAGGACTGGGTAGGATCCGGGCGCAGCCAGAAGAAGCTGGACTGCAGGCCTCCGAGATCTGAGCAGGGTTTATGGCTGCAGCAGCTCTGACAAATAAAATTGGGCCATCAAAAGAAAACATTTGAAAACAATATTAAAATAAACTGAATGTGTGCTGGTACAGATTCATTCAATGCCAGTGTGTAAAAGCTAAGCTTTTAAATTTCTGTATAACATTAACCTAACCTTTGGCAGTGACAGAACCTACAGCTACAAGGATCAGAGACTATATTGAGCAAAGTGCCACATGTTGATCCTCGCTCTGACGGCAGCAGACAGCTTCACTCTTACTTTATAAATACACTTCCTGCAGAAAACTCGATCTGGCACGACGCTCCTTTAACACTCATCTTAACACAGTTTCTCTGTTTTACCAACACACTCCCTGTTTTACATTTGCACTCTTCCCAGGTTAGGGATTGCAGCTTCGGATTATGCTGTGCACATTTTTTTTTCTTCAAAAATGATGGAAATAACTTTTGATTATTCCTATTTAAAGATAAAGAAAAAAGTGATTTTGCTCTTAACTATCTGTGTGATATTATGGCACAATCAAGCCACTGAGCTCCAAAAGTTCAAACCTGAAAGTCAAAACGAGACTGTACTGCATTCATTTGTAATTTATTTTTTTTGCATTATCTTCTTGTTTTTCTTCAATAAAACTCCTACATTACAATAACTATTATCAGTAAAATTGTGTTCTAAAGCCCCACATCTGTCTTATCTTGAACCTCTTCTGTATATTTTCCCGATGTCACTCGTAGCTGACGTCTGGCTGCTCTCTGCACCTGGAGACCTGAAACTAATAAATAATTTACAGCGTGCAGTGGCCGAGTGCAGTAAAAAAGTGAAAAGTCACCGTGTCCTGCAGCTTTAGGGGGATTTGCTCCTGCCTCAACCTTTGGCTCGGCCGCTGTGTCAGAGAGAGGCCCAGAGTGGATCAATAGGAGCTGAGCAGAAAAGACAAAAAGCCTCAACTGCTTCGGTTGCATTATTGAGAGTAATTAGTAAATGCCAATAATGCATGCATTTATTTATTTTATTACATTTTATCATATTAGATACTGCTCTGGTTTCAGATAATATGCATTGTCCATGTTCCTGAAGGACTATTTCATTTAAACACTCATAAAACTTCATATTAAAGCACAATAAAAATGTATATAATAGTGCGTATTAGGGTTTTAGATGAAATTTGATCGGTACTAGTCACACTGAGGGGTTTTTACAAACAAATGTAATTATAGATTTCAGACTCTTTGGCCTGTTTTGTTGCTTTCCAGATTTACTAAATGGACTCTGCTGTTCAGGGCAGGAAGGACAAAAGTATTTGAATAAAGTGGGCATCCTGAATTATTGCTTGTCATTTACATTTACATTATGGTCCTGGGCTTGGCACATCTTGTTCTAGGGCAGTTGGAGCATAAGTGTTTATTTCAGTCATTAGAGTCATGTCAACTGTGACCACAGTAGTCCAAAGCACAACAGGAACGGAAGCATGCGTTTGCAAAATGGTGGTAATTGGACAGAAAACACCAAATGGTGAATCAACTGATGTTTTTTTTTTTTTTTTGCCCCTTTGCTTTTTTATTGAAATTAGCCACATACCATAGCCATAACGCCCACTCATGTTTTTAAATCATACTTTTTATAAATTTTGGCTAATGTCTCGTAAATATTAATGAAGTGTGTCAAATGTTGGTCATAAATAATCCATGTATTCACCAGGTTACTCATCAACACAGCCATGACTCAGCACTAACGTTTGTGTCCCATTAGCTCTTTGTGGACAAAAGCATGTCTTCAGCATCTCAAAGGTCACTGCTCTCCGCTGACCTCCTTCAAACGACTGTCTTTGACCTCGACACGTGCCTCCTCTGAGGAAAAAAAATTGCCAATCCAGACAGCGCGGTCCCTAAACACAATTATGAAAGTAAAAAGGTGAATATAGGACACAGACAGAGTGGGAATCGGGGCAGGTCTGAGCAATGTTTGCAGAATAAATATTTGAAGATCAGTGTTGGAAGAGACGGGGAAAGCCTCGGGGGAAATCCAGAGAGGTTAAATGAAACGCAAATAGTGGCTGAGACTCGCACAACGCTTAAGTCAATTTTGTTTTGGTTTAAGAGTTTAGGCAAAAATGTGAGTTTGAAGAAGACTTGTGCCTAGATTTGTGTCTATTTTAAGAAGATTGTCCAAATACAAATTTTGTACAACCAAAATATGTAAGTATGGTACACTATCCTTTCATTCAAGGTACCCATGTTGAATTTGGATATTACTCTTGGAAACGGAAATTCCGTTGTTAGGTCTCTTCAGATGAGTTTAATCAGTCAAAAGTCGCTGCCACAGACAGATTTATTGTAGATTCTCATGTCGGTCTAGAAAGAGTTCTTGTGTCGTTCTGTCCTGCAGCTCACTGATCTCAGACGAACACTGGCTGCTCTCTGTTGTTCAAAAGCCCAATGCAGGGGATGGTCCATGTTGTTCAGGATAGCCTGCGTCCTGTTGTGTGTCTGTTGCACCACTGCTTTAACTAGAGTCTCTAACACCTATAGTTAAACCAGTATCATAAATCATAAAAGTTCTCTGAGGCTCCTGTATTCCTCTAAGCCCGGTTTCCAGTGGAGGAGTGAAGAAGTACAGTACATGTTTGAGGCTAGTTCAGCTCAAGAGGCTTGTTTACACTGAGCTGTGACCGCAGTCTGTTGTTGACTGTTGCTGAATCGTAACATATGACACACTTCTCGAATCTTGACATGTTGTAATTTTATACTTCTGCTTAAATATTTACACCCTTCATAGAGACTGCACTGCTGTTGTGCTTGACTGAGACAACACATCAGTTTGACTCATTTGAACTGTGCCATTTTTACTTTTTGTTTGTTTTTTGTAACGCTACGAGCATAGAACACTATACATTTATTTTCACTTTAGTAAATAAGAAAACAATATTTATGATGCCTAACCATTTCCACCTGCTTTGTGTGATGTTTCTCTGATTGGTTTTACGTTTAATCAGTGGCATGCAGAGGCAGATTAGTCTGTGTCCGTTGGTCCTGTCCTCTGGAAATCCAAATCCACAGAGACCACACTTATTCTTAGTATAGAATAGGAAACGACTTATAATAGCAGACCAAGATAAATAAAAATACAAAACAAATATAGCCTCTTGTGTGGACACAGAATCAAAGATCTTTTTTTTTCTCCTTGTTTCATCTAATTTCATCTCAGTGCAGCCACAGAGAACAAAGCCGGAGCTGAGCCTGTATTTTGTGGTCTTTGTCACTCGATATTGTCCAGGTGTCGGGAGACTTAGCATGTATTCACGCCGATCAAACTTAATTATAAAAGGAATCGATTGGATCAGCAGCAGATGTGCTTCAGGCCGGAGGTAATCCAAACGGACACAGTGTTTGACGGCCGATTTGTTTTATTTTATTTATTTTTCTGCTCTTGTCTGCAGATCAGCGGCTCTAATCCACTTCTACCTGTTTCATTTAACATAAAAGACCAGCCACTCTTTCAATCTTTGGTTTATTTGGGGATTTATCTTGATGTTGGCCTCGTTCTCAATGGTTCGCACTTTTTGTCGCCATGAATCAAGCTCTTGTCTTGAATGAATAAAGCAATATATCAGCGTTGCCTTTCCTTTAGTATAACCTGTGTATAATGTCGTTCTGACAGCCTCTGGTCAGTCTTAATACCACCAAATGTTGCCAATAAAGACACTGACCCATTGGTCTTGAAGAAGGTTAAAAAAGTTTACTCCACCTTCCATATTGACCGCCAAGTTTTCAAACACTCTTGGTCCTGGTTTCTCTTGACGTCTGAGACAAGACCGTTTTAAAAGGAGTTTGAAACAAAGACCTTTAGAAAACTAGTCCCTAAGACCAGTCTCATGACCACTAATAAAGATAATTTTCTCACCTCTTGAGATTGTTCTGCCCAAATTCAGTCTGATAAGCCCATTGTGAGTCAAAGCCTGTCGTGAATCTGAATCATCATAATGAGTAAAGTCAAGGACGTCCACTCCAGTGAGTTAACGACCGCTCCAGCTCGTCCTCTTCTCTGCCGAATGCAAAACAGAGGCTGGAAAAGGCCGATTCACTGTCAGACAAATGCTCATTACGCCAGACCGAGCTGCGCCAGATGGAACTGGACTCGGCCGTCTGCGGGTAACTCTCCAAAACTCATCTGTCCTGTGCAAACGCTGGCCATTTCGGGTCGAGCCGTGCATCTGTTTCCAGTTAGAGACAATAATCGGAGGAGGGGGGGAGCAGTTGGCAGAACAGATTTTTATGTCCGAGGAAAGTCAGAATATGGATTTATGCATTATTTAAGTATTTGAATAAACAGTTCTGTTCATTTCATTTAAAAAGTCTATCGGAGAATATAGCATAACTTTCATAAACTTAAAATAAACTTTTAAATGCATAACAAAAATTTAAAAAGATGAAAATAAGACTCATCGCTAAACTTACAGAAACATTTTTTATTTTGAGTATTTAATTTTATAGATTCATTTTATTTTATGGATTATTTAATTTAATATGGACACAAAAAAACAAGCACTTTTTTATTATCAGCTGTTATTTACATCAGGGTCGACCATTGCCATTTTTTTAGAAAAATACACCATGGACTCTATTTTTGTCTTTGCGTTCTAATGAAATACAACTTCTGGTGTAAAGTAAGCGCAATAAGCCAAGAAAAGTGTGCCGTCATTGGCTTTAACCTGCCAGTGTCTAAATCGTTTCCATTTCAATTTGTGATGAGCTACAACTCATTGTTTACCGTGTGTGTGTAGAGTTTGTTCGCACAGTCGAACCCAATCTGTCTTTTTGTTTGCAACCAAGAATCTAGTTAGAAATTGTGTCGTCTGAATAAAGCTAGAGGCTGCAGTAATGACTCAATAATGAGTAAATCTGAACTGTCGATTTTATTTGACTGTAACATAATTATGGCAGAGACTCGGTTTATTCACCCAAACCTCTTTTATTGTTTCTCCGATTGATTTAATACGCATAATTTAAACACAGCCTCTCAAGTCTTTTCCACTGCAGTAAATTACATCTCTGTGGCTTTATCACCAAAGAACAGATAAATACGGCGCAGACTCAATAGTCTATTGGGAATTTTAATGAGTCCTGCTCCTATAGCGACTTTGTGTTTTCGCTGATGGAGAATCATAGGCCTCATTTAGCCTCGGCTGTCCATCTGCAGCACTAAAGGACCTTCATTTACATGTGCCAAGGTGATCCGGGGCCAGCGTTATCGAGCGGCAGGGGCCAGGCGGACGATGGGTATAAATTGCAAGGGTAACGGGTATGGACGTCTGGTTCTGGGGCTGAATTTGTGAGCGGTAATGCACGGGAGCGGTCGATCACGGCTTCATTCGGTCATTTACAAAGGGTCTCTTCTTATTATACCAGAGGAATGAGAGGCTCTGTTCAGGCTGTCAGCTCGATTTAATGCCGGCTGGATATGGGCCGGAGTGAGACGTGGAAGGTGACAGAGGAGACGGAGCACAAAGACAGAAGTCGGAGAGAGATCACAGCTCATTAACAAAGCTAGAGTTTGAGATTTTATTGAGCATTTTTCAAGACGGACAAGATGACTAGATGAAAACAATAAATAAGTTGCAATAAAATTATCAAATTACTTTAGAAAGGCTTTAAATCCAATGGAAAAAAGACAGAAAATTGTGATATTTGAGCATGAATTTGAAATGTTGGTGTGTTTTCTGATTGCTTGTAATTATGAAGAAAGTATATTCAGTTAGGAGACGCAGACATGAGCAATGCCAAGGCAGCTAAACTTCTGTTCTGCTGGAAAAACAAAGGACAGTGGAAACTTGAATAAAACAGAAATGCAGTTAGTAAATCCATAACTATTTATTTTCACTGGTTTCTCTTTTTTAAAAATATCCTTTCAGCAATGCTTTACTATTTCATTTGAAAAGACGTCTCTTCATTCGTCAGGAATGCACCTTTAGTCTCTGGATGAACCGCTCTGACCATCACAAAGAAACCACAGCTGAAAGTTTAACCAGCTCCAAAAACACTGCACTGAACATAAACCGCGTGACTCAAAGCAAACGCTTAAAGAACGAGAAGCAGCCGTCGGAAAGAGCTTGACGCATTGTTGAAGGTCAGTCAAAGGTCTTCACTCTTTTATTGGCTTTTGTGTTGCAGTGTGTTCTGAGCAATGGTTTTGTATTTGAAGGCAAACATTGCAATAGTACAAACAATGCAGGAAGATATACAAGATGTAATTTATATGTTTTTAAAGCTGTTCCTTGAGAGATTGACGTTTTAAAGCAGTCCTTGAACTGCTCAAAACACAGTACTCACAGCCTAACTGGGATCTTGTGTCCAATGAGGTGGCAGCTCCGACAGGTCTAGGCGTGTTTCTAGGTTTGAAGAGGTAGCAACTGTTTTACAGTTACCAACGTTAAGAACATGGCTCTGATTGAATAAAACCAACCAGATATTCACCAAGTAAATGCCCTTCTGCAAACACTTGGAACAGGAACCCTCCAGATGATGAGTCAGGTTAGTCAAGGCCTGCCAACTCTTACTCAAACTTGACTCCACGCAATCCATTTACTTCCATCTTATTACTAATGGAAAATGTTTGTATGATACCAATGCATTAAGCACATTCGGTTTTTGAATGTACTCATAAATGCAGTACGTTATCACACGTTCATTTGTTTCGAAGGACACCAAACTGTTTCTCTTTTTCCATTTCCCTGCGACACTCCAGAGACGTGAGGCGCCGAAGGTAGATAAACATTTTCAGAATCTGTGTGTGTTGTCGTTCTGTGGTCGTGACTGCTGTTCATTATCTCAGTGGGACGCGTTCGCCTGCCTTTCCCCGCTGCAGGTGTACGCTAAAAGGTGAGAAAAACACCACAAAAAAAAGCATTCCTGAACACACTCTCCAGCTGCTGCGCCACACACGACCCCCGAGTATCGGTCCCCGCAGCCGCTCACAATTATCATTCAGCCGCAGTGAAGGACTCTGTTTGATATCTGCCGAGGTAATTTAGTGGGAAAGATTGGACACAACGCTCCTGTTTCGCCCTTCTCTGTGACTGCGGCCGACCTCTGCGCATAAAGAGCGGGGACGCCTCCAGCAAAAGGAGCTTTTATCCAACACAAAACACGACTTGTACATTCACAGCTTGTAGCTCAAAAGGAAAGAAAAAAAAAAAAAACGATTCTCTGACAACAATTTACCCGACTGTAGCGAGCTGTAGATACTGCCAGATGGAAGATTTTCTCATAAAAACCAGCCGGAGCATAACAAGTGAATGGAAATGAAGCTGAGTTTGGTGGTGCCTCTGAAATTTAATGAGTTGGACCTGGAAATGTTACAGTGTGTTTCAATGCAGCAGGATTAATACTAACATTTGTAGAAGCATATAATCAAACCTTTTTCAAACAATGCCAATAATTAATGCTCATCATCTTAAGTCATCATTTTATGACGGCTTTCTTACTTTTTATTGGTTAATTGTGACGAAGACGTATAGACAGTCTTTGGATCAAATGTTTTTTGGGCACTCAAATGTTTCTGGTTATAGTGGGTTTTAATTTGAAGCTCTAGAAAAACAAAGCTCTAAAGAACAAAGAAGCAGTGTTTTTCTTCTTTCTATCCTCTGTCCAGTGTGTGTTCTTATGACTTTCTTTTGTCCACCCTTTTTTTTTTTTGTTATTACATTATTACGCTGTTTTATTTATTTTATTTTTTTTATCCAAGTCAAGTGTAATCTCTGCTCACAAGCCTCAACATGGCTTTTAAGAGATTACCACAGCAAAATTAACCGTGAGCCTTTGGGTTTCGCTTTAAAACACTTGAACTTAATGATTGTAAATTACCACTCAACACCTTGAACAATGCTGAAAACCAAGGCGCTATTTCACTTTTACCAAACAAAGACCTTTAAATGGTTGATGTAAAGAAGTGCTGACCAAACGGAGGACGGTAACACGGTCAGGGGCTGTGCTCAAGGGGCTAATATTGTGTTTGCTGAGCTCAACACAGCTAACTCGTGTCTGAGCTGGGTTATTTAGTCGAGTTTTCAGGTGTAATGTGGACAGAAACGCCCGCGGTGTGTAAACGCATCTACACTCAAGAAACGTCAGCATTCATGTGAGGATTTGGGAAGATGGAGAAAATATTACAATCTAAAGCCTGAGTATGAGTGTGTCTGTGGTTAGAAAAGTTGATTTTTAGGCTTTGTTGTTTTGTATTTTTTTTTTCTTTTATTGTACTATTGTCTGGAAACTTGTGTATTTTTGACCAGAATGACTTTCTAACTCAAAAAATGGGACTATTCATGTATTTCTGGCAAAAGGAAAAAGATTAAATTCCAGCTAATCCCCTGACTCTGAATGTTTAAATGCAGTTGTCGTCTTGACCTCAGCTCAGTGAAAGTGGCTTGTCCGATACAGAGCTAACGTTGCGAAGAGGCGCCTGTCACGAGTTACTAAATCATGACTAATTGAATTAAGTCGAGGGCCGTGACGCCTCAGAGTTTTCAGACTGAGGTGTGTTTAAGGACCTGCATGGTTTGGTAAACCCACATTTAAGTTTAGTTCTGTTTAAAGCCCAGTTTTATCTTGTTTGTATCTGGTGTGGACCTGGGGGGAATTGCGTTAAACTTAATCTCATTTAAACTTGATTTAGTTCTGGCTTAGTCTTAGTATAGTTCTGGTTAAAACATGTGTAGTCCTTGTCCAGTCGTGGATTTTACTGGTCGCAGTCTTGGTTAGTTACTTTGTTTAGTTCTTGGCCCTGTTCTATGGGGTTTGCTGAACATCACAACGTAATGGCTTTCTTAACCATGCAGTCCATTTTTTGTGTCTCCTTATTGTGCATCTTGAAACAGCCACATAACTGTATTGTCCTGTATTTCAGCTGAAGTTATTTCTGTGCATCTAAAACTATTTTCCTGGCATTTTGAAATTTTTGGTTCTTGGTTTGGGTTCAACAGAATCCCTCATTTTGAACACTGCTGATTGGCATTCTCAATTCCTTGGATATGTTTGTATATCCCTTTCCTGGTTTATTCAGTTCAATTACCTTTTCCCGCAAATCCTTTCACAATTTGTTTGCCTTTCCCATGACTCGGACAGAAACGTCAGTGCAGCACTGGATGAGAGATGCAAGGCTCTGTCATGAGCCCAGAAACTCAATCACTTATACACACACACTGATTACAAGCAAACAGCTCACAGGTGAGGATGGTTACCTTTAGTAACCATTGAAACCTTTTTGTGTCATTTGTGCATGTTATCAGGCCAAAATCACCAGCGTATGTAGACTTTTGATCAGGGTCATTTGGGTAGTTTCTGTTGTCATTATGATTTAAAAAATACACACAATTGTTTGATTATAAATGGCCAGTTGATGTTTCCTAGTACAGGATCCGAATTGGTTTAAACTTAGACTAGAGCTGACTTCATTTAGACCTGCTTTAGATCGGATTAAAATCCAACACAGTGGACTTTGATTGAGAGTATTGACGTTGTGGTTTTCCTTGTTTGTTGTGGCTCATAATCCAATGATGGAGCATGTTTCTTCCTTAATTCCTAAATATGAAGTGACCATGGATCGTCACAAACCCTGAACCCTGTTCTCTGATTTAAAAAAAAAAAGAAGGATTTATGTTGTGGTCTTGTGTTGCCTCATGACAGGCAGAAGGATGACTCCACGCCTCTCCTTCTCACTTTCGGCTCTTGATGAATGGAGCCATCGGAACACACTACTGTACGAGCCGTAATCCACAACAAGCCCACGGTGAACTCTCTGCAGCGTTTATTGACCGCAGTGACTGATGGGAAATATCGTCGACGTCTCCGGAGCTGGGTTTACAGCAACCTTCGGCCTGGGCTCACTCACGTGGAAAGGACTTGGGAGGGTTTAAATTGATTGTGTTGAGGTTGAGGTTCTTTGTCAAAAGTAGGGTCTACAACTGGACTTTCATGACACTAGTATCTGAAATATTTAAGGGGTTAATTTAAGATTTTAAAGCACAATATAATGTTTTAGTGAAAATATACCTAAAAAAATAAATGAATAATTCAACAGTACCTTCACTAAAAATCCATTGCATTGGTTTGTTAGCTCAAGAAAGTAGTATCATCTACTGGCAAAAGTAGTTTATTTGTAGTTTTTAACCTTGCTTTGTACAGTTTGTTTTTTTTTTTTTTATTTTATTATTTTTTTTTTTTTATTTATATATTTTTTTTACCTGTTTTTTGTCCTGAATGAGTTAGACCTGGTTTAATTCAGTCCAAAACCTCATTTATACCTCCTGATCTCTGGTATAGTTCTTAATTTAGACCTGGCTTAGTCTTTACCTGATCCTGGTTTAGTAGTGGTTTTTTTTAGTCCTAAAAGGAAGGTGCTTCTTCCCATGTGTACAGGCTATTTATTTATTTGTTTACTTTTTTGTAAAATTGCATTTGTCATTGTTACTTAATACTTAATGGCGCTGTGGTCTCTATTTTTTAATTTCCATTTACTTCTCATCCGTTAATTTTTTTACAAACCCTATTAAATCGACCTAAACCGTGCTTTCGGATTATTGTTTTCAAAGCCTCATGTCTAACTCTCAGGCCACCTTCATGTGACCAGTATATTCTCCGTGCTCTTTGCTGGACGTCTTTGGTTTTTTTTTTTTTGTTTTTTTTTTTTGTCACCTGAGCTGCGGTCAGTGCTGACTTTAAAAACAGCTGGTGTTTGCAGAGAAGTTGAGGAGGAAAGTCTGTTGAATTAGAGCGACAGATGTCACGGCCATGTTTTTCCTCGGTGTGACACCTCAGACACAGTTTAGAAGATGAACTGTCACCAAACCACATTTTACTGACGAAGCAGGTTGGATTTGGGATATAACTGTCTTGATGTCAATAAATTTAAAAGTTTTTAAAGGTGGGTATATTTGGTGGATCACAAAATGTCTAAGGAGCTTGACTGTGGAATAAAGAAGGCATTAAATGAAAGTTTGCTTTGGAAATTGTTTAAACAAGTAGCTCGCAAAGTCTGGAACAAAAGCCAAAAGATTTTATTTGAGAAAAAAAGAACTCCAAAATTGAGAAAAATAACTGAAAGTCCAAAGATTTTTAATGAAAAGAATACTGTTTTTATGAAAAATCAGGAGCAAGGAAACTACATTAAAATTAGTGACATTGTGCAATGATTCATCTAATAAAACAAAATAAATAATGGTTAAAATTAATGGGAATAGAAACTGTCCGATTCTACAAAAAGTGATTAAAAAAAAAAAAAAAACAATGGTCAAATTAATAAATTGTAAAAGTAAACTAACAAAGCCTGTAATTCTCTTTAAAAACTAAGGTTAAAAGGAGAAGGAAGTTTTTTGACCAACAATTGGCTGTTCATTTTTAAATTTGACAAAAGGCTGGTTGAGACTCTCTTTTTTTTTTCTTAATGTTTTGAAGTCATGTCTGTGTTTTCTAAAAGTTGCTTTAATACAAAAAAAAAAGTTTATTTACATTTTGAGAGTAGTGTTTTCATTGTGCTCTGTCTTGAAGCCCATCTGTGACTAACACAATAAATTTGACTAAATAAAAAATTTTTTTACTGTTGTCTTTATTTTCACAAAATTAAAGTTTTGGGATGGTTTTGGTCCTTTTTATGTAAAATGAATCAACTTAAATCTGTACATTTTAAGTTTAAACTTTAATGGATGTGTCTTTCTTGGACTTAACAGGTTTTTTTTTAAGAAAGTGACGGCGTGTTTTAAAAGAATCATAACATGCTTTGTCTTTCCCCTATTGTTCACCTATTCACCAATATTATCGTTATAACTTGGCAACAAAATGTCGATTACATCCGGGCTTTTTGGCTTTTACTCCATAGTAAAACCAAAGTTTTCAGATAGCATTAACAGACGTATTAATCAAAAATTCACCCAGAGTTGTAATGTAGTAAAAACTTCTAGAGACCGGCTCCATCTTTTGTACCAGGCTGTAAACATGATTTTTACACTTGTAAAGTCACCATTGGGTTTCTCCTTATATTTCTGCTTTTGGAGCCTGCCCTCTGGTGGACGGAGGTATATTGCTGTATATCACTTTTATGGAGGCGCCCTTACACAACTTTAAGAGGTTCCATGAGAGAGGCTTGGTTTTGACACATGGGTTTCCAAAAAGCAGTGTGACACTTTAATTTTAAACATGTCTTGTGTACAGTAACAAAGCATTGAAAATTATAAAAAAAATAATAAAAGAAAACTAAAATAAAAGTGTATGTTATTGGACACATCCTATTTGAGGAGTTCTCTCTTCTGTCAGACATGTTACTGACTCAACACATTGCAATAAAGTATTTATTGTAAAACAACTGTTTCACTTACTCCATGACTAACGGCTTAAAACAAACATCCATTTTTTTTCATTTAAATTGCTAAACAAAGAACATTTTCCTGTGATGGAGTTAAAATAGCTCAGTGTGGGTGTGTTTCCGAAGCAAAGCAGTGTATCCTCTGTTCAGTGCAGCCTTCAGGCTTCGGTAAAAGGCTGATTTGATTTATTATTATACAGCACATTTTGCATGGCTTCTCTGGGTCTTTGTGATTCACTCTGTCCTTACAAAAAGCTCACTTGTTTTAAACAATTGAAATCAAGGAACGGCATTTAAATTTCTGCCAGACAAACACACCTTGGGCAGTTATTACCACCTCTGTTTTACTTGTTTGTTTGTTTGTTTTTTTTTTTTGCTGTAAATCGAATGCAGCTTAGTCCTGAGTGATGGACCGCGGCAAGACGAATCTGCGGAAGGAAGTGCTGACTCAGACGTTAAAAAAAAACAAAACAGTAATGGATTCTCAAAGTAAGGGGCCATTACGGGGGCAGCATGCAAAACGACGGCTGTTGAACTAATCCAAGGGAAGGTGCTATCGAGCCCTGAGCTTCTGAGAAAAGGAAGCCTCCCCCCCTCGCGCCTTGGCCCCCGAGATGCCATGCTCACCACGTAATTAGATATCGATTGGCCTTTTGTCAATGAGTATTTCAAAGCACTGTCCTCCTCCCGAAGTCTGAATGTGTCTCATTAGGACTAATATCTTTATACAGAGAAGCGACGGCCGGTGCATAATTACTAAACAGGAAAAGAAAAGGTGCTAATGTGGAAGAGGAAGCAGTGGAAACAAGAGATGAATAACAGCAGGGATAAAACAAGGAAAGGCGAATTCAGAACCATTTTATGACAACAGTCTTAAACCAGGACTAAATGATTGCCTCATAATCAGACACAAACATGTACTAAATTAAATCAAGGACAAAACTAAGACTAAACCAGGACTAACCATCCTAAGAACATTAAGTCGTTGTTAACTTATAAGTATAAGATTTAGCTGACGCCTCTGTTTTTAATCCAGAGTGTGAGTTATGTAGCATTAACCAATAATCCTTAATGATCAAGTGTATTAGAGGCAGGAGCCACATGGGACCTGATCCATTCATCCATCCAGTAACATACAAATAAACGATGTCAGTTCTGTCTAATCTGTAATGTGCAGATTCAGAAATACAGCAAGTTAACAAACAAACAAACCCAAGATAAAACGGTATACAACATAGCATGAAAGTATTACTGTACTACAAACACATAGTTTGTGTGTGTGTGTGTGTGTGTGTGTGTGTGTGTGTGTGTGTGTGTGTGTGTGTGTGTGTGTGTGTGTGTGTGTGTGCATTACAATAATATCACCATACAGCAATTCTGCAGATATTTGTTTTTTTTTTTGCACATAACTCCCGAATTTTAACAAATATCACAATAAAGTACCACAAGAGGAAAACAATTGGAACAAACCAAACGCGGCTCAAAAGAAAAAGCTCTTAAATGACCTGCTCTGGTTTCTTCAGGGTTAGTGGTCTTAATCAAAGTCCTTCCCAGACCTGAGGCTGTAGTCTGGTCCTGATGAGTCCCAAGCGCAGGGGGCCATTAGGACGACAGGATGCTGACGCAGCTCGGGTCTAAATCACAGATGACGTGTGCTCCTTCCTCTGAACAGGTTCATCACTCCGAAGCAATCGGGGCCTGACAGACGAGCTCAGGGGAGAAACTCACTGCGGCTTCAGGACACTCATCACAAACTATCAATACACGTTTATTATTTAGCGTTGTGACAAATGACGACAAACCAGGAAAGACCTTGTTGCGAACCTGCTCTTTTCTCATCATTTCCATTAATTTAACGACTTTGTGTTTTTGCTTCTGTGGCATTTAGCAACAAAACAAGTCTTTTGTAAACTCTCCATTCAGCTTTTAACATTCACAAACCAACCTTCACCTGAGCAGCAGCACAAAAGACCTCATCATAAACACAATCACATCAGAGAAAAGAAATGATATTAAAGAAAAAAACTTCACTCTCGGCATGTAAGCCTTTGTAGAGCAGGGTTTGAGACTCTGAAAGTTCTGGTAAATATGTGTCTGGTGTAAACTGTCACATGACCAGAGCTGGATAATCCCAGGTTATGTGCTCTGAAACAAAAGCTTAATAAAGTATGTTCAGGTGAAAGTAGGAGCATGAGTTTTGGTGCACTCCATCTTTAAGGTCTCTAGTGTTCAGAAGTGTAGGTAATCTCTCTCTGTGTTGTTGCGTTGAGACTCCAGGTGAGTGTATGGAAGCATTGTGAGGTCTACATATTCTTAGATAATGTAAGTATGATTATGATTGTTGAGTCTTTGTGGCCCAAGAATGTAACACTAAACATTTACCTTCATCTTTAACCTTGAGACTGTGTAGAATGTATAAAAACTGAGATTTAATTTGGGAGCTTTCACACCTGCATTGTTTGGTTCGGAATTTCACAAACGTAATGTTCAGGTGAAAGCTCCAGGATGTGGTTCAGACCAAACAGCGCTCTTTGGCTCTGGTCCAACCTAAACCAAGGTCCAGTTCATTTGTGTGATTTTAGACCAAATGCAGAAAGTGACAGGAAGAAATACAACATAGATAAAGAAAGAGATGGAAATCAGCATAAACAGACGATACCATTATTTCCGACTGATCCCACATCTGTTTTAGTCCAACAGATGGTCTTCCATTAAGTCAACTTTTTGTTTTTGAGTGTTTACCTTCCTGGAGTCTTTCTCTGAACCCAATCCATGAGCATAGACTGCCATCCTAATCCTTTTTCTATTCCATAGTTAAAGAATTAGTATGTCCCGCTCAATCCTGAGTTTGGGCTCCAGGAGGCTGGACAAATGAACGCAGATTAAACCAATCAGTGAAAAACAAACAGCTTAACCGGCCATTTGTTTTCACTTCTTGATATGCAATCTCATAAAACTCAGCCTGTTTTAGATCAAACATTATATTTGGTTGATGTTGGTGGGGTTCTGGACCCACTAGACTTGGCTAAGAAGACGAGTATTATGTCCTAAAACCTGATACTTTCATTGTCCATTGTGTCATATCACATCCCTCTCCTTTCGAGTCGAATCAGAGATGATCCAAGGACGTCGGGTCCGGCAGCCTGCGTGTCTTCATCACTGTGCACCTCACGTCCCTTTTGTATCGACGCCCAGGCCTCATCGCACAGATACGTTAAACTGATGATGACTCAATTTGGTGGCCCGGCCCCAGTCAAGGCCCACAGCTCGATACGTCAATATCACGGTCGGCTCAGCGGCGGCACATCGAGTTTACAGAGCGCTGTCAGGGAAGAGACGGCTGAAGGGGATGTTCAAATGACTGTGTGGTGAGGACTCTGTGGGTTTAAAGTGTTTGTCTGGGTTTTGTTGTAGGTGTAGACTTGTAGTTTGTGTGTTATCTGTTTAGGACGCATCTGTAAAGAGCTCAAGGGACAGCTGAGTGTTTAAAGCATGGCACGTTTGACCAATGGGAGTTCTCCCAATTATTCTCCCTCGGCAGGGGTGCAACTACTCAGTGCCAGAAAAAACAACTAATGGATAAGTGAGCCCCTCTTCTTTACGTATGGGTTGTAAATAATAAAGATTTATTTTAAAGTATATCAGCCACTGTATTCCTACCATAACTACACGGTATGTACATATACAGTATATTAAAAATGTTAACGAATAAAAACATCTGTCACACTCTGGTCTCTCTGTGGCCTCTGCCTACTCACAGATATTAACGTTAAGATCAGATTCCAATTACCAAAAAAGAAAATAATCTAATTTTTTTTTTTATTATGATTCCAAGTAGGGGGTAGGTAAAACTAAATCTTTTAATGATTCCATGGTAAAGCAGACTTGTTGCATAAGTTATTTCTTCCAGCTTCTAGTCATTTATTGTGCATGCTACCTTATATTCACCAGTTGTTATTTTACCCTAATAAAATTGAGATGTCATGCATAGGATTGGTACAACAGGCTTTAACCAAAATCTAAATGTATCTATCGGCAACATTCTTTAATAAAGCTGGCAAACACTAACCAGTCTGTTAACATTAAGCCTCCAAGTTTGGAGCAAATCTAAACCTAAGAGATTGCATTAGTTTGTTTTCCAAATTATTGTAAATGGCAGGCATAGTCTTAAGTTAAACCCTATTTGGCTGCTACATTCCCAGTGTTGGCAAACGCTAGCTAGTCGGTTAATATAAATATTTCAAGCCTCCAACACAGACGTCACACTTTAAATCCTTGCCTTTTACCATCCACTTGTTGACCTGGTCTAAGACTGGACTAACTCTGTCTCCTTCAAACACTGACCTCCATGAGTCTGGACTTTGTATTGACTTCTGGATCTTGTCTTAACCTGGTCTTACATGGTCTCAGTCTTTGTTAAGTCCTGGTTTAGTCCTGGATTTGTTCCTTTGTTCTGCGGTTTTAGCCCAATTTTATAAAAAATGTTTGTGTTCTCTGAGATCTCAGTCACAGATTCCATTAAATTTTCAATCCTCCCAACTTTTCAAAAGGAAGGCCTCTTTTTGACAAAACTCATATAAAATGCAGAACGAGTTGGCCCGTCGCGCTTAATTCTGTGTCTGGATTGACTGATTAGTTTAACCTTTTGAGTCCACGCGGATATTAAATTTATTCATGTTTCAAGCCTCTCTTTAAAAAAGCAGGATCTTTTGAGGATAAACGCGACTTAATGCAGACTAAACACACATCGCCGTCACAATAACACTCAGCTCGAAGAGAGACTCAGGGGCCATGTTTTTGTATATTTTAAACATTTATTTAAAGGGAGCTGATGAGAGGCGGCAGAGTGTTTAGCCTCGCAACCAAAGCCTTGTAGGTTAGAAACGGATCGTGTTGGCTTGAAATATTAAATACATTGTGAGTCATGAAAAGTGTCTAGATGGAAAAGCTGTTGAAAAGTACACAAGCACTAAATTAAGACAACCTGAACGCGGACGAGTGGATCCATTTTTATTATTGGAACTAATTCAGCTGGACCAACATTTACTTCACTGAAGTGTATACTTTTTTTGTGTATGCAGCACTTTGTCAGAATTATACTACATATTGGAAGCCAAATGGATCGAAAAGCACTACAAGCTTATATCTTTTCAAATTGCAGACACAAACCTCCAGGGAGCAGTACCAACAGACACAGAATAAAACGCCTCTCGACACTCGGATGAAGAAGAAGCGTTCCATAAAACACAATCATTTGACAGTCAATGGGTGTAAAAAATAAAAAAATAAACCTTTTCCATGACTAAAAAAATGGGTCGTTGAGAATTTACGTTTTCTAGAACAAAGGTGTTCAGTGGGACATGAAGGTCAAACGTGGGTCCACGATAATAACTGTAGACAACATTCATGAGATCTCTACTGTTTGGTCTTGTGGGCAACTGACTATTGTAAAACTACAACTTGTTTGTGCCAAATAATTTAAAGCAAACCTTCAAAGAACCCTTCACATATTCCATTATTAGCTTCTCAAGTTTTGTATTTTATATTTTACATCCTTTGGTTCCCCTTTAGTTTTGGTTGATGCTGCTATGTTCTGCTCGGATTGTGTTTTCTTCTTATTTATCCTGTTCAAAAGCCTCATTTTTAACCCATGTATAATTGTGTTTTATTCATTTGCATTGCACAGAAGTAAACTAAATAATGTGTTTTCAATCCGTTATGAATTGTTTGACACGTTTCCTGAAGCCAATGGCCACTTGTGGAGCTCCATTTTAACCAGAACCAGTCTTGTTTTAACTCTGAGGGGACACTTTTTCCCATTTTTTTTTCTTTTTTCTTTAGTAAATCTTTTGATTCCTTTAGGTCTAGTTTTGAGCATTTCCTTTGATGACCCCTTCTCGATCTCCTGCTCATTACACTCGTTCTCATATAAGCTGTCTTTTTCTTCCAGTGGGCATGTAATTACCCTTGAATCCAGCGGGAAAAGAGCCTCGCGTGAGCATCTTAAGTGTCGCGAATATTGTCTCATCCATTTTCTAATTCAAAGCCGCCGAGCCCCCGCTGGGAACGCCACCTCTCATCTTTCCTGCCTTTACATGCTCTGTGCCAAAGGTTTTTATTTCAATTCCTCGGTTTTTCTGGGTTTAAAGCTGGTTGTGGAGGACAAGGAGAATAAGGGTCGTCACTGCAAAGTCCCAAAAAGAGGAAATGAAAATCAATGATCGCAGTCGAGCTTGAAATTAGGATTGAAACTTGGAAGAAAAGTAATTTGTTTTTTGGTTTAGGAAAATTAAAAAAGAATTAAATGGCAAAAAGCTAACGCAGAACTGTCATAAACACTCATTTAAGCCCAGTTTTGGCACAGACACAGTCACTTTTAGAGGTTTTTAGTATAATAGGTACTGCAATAAATTCAATGTCTTCACTCCTTCATAGTTTTTTTTTTTTTTCATTTCCTGGTATTTTCCTGGAGTCGATGTGATTTACAGCAGAAAGCAGCTGGTAAAGTGTAAACTTCAACCAATTAAACCCTCCACAAAAAAAACACTACAAATTTCTGTTGACTTCCCAAAGTAGTTGGCGGTAATGTCTAACTCTGTTTTTTATGCAGCGGTCGAGTTTAGGAGACTTTAAGAACAAGACAACTTCTTATTTCTACAAAATAGAACTGATGCAAACAGTTTTAATTCACTGTACACATTATTAGGAAAAGGTCGGCTGCACAAGAGCCAACTGCAGCAGAAGGAAGATAAAAAATGGAAAAACAATGTGTGTTTAGTGTGTTTTTATATCCACTTTACCCATTTCCTTTCTTTGTTTGCTCTCCCGTAACTTCCATCTCCAAAGTTTTTTTTCACAAACGAACATGACCTTGGACCAAGACCAAAGAGCAGTTGTTTGGACTGAACCACAACCCACTGGAGCTTTTAGTCAAACATTGAAGAATAGTTTTTACAGTGATGATTGCATTTGTCGTGAACTGAAACTAGTGACAGGAGCAGAAATTACCTCAAAGGTCCAACATGAACACAGCACAAACAGCTTGTAGTTCTCCCAGAGCAGAGCGACTGGGATTAAAATGTCACTGACTTAACACAACAACGCTGAATACACAGCTTCAGCAGTTGCTGACGTCACACTTCTTTAAACTGAGTGTAGCCTTTATCTGCCTCGTGTTCCCTGATAATGTTTCACCTGCTGAAGATTAATTCTGATGGTGATTAATTATGTAAACACTGTTATCGGCCGGAGTGGCTTTCTTCTCGATCGGACTTTTGGATTCTGCCTGCGCGGCTTTGTTTACCTCCATCAACAAAACCCCGGCGTCCGCTGAAGGTCGTCGAAGGTCTCCTCTGTGACAAACCCCGGGCCTCATACATTATTCCCCGCTTCACACCGAGCTGCAGAGCACCAAATGAGACAGAAAAGTGCTTCATAACCTTCACAAAGACGATGAATGAGCGGCGGAGGGGATATGCAGATGTCCAGCCGAGATAAAACACTCTAACAGCGAGAGAAAATGACACTCTTTACAAATCTGGACGGCCATATTAAAAATCCATCTCATTCCGGTTTATTTATATATATTTTTTTTTTAAACATGAAAAGTAAGGGTAACTTGAGTAATTTTGTCTGAAGATAATTTTTTAGAGGAGAAATGCAAAACAATGTTAGTTTGAATAATAAACACAGATGATTGAGTGTTTCTTGCAAAAAATCATTTTGAAAAGTATTTAAGGCAAGTTTTTTATGTGTTTTTTTTTTTTTTGTTTTGTTACTTTTTTTTAAGTTTTTTGTTTGATGCAGGAGAAACTGTCTCTAGAAACACATTGTACATTTGCAGTATGGTCTGTCACAGTAAAGATATAGTGCTCATATTTTCAGATGGAGTCTTTAGTTCTACTGAGCTGTTTTCAGAGAGGAACGTCTGCTCCGGAAAAGTAGTTTCTATGTGAGATCTGAATTATATTTGAAGTAGACTTTTTCAAAACCCGGATGCATCGGCCGTAATTAATGTAAAGAGTAAATGCTGGAGTGTAGAAATGTGAGACTGGTACCTGACACTGGACACATTCAATTCAGAAGCTACACCAATTTCTTATGATTTAGAGGCTAGCTTTGTTTTTGGAATTTTTTTTTATATTTATTTACCAAGTTTTCACAAGAACAAGGCAAGCTTCATTTGAGAAATAAAAAAAAAGGTTTTCTGTTTTACCTTCAGTTTTTGTTTTCTCTCTAGTAAAGTTTATTTCTGGAACAATCAACAATAATTTTTATTTTTTTAGAGATTTGTTTGGCGCCCAAAGCTTTACTTTTTTGAACCACATGCTTGGGACAAGGTGCCGAAGTGTCCTTAAAGTGTATGGTGTATGGTCTGGAGACACTTGTAGCCCCTACTTTTCATAGAAACTGACCCATGACCTGTCCCGCTCCAGTCGTAGGAAACCAAAGCTTATTCATCTTTAATATCCATCTTCAGAAATTATCCTTCGTGATCCATGAAAAAAAAGTCTCAAAAAAGTTTAAGGCCAGACTTTGCTAACATCACTGTGGTTCCAAACAAGGCCATCTGCTGATCTTACTGATGCTGGTGCTCTAGGGACATTGTGTTGAGAGTCCTCCGTCTCTACATTAACAAAAACATAGTCATATCATTTTAAACCGCGCACATTTTTTACATTTGCAAATTTAAGAAAAGCTTAAAAAGCACCTGCAAAACCAATAAATACATGTTTGGAAATGGTCTAATTCCTGCTAAAAACAACCTGAAATGTCTGAATCTGAGAAGGCGCAGATGTCTGACACTCACAGCTGAGGCATCATGGGAGTTCTGACGCTCTTATTAAACACTGTAATAGATCTGCAATAGTCTGAGATTTTAAAGGAAACTAATATGAAAATAGCCTTTTTGTTCCAATCCAGACTCCACAAACAACACACAGCCTTAGTGTTCAGTCCCGTGATCCTAACATCTAAAAATCTGCCTAGTATCTGTCTTCCCATCTCCACAACTTAATAGACATTATCTTATTTTGCAAAACTACCTCATCATCATTTTAGCATTTGGCAGAAATCCCAGAACAAACAAGACTATTTCAAGCACTTAAGATGTTTATTCTCTCATTCTCTCTTGGATGTTTTTTATTATTGCTATATCATCCATACGAAATATTGTGTGGCTAAATTGCTTTTGTCAAACAATTACATTGGCCGCTTTGAAAAAACAAAAAGGGCTAAGAAAGAAATGGAGAGAGCTGTGATTCATCCTGGTGTTGTTTTGGAAATCACTGCAGTATAATTTAATTTAGAAGAAAATGAGTTTGAGAAGGGTATTATGTAAGTTTTTTTTTTTTAATGAAGAAAAGCAGCTGGAGATAAAAGTCTTTTGGATATGGACCAACACTGACCTCATGCACTTTAATGATCAGTGACAAAACAATGCTCTTGGCAGGGCTTTTCTTCAAGTCGAGCTGTTTATCTGAATACCTCTGGGATTATTACAACGCATCTGAAGAATAAACAGGGACAAAATAATATCGAGACAACACCGAGCCGTCAGTTTGAGGCTTGGACAAGAACAGCATTTGCCAAAGTTGTGAAAATTAAAGGTTTATGATTAAATAATTAAAAACTTTTGTTTAAGTCTTCCGTAACATAGTGTTTTAGATAAAATAACATTCTCTAAATGAAAACTGTTTACCTGTCTGTCTCTTTAAGCCCCTCCCCAGGCTACTCCGCTCTGGTCAGTGATACCTCTCTGTTTTTAGGCCCGAGTGATGACCAGGAGGGCCTATTGTTTTATTATTATTAAGAAGAAGAAGAAGTTTTTTGACACTACAATTTTTCAGCTAGTAAATGTTAAAAGGTACAAGCCAACAACTGGTCTTAGTAGCCACAGAAAGTGTGTGCAGCAGGTTGGTATGGGCCATAATTAAACGTTGGGCTTGTGAAGATGAAGAATTCAACAAATTCTCTCAATAATTGTTGAATATAAAAAAGCTTTTGATTTTAGCAGTAAAGCCTGAGTTACTGCTAAAAATCAATGCAGTAGTAAAAACACTGGGCGTCTTTCGGTGAATGAAAAAGTACTCTATAAACCCATTCCTCTTTATTTTAATTGTGAAAATGTTCGTTTTCTAAACATTGTCTAAATGTCCTCCACTCCTTGGACTCATACTTTCCCTCCACACTTTAGTGTAATAAGGCCTCTTTTCATATTAATTGGAAGCGATGGAGCCTTGAATGAGTTGAGGTCGTGTCCAAAGTGCCACAGATGTAACTATCAGCACTCGTCCGTCCTTCAGATCCCACTCTCGGACAAAGGCCCCGACAAAAGCGATAATGGTTTCATTTGCCGGAGCGTGGATTGAAAATTGCGACGGCGGGTGGGGGCTGTCTATTGGTGCAATCATCTGGACGAGGTGGACATTATGGAGGCTGCAAGGGGCAAGGCTGTCTGTTTTTCGAACGGACACCGGACTCAGTGAAGCCCATCAAACGAACAGTGGTGGCAGAGAAGAAAAGATGCGTCAAAAACTGAAGCACTCACTGTCAGTCACAGCTTAGAGCGAGACTCGGCCGAGATATGTGCTCCATTTCCACCGAGCAGTGCAGGTGGAGACGGTCCAAAGAAGTGCTTAACATACTGCTGTTTACAGCTCTCTGATAAAGACAGTAATGGATAAAGGCGAAGCTACACATTGCATTGGACAAAAGAGGATCCAAACTTTAAAAGGAAAAAAAAACGGCAGTATTTTCTTGAACAAACCCTAGAAAACCCTTTTTTACAGCATCTATTTGTCATATAACACTAAGGAGACAGATTTACTATGCCATGCCATTTTGCATTATTTGGCGATTGTGTTTAGCATATTTTCTACAACTAACCTGGCATCAACTATTTTAAAAGCTACAAACATCACACTCTGTAAAACTGTCACTGATGTTTTAGTCAACTTTGCAAAGATAGAAAGTTAAAGTGTTTGTACGTAACAGTGACGCTG
Source organism: Neodontobutis hainanensis (assembly GCA_024349245.1). Taxonomy (NCBI): domain Eukaryota; kingdom Metazoa; phylum Chordata; class Actinopteri; order Gobiiformes; family Odontobutidae; genus Neodontobutis; species Neodontobutis hainanensis. The sequence continues at coordinate 1,678,572 of JALDNG010000059.1, forward strand.
CTTTAAATCCTTCATAAAGGCACAAACATCACACAAGGAAATAAAAAACAAGCTCACGTTCCAACTATAGTAGGTAATTACAAATCCCACAGAGGCTTTTCAGGAGTCCTCAGGGGAAGGAACAGACCCGAGGAGGCTCGCTACGAGATGCACCTGTAGCCATTTTTGAGTTTTGTTTTTCTGAGATGATTGACGTTCCCACTTTGGCTTCATTAGTGAAAAGTGAGATTCACCTGGAAGCAATTTATCAAATCTGAACAAACGGAGAAGAAAAGCTGTTTGACACCTGCTTCAAACACGTCTCGAACTAAGAAGTGTTTCTAACTCTTTTGCTGCACTACAAACTACTACTGACTATATTCAACAAAGTCAATGGCAGAACATTTGAACAATGGACCCCTGTCTGCACTTCTATTGCTAATAACATATTTGCTTTAAAATACAGGACTACTAAGATTTTATATAATGTTGAATGTCTGAAGTGATTAACACACATTGAGAGCTCCAGAAATAAACCATGTGTGTCATAGTGTATCTATTAAAAAGTGCTTTAAGTGGAACAACGTGATTTCTTCTGGAAAAAAGGCCTTACTGCAAATTATGGGGTGTTTTATCACAACACTGGCGTGGTTTCTGAAGAAATGTGTACCGTGCAACGTCATAATCAATTTAAATTATTATACTGTTTATAAAAATAAATAAATAAAATCATCTTGGGCTTTTAGGAAAATGTTTTCATTTGTTTTTATTTTGACCCATAACTCCAAATTGTGGCCTCTCCACAATGGCATCTTTTTTATTTTAATTTTTTTTTTTTGTTTTTGTAAAAGAAATGGACAAACTGATTTTAATAGAGCTACTGTATAAAACAATGAAAAGCTGAATAAGAGACATATAACACAGAGTTAGTCCAGTCTTAGACCAGGTCCAGACTCATGGAGGTCAGTGTTTGTGAAGGAGACAGAGTTAGTCCAGTCTTAGACCAGGTCCAGACTCATGGAGGTCAGTGTTTGAAGGAGACAGAGTTAGTCCAGTCTTAGACCAGGTCCAGACTCATGGAGGTCAGTGTTTGTGAAGGAGACAGAGTTAGTCCAGTCTTAGACCAGGTCCAGACTCATGGAGGTCAGTGTTTGAAGGAGACAGAGTTAGTCCAGTCTTAGACCAGGTCCAGACTCATGGAGGTCAGTGTTTGTGAAGGAGACAGAGTTAGTCCAGTCTTAGACCAGGTCCAGACTCACGGAGGTCAGTGTTTGGTGAAGGAGACAGAGTTAGTCCAGACTTAGACCAGGTCCAGACTCATGGAGGTCAGTGTTTGAAGGAGACAGAGTTAGTCCAGACTTAGACCAGGTCCAGACTCATGGAGGTCAGTGTTTGAAGGAGACAGAGTTAGTCCAGACTTAGACCAGGTCCAGACTCATGGAGGTCAGTGTTTGAAGGAGACAGAGTTAGTCCAGTCTTAGACCAGGTCCAGACTCATGGAGGTCAGTGTTTGAAGGTTTTCAGACTGGTCTCAAGAGTCTTGTTAACTCTGAAATGGTAAAAGTCCAGGTTTGATGACTTAGTGGTGAAGGTGGAATAACATGATAAAAAGAGCCATAGAGATGTTTATAAACTAATAATGAATCATGGTTGAAAAAAGCTGATTCCATGAGTTTTAGGACAAAAGAAGTGAGTAAACGGCGAAGGAGGACGATAAATAGATTTTCTCACTGTGATTAATTTAAACAGGTGGCACATGTCTGATGTGAATCCTTAGAGTTTTTGTTATTTTTTTTCGGTCGAAGGGTGTAACTGTAAAAGTCTGTTCTCCATCTTCTTCGAACGCTTCATTTGCCTCCCGCTGTTCACCTGAGATGGATGCTCCCCGCCTCTGATTGTGGTAATTACCTCTGTCCCTCTGCCACGATGCATCGCGCACAGCGGCCCGACAGAGCGTGGGAGGGCTGCAAGGCCGGATTGCTGTTCTTGGGCTCCTGGTGCATGTTGGGAAATGCTTACTCAAGTCGTCATCCAAGGACTGAGGTGGAGGGGAGGAGATTGATGGGCAGGACTAAAATGGATGTGTGGGGAGCTTCGGTTTGGACAGACTAGTGTATCCAAGACCGACTTTTTAAGAATGATTACAAAGACTTGAGTGCTCATCAAAACATGCTAGCAACTGCCAACAAGAGTGCTACATAAATGCACACTATTTCCCTATGTAGCCCACTGTGTAGTAATAAAACTATTAAGGGCCATTAAATCACTTACTTTGAATCTCTTTTCAGTTAAAAACCTTGACGCTAACCTCGTGTCCATCACCTCCCATTGTCTCTGATCTGTCAGAGCCCACATTAAAGAGCCCTGACCCTGTCGCTCTTCCTCCATTGGCACTGCTAGTTTCTGCAGAGCTGCACTTTGCAAAACACATTATCAGCACATTTAAAACAATTAATGTATGCATTCATCTCTGCGGCACTGCAGCTGGAGCCGGAGGTTGCTAATTACCGCTGTTTTTACTTCATACGGAAGAGACGGAGCTGTGGGTTGGGGTTTAGAACCAACAGGAAGTGGAAGGATGGATGTGTTAAAATAATTTTCAAATTTCCTATAATAAATACTGGTTGCTCCTAGTCCTCTTCAGGTCATGTCAGTCCTGGTCCTGTCATGTCCTTCATGAACGTAGACATAACTAGACATAACTTAATAAATCCTGCCCCTGGGAACTTGTCCTGTTGAGTGTGTGAAGGATACGCCTCATACAGACTTTACTGCATGATATAAAACTTCATGTATTTTATCATTTTCATTTAAAGCCAACTCTGTCCTGTTCCATTGGTCTCCAAATGATACACCCTGGGTTTGATTTGGATCAGGGTCAGTAATTACTCTAAACTTAAAAGTGACTACATTTATAAACTAAATAAGGTCTTAGCCAAGTCTACAGACTAAATATATATCTCTAATCTCACATATTTAAATATACATGAATATTTACTAATAATATTATCCCTCTATAAAACTCTATAAAATAAATACAGAATACATACAAAGGTGTCAAACTGAAACCTTGAGAAGAGAGTTTACATAATGAAACTCAAAAAGCAGTTCTATTTCATTGATTTAACCAAAATTTCTACCTAAAAGTTAATTTGAGGCATTTTTGTTATTATTTGTTACTATTACGCTGATGCTGCTAAAGATTTTTGTCAAACTTCTTGTCTTACTTACATTATTATACTTATATTTATTGTCCTTGTGTGTGTTTATAGCATGTCTTTATCTTTCTTTTGCTCAAAAATCCTCAAATGCTTAAAGTAGCAGCTGTAACCCGCTCTGGAAAACAGTTTTTCTAAAATCCAGTGTATGTGCACATAATGCTTAATTCAATTAAAGTAAATGTAATTTCTAAATTGTGAGTAATCTTGACTTATTAGAAGAAAAGTGTTATGTGTCACAGTGATGGACAATGCTATTTTTTAAACTGTATGTACATTTCTCTTTTATCAGACAATGGTTTTCTCCTGTTTGTCTTTCCAAACTGTGATCCTCCTTCCTCCGTAACAACAGCCTGTAATCACACATGCATGTATTTATAGTCACTAAAGTGGCAGGAGAGTCTCACAGTGAAGAGCTCTTTAACCTTTTCTTGAATATAAATGCCTTGTTTAACTCTCTCCGACGACGTAATGCACCACGAGGCTTCATATGTTCCATACGTGACCGTGAAACGAGAACATATGCCGGACCCATTAATGAATATCATCGGTGATACCGGGTCAAGCATGTGACACGAGACGTATGTTTGGAGTTGATAAAGGAAACGAGGTTTGGAGGATGGAAGTCTTTCTGAAATAAAACGGCTCTACATTATGTTTACAATGAGCCACAGTCAATTTAGTCTTTCTCTTTACAACAGACCATTTGAAGATGTTGGTGATAAAATCTAAGTGCATTTATTTAAAATAGATATATCCCTATTGTAGTAGTCCTATGCATGTTAGTCGGCTATGTCTGTTTTTAAGGTTGGCTTCTTAATATTTTCACACGATTTATCTCCAAACTGCATGAAAACACTGTAAATCTCAGTTCAACCACACAGTAAAGCTCCAGTTATCCACAGTTAAAAATGTTCAAATATTCTCTGTATTTCTCTAAACTGGCCAGTATTGCTGCCATATTTAATTACAATATGCTAAACAACAACATGACACCTGCCTGCTTTGATTTGACTTGGAAGTCAAACAGAACCAAGTGACCAGATCAAAACACAGAGACTTTATACTGAACTAATATTTCGAGCTGACCGTAGCCTTGTAGCTCTGAGTTCAGCGTCAGACTGTGATCCAGCAGAAAATGGACATGAGATCAGTAAAATAATCTCACTGACGCAGTTCTGTCCTGTGACAGTTTTCCTCAAATACCAAATGAAATTGCACTTTCTGCTTCCTTTGGTTATATTTGTGTCACATTATGAATGTTGTTGCCATTTACTGAAGCTGCACCTGCAACACATGCATTCCACAGTATCTGGTTTTCTTTCTGCAAAAAAACTAAACAAAATTAAAGACTTCTGCAAACTTGCAAAAGTGATATTTATAGAGACTCAGAGAATGTTTCTGCACCAGGCCTTCAATGGATACAAATGTTTAAAAAGCCATCTTTAAATCGGGTGTGGTCAGTACTTAGTAGTGAGGTAACTCAGGGTATAAGACCAAACAGGAAACAAACCAAGTGAATCTGTTTTATTTGATTGATTTTTCAAAATAAAGGTTTATGAGTCACCAACTTTAAAATTATACCATTCTTTTCTATTATACAAGGGTTTAATTCTCATAATGAGGAACTGCCCATCCTCTTTCATGAACCCCTGAGCAACTGTCTCTGCCTACGCCCCTGTTTTTCACTTTAACTCATCCCGCTCTTTGCTGCCTCATAATAATTCCAGCCCACACACTGTCAGCACATCTCCGCCGCATGGGGAGGAAAAAAAAAGATGATCTATCTGCGCATCTAATCCGCTTTCCACAATGGCATTATATCCATAATTAAAAAGAAGATTAATAGCATCTTTAAAGTGTGACCTACAGCGAGTGCAGAGTTCTGTAAACAGCGCTGGGTTAACGTCGGCTCGCTGTAATTAATACAGAGACTGTGTGACCTTGTGTCAGAGCCGTGTTAACCAGTGACGTTTTTCTCCATCCGTCATGACTAATCACGTTTTTATAATGAATACAGCCCCCGTGTCATAGCAGGATATTAATGGGTTTGTTTAATGTTTACCTGTTTATGTGGAGGCGGATGAGGCAAAGAGCTTTAACATAGAACTTTTTCAATGTAACAAATAAAAGTCTGAGTTCTGTCAAACTAATCAATAAAGAGCTGTGCAGTTAACGTTTGTGGCGGCTGCCTCGCTGTATGTGGCCCTGCAGGGACATGCTGTTGTCCATGATCTAACCAAAAGAAAAGATGTAAAAAGGTGAAAAAATGTAAGACTTAATTTTTCCTGTTAGGGAGCTTGATTTTTTTATGCTAATAGAGATTCTAGGCCTGTGACTTTACCATCTTGTATCTGTGTCCAATGCATATGTGTGAAGTATAGCATTGGTTCTTTTGTGGTTTGGGAGATTTCATAAAAGGGGGCGTGGCCAAAACCAAAATCAATTTTCAGTCCTTCAGATTCAGAAGTCCTCAAATGATTTTCATCTTGGCTATCTCCACATAAAAGGTTTTTCGGAAGAAGGTTTTCAGGTGCTTCATCAGACGTGCTGCCTCAGTTTTGACGACAAGCATTGCTGTTTTGTTGAGTTTAGGCTGTGTCATTTTTTTTGGGACTGGAGGACTGGATTTGAAACATTTTGTTTGTGTTTTTGTCATTTGTGAATCAAAATTTGGGCTCATGAATAAATAATACTGCCATAACTTTTGTTAACAACTAAATGTTGGCATTTTTGTTCTCTCTGAAGAGTGTTAGACAAAAAGCTTATACAATTAAAAGAATTTTGAGGAATTTAAATTGATGGTGACAACCTTAACTTTAGCAAAAAGTAGCATTGTAACAGTTTAATGTAAAATCTTTCCCAAACCTATTATAACACACCTTCCTGCCACATATTTTTTTGGAGAGAAACAGAAGAGATTCCATCTTTCTCTCACTCGAGCCACTACACCTGACCTTTCTGTGAGTCTGAGCCGTAATGTCTTCTAAAGCGGCCGAGACAGATCACAAAAGGTTAATGTGATTTTCTCGGTGGCAGAAGGAGATGACAGAATACCGCTCTCTTTTCTCGAACTGAAATATGATTTTGGCCATCTTTACGTCGAGCTCTGAGTAAATCTGTCGGTGAAGCGCTGAGGCACTGGTTTCACACTTTGCTGTTAATATTCAGGGCCATAAACAACACAGCGGCGGAGGTTTTTCAGGGAACAAAGATGGGAAAGAAAGAGTTGGGACATAATTGACACAGTTTGGTGAATGGTCTCATCAGCTCTAAAGAGGAAAAGGGGAAAGTTTTTTGAGGCTATTCAACAAAAAGTTAGCAATTTCTATACAAACCTTCATGAAGCTGGTTTTGTTAAATCCAGAACACTGTATGTTTAACTACTGTGTGTATATATTTATGTACTTTGCTGTATCTATGATGAATTTGGGGTTTAGTAATAATGTTAATCCTCTGTAGGGGCTGTTTTTCAGACACTAAGCTAAAGTGTTGATTGGTGCAACAGCTGATTCTGGTTCTTAAACCGAAACAGCACTTTGTGAATTAAAACGTTGCTTTTTTAGTCTTTTTAACTCTCAGTATTGATTTTTTTAATCTTTTTTTATAGCATTTATCATATTTCATATTTTTGTACTACATCAGTGTTGTTCTTTCAACTGTGTGCTTAGTGTTGTTTGCTATTATCATGTCTCTTTGTTGTCTTACTTGCTGCTCAAATGAATTGTCGCTGGTGAGTTTAATAAAGTCGTCTGAATCTGATTTGTTACAGATCATACACTCTCCAAACGGCTGCTGGGTCGGACTGATCGTGTGGGAGTAATGAGTTTTATGGGTGTGTTTATAAGTTTTAAGTATTTAACTTACTTTAAAATCAGCTTGTTAATATCTGCTCCTTTGCAAAGGCCCTGGTCTTGTATTTGTCTTGATTCTAAGTCCCTGAAAGTCTTGTTGTCTCAGTTTATGCTTCTTCCTGGATACCTTTCCTTTATAAATATATTTGTTTAAGTGTGGCCTTGGCCTAAAATCTGGCTCTGTGTGTTTGTGGAGTAATTGCGAACAGGCAGAGAGGATCCATTAAAGAGAGCAGTGCGGATGATATTCAGCGTCTAATAAGGTCATCTGTCACAAACAGTTTTCATTGGGTTTGTCTGAACAGTCGGGACAGTGACTCACCCGGGGCTTGTCACATTTTTATGACGGACAACATTTTAAAGGCATATAAAGCTGAAATAATTGGACTAACGCAGCGTTTCCAGTAAAAATGGGGACATCTGTTCACCACTGCTCACACACACCTTGATATATATATTTTTTTTCTTCGATGGAGAGAGGCCAGGACAGAGACGGCTAATGCACCTGTTCTGGCAGCCAGCGCTAAACGCCTCCGCCAAGTCACGACAGGCCACAGCAGAGCGTTAATAGCTGCCGGTTCGGAGGCGATAACGGCCGCAAGATTACAACAGAGATGTTATCTGAGACGACGCTGCTTCACCTGGAGACAAATCGAAGCACTGGAAATGCATTCTGGGATAGGAGCGAGACACATAAGGCTTTAATTAACCAGTGTCAGGACCAGATGGCTTCATCACAGATTAAGGAAGGGAAAGTGCACATAGTAATGAGTTGATAACTGTTACAAAATAGCATTGAATAAAAAACAAAAAAGTAAAATCATCAAATTTACAACTAATATCTAATAAACAAGAAAAGTATAAATAACATGGATGTCTTTAATGAACTGGATACAGTTAAGACCCGGAAGAACCTGGATTATGAAGGTTTGTGAGGAAACATTGGAATTAGCCCTTTTTATTAGGGTTTTTTTTTTTTTTTTTTTTGGTGTCACGAGGAAACTTGGAAGCTGCTCCAAAAGCAGGTGAATATGAGGCTGATGATAGAAACACAGCCCACAGACCAATCAGCAACAATCAAATATGAATAAACTGCTGAGCAAAGATTGAAAAAGATGTCCCTGTTCTCTGATGCTGTTTCCCCCGTTTGCACTTTAGTGTGAGTAGACTTATCCAGACACTTTCTGTCTTTACCAAAGCCGCGAAGTTAATATTGATCAACAGGCAAAGAGAGCAACTCTAACTCAAAACCCAATGTGAAAAAGGCATACCCTTCATTTATAGAGTTTCACACTTTATGAATCATTTACACAAATGCCATTATCAAAACCAAACTGAGACTATTATGATGTTCTGTTGTGTTCTTCCTATCTTATGTTTTGTACATCTCGATAACATCTCAGATGGCTTTCTTTCATATCCTCTGGCCTCGTTTCTCTTGTGTTTCTCTCCATTTGCTCAGCGCTCACCCCTGGCCTCAGTAATGGGGTAAGTGGCCCGTCTAAGCCTGCCCGGTGCTCCCTGGAGGTGGCTCTGCCGCCGCTGCATTAGGTTTGGGTGCAGCGCTCTGCCTTTTCATCGCCTCGTCTCGATTCTAATATCTATTCTTCCGGCGGACGACTACCATCAGCTCCCGGAGGATACTCGGTTTAGAGAGGGCCAGGTCCACCGTCCTATTCCCGTATGTGACTCTGAGGACCTTGAATTGCATTTCTGCAGGTGTCCCAGTAAAGTGGAAATGTATTTATTTAGAGTTTGGCTAGTTTCATTTATGGTTAGTAGCATGATATTAATAAAAGCAATAGTGGACAATAAAACGTGGCCACAGAAACAATTGAAGCGTACGGCTTGTTGCACGTGGGACCCACATGTCTCTCGGCAGGTCTGGGAAGCCCTCAGTATTCCCCAGAGGAGTTTGAGGAAGTGTCTGGGGAGGTGGAAGTCTAGAATGTATCGTGGTGAAAGGCTGGAGCTATAGATGTATACTTCAAAAAGCACAGTCATAATTTCTAGAACTGTAAAAAGGAAAAGCTGCACCTGTGTTCTGCAGTTTAGGGACTCACTAATGTTTTTGTTTCATGAAATGTAGAAATGGTTGGCATTTTTGCACAACAATGATGGTTGTTGCTAATAAGGACTAGCTTTCTTCTGGAGTAAGACATGTTTCAGTTCATTTTGTGTCAGGATTTTCTCTAGTGTTTAGCGCCACCTTTTAAAGCGGACCACTTTCAAGTAGTTGCACATGGTATGTTTTTGTTTTTTTGTTTTTTTTATGCTTCAGACTTCTTTTGTTCTTGGAAACCTGCCCTGACCCGTGTCATACTGTATATACAAATTTAAAAACAAAGGGCACAACATTCGAAATAGACGCAAGCATTGTGACACTGTCACTCTTAAGTAATGTGGTCTTATCCAAATTTGTTGTAGTTTGTGTCTTGACCTACAGGGCCACCGTAGCCACTGTGTGCCCCAAACAGCTGTATGTGAGTTGAGTGTTGGCCCAATAAACAAGAGCGCAGGTCAGAGAAAACCACAAACGGCCGACTCCTCATCGATCATGTAAAATGTGCTGAGCGTCTGCTTCAGATACAAGGTCTCCTCTGCTTCCTCCGCTCATCGAGCCGCGTCCTCGGGGAGATAAACGGACATAAAAAACCAGGGTGGACTGAAGAAACAGCCAGCAGTTGTAAATAAACGCCTGCCGCTGTGAAGACGAGCTGATCAGACTGAGAGGTGTCAAGTCTGGGCTGTGAGTAAATGGAAACCACAAAACTGGACTAAACAAGACTAAACCTTACACAATCTCAGACTAAAACCATGAATAAACCAGGACCAATCAAAGACCAAAACAAGGACCTGAATCAGGACTAAACAGCCAAAAGGAACCAGTGTCTGACTTTTGTTAATGACTAAACTTACACTATGATGAAGAGGAACCTAAACTTGACCAATCAGAGTTTATTAATGGAATAATGCCAAAACCAAGACTGCAGTTAAAAAACTTATGACTAACACTGAGAGAAAAACAGGATCAACCCATGATTTAAATCCAGGATTAAAACTGGAGAGGAACCAGAATTAAATTGGGACTCATATTAAACTATTTCCTGTCATGAATTAGGACAAAAAAGACCAAACCAGCACTAAAACCAGGACTGCACAGGACCAACTTTAAACGAATAACGAGACTTAAACAAGGCAATTCTAGAATAGAATAAAACTTTATTGTCCACCAAAGTACACATTTTTCCTCGGTTCACCAATACATAAAACTAATCAAAGACAAACATACAATATAAAGCATAGTCAGTCATAAATATATAATATAGAACACCATAAAAATACATCCTCTGCACATGGGACAAACAACAATCTAAGACTTAAACAAGCCCAAAACAAATGCAAAATTAATTCAATTAAGAATAAAAGGGAAAAATCTAAAACAAAGTCAAAACTAAACTAGTTTAAGACCAGCCCTAAACCTTAATCAGTCGAGTAAAAACATGACCAATCTAAGACAGAAACCAAGCCTAAAATAAGACTAATCTAAAACAAAACCAGTCCTGAATATCAACTAATCATGGACTAAAACTGGACCAATTTAAAAACTGAAACCAGGACTAATACTGGTCCAGTTTTAGACAACAACCAAGACTTAAGAAATGAAACAGGACCTAAACAGGATCTGAAACCAGAACACATACATCATGCACTCCCTGGCTCAGTGGCAGAGTGGTTGTCCTATAACCGGACAGTTGGCAGTTTGATTCCTGCTGTCCCCACAGTTCATACTGTCGTTGTGTCCTTGGGCAAGACACTTAACCCACCTTGCCTCAGGACCAAAGCCAATAAAACCAGTTCTACAACTAGACTGGACCAGTTTTGGCTTAAATGTTGAGGGTTTTAGAAGCGCTAGAGTAAATCAGATGCAACAACACATATAGAGTCCGTTAACAGAGCTGTCCATATGAAAAGAGAGGTTCCTGGGGTAACGCTCGCCCGTGACTCGACAGAAAGCTAAATGTCCCGCAGAGAGAGAGAGACAGGAGTGAGGCTCTGGGGTAAACGTCCGTGAAATAGAGCCATTAGCTCTGGAGGGAAAAGTGAGGACAGGACGACAGACTTTCAAAAACCATGTCACGCTTTTTAGAAATTATATCTAAGCTTAGTTTTACCAACTTCTGCGGCAAGAACCTGTGCGTTCCATAAACCCATCAGGATCTATTTTTGCTCTAATGTGTAATTCTGTGGCGCCGCTGCTATTCCAAGTGTTCGTCTATTCTTCATAATGAGCAATTGATAATGGCTGCACACCTGCTCGGGTCTGAATTATGAAGCACGCGCCGTCTGCATTTTTCTCCTCCTTGCTCTCCACAGCGGCTTTTATTATTATCACATGATCAAAGGCTCACAGAGACGGCATTATGACAATTACCTAATGAGGGAGAGGTTAGAAAATGGTGTCGCTGGAGAAATTCTATTCTGAAAGATTTTGAGGCCTTTGGGGAAAATGTATTCAGATTTTAAGCAAACATTAACCATGAGTTATGTTTCATCCAATAGTATTAATTCACCACTGTCTTACTTCTGGTCCACTCTGGTCTTTGTTATGACTTGGATCGTGGTAAATCTGAGCAACCAATAATTTAAGCCCTATAACCTTTTGTCTCAGAAAATAGAGCCTGAAAATCATTTAAAATAATAGCCTCAGAATGATTTGTAAGATTTCTTGGCTTAAAACAAGAAAACTAAACCCTTTTTAAAGAATATGTCTGCCTGGTTTAACTATAGAGCTGTGAGTTTTAGCTCATTTATGAGACATATCAATGACAACATAGATATTGATGAAAATATAATATCTTTAGCGGTTTTGTCGGTAAACAGTATTGAAAGTGTTGCTTTAATAGTTTCATCTATTTCTTTGTCAGTGGCACAGAGCACATTATTACTTTCATATACAGTACGGTGCTCACGTTTTAGGCGGCTGTAGACATAAAAATAAACTAAAAGTGGATTTAGTTAAATGCAAAGTGTAAGAACAGAAGACAGTTCTTAAATCAAATAAATATTTGGTCTTTGCCTTAAAAGAGCAACAGTTCTTGTCAGGTTCTGGTCATACACTTGGAGAATCCACGATGTTGGCGTCAGGGTCAAACATCTCGTCAGGAGAACTCCTAGTTCTGGCATCACTGTCAATAATGGACTTGTCCGTCTGCTCGCTTACTTTGCATTTTGTAAAAAAAAAAAAAAAAGGGAGATAGAAAAAAAAAGACAACAGAAACGCCATGACTGCAATAGTCTTTACGCCTTTAAAGTCCACATCTGCCAAAAACCTTTGCCTATTCTCTTTACAAATATATTGTTATTTTCCGTGTTGTGTTTTCTGTTGGTCAATGGGTCAATGGGACACTGCACTGCCAATAAACCAGACAAAGCCAGGTCTGCTACAAGAGCACCCATCCTAAGACTAAGCAGACAGAAACAAAATATATGTTCAGATGACCAGATGTTGTGCTGTTTATCTGAAGTGGTCCATGCAACAGTGGCATAAACTAAAAGCCTGAATCTAAATCCATCTTTCCTGGGCATATGTGGGCAGTGTCTGTGGATTAATTGGCATCATAATAACTGTCCGCCTTTTAACTAATAGGCTTTTTATGACACAAAGGTCAGCCATGGTTTCACACCAGAGAAAATAAGGACTCGCTGAAAAAAAAATGTGGAATAGTAGGCATCAAGGTTTTTTTAAATGAAGTCCTTGTAATGTCGCGGAGCATGAACCAAGTACAGCAGTGTTTATGTCCGTGTTTGTGTTCGATATGATTTCAGAACAAAAGAACCAGACATGTATTTTTCTGCTTTTATCCAATTTATAAAGATAATGAAGGCCGGTCGTTTTCATTGTGAGGAGCAGAAATCAGCTCATTTCATGGTCCGCTGCTGGTCCAGGCACTAAGAAAAAAAAGACACAACTTGGACTTGTTTTCAAAAGACAATGCCATATTTCGACACAAAGCAAGCTCCACCAATCAGAACTTGAGATTTTGTCATCTGTAATGTGGAAAGTATTGATCCTTCTTCAGTATTTTGTCAAATAAAATACTGAACAGAGCACAAAACGGGAAATATAAGGTCAAAGCTTAATTTTAGGTGGAAAATACAAAAAAATTATAATAATAAATGCAGTGGAAATATTTTAGTTGTTACTATTTTTCTCATTTATAGTACAGGACAATGTGTACTGTAAAAAAAAAATAAAAATAAAATAAAAGGCTAATTTCCTGGTAAATGATTCTCCAGGTTTTCACTTTTCCATCTTTTGTAACAGCGCTTTGGTTTTTCGAAGTAGCTCGGAGCCAAAGCCAGTACGACACAAATGCGAAAGACAAGGCACCATGTTCAGCTTTCACTTTGGATCAAACGAAGCCCTAAAAAGACACTGTTCGGGACAAAAAATAGGCCAGGGCTCTATTTTTGGACCTCCATAAGTCCCATGGCGGTCTCATTTATACCTTGAATCTTCAAGCCCAAGGCCAAAACAAAAAGCTTAATGTGTAGTAAGTAGCTCATTTAGGCCTAGGGCTGAAAGGCTTTTAAAAAGAGGCCTTACTGCTGTGATTCCAAGTGGCCCAAAATCCCCACTGAGTTGTTTTATCAAAGCCTCGAAGAAGAACATATCACAAAACCTCGAGAGCCGCATTAATTTTTACCTAATGTCTCTTTTCAAAATGACTTCTCTAAGTGCTTGGTCATCAGCACAGTGTGAGGCCAATAACAGACTCTATATTTGGTCAAGGTGCTTTTATCAGTTTAATAAGTGCTGGTTCTATAGGGAGCTCTGCAAATGTGGCCGCGATTATTGCATGAACAGAGCATTAAAAGGAAAGAAGGAGGTTGAATTCGGGTCACTGGGTTGTGTGAGGATAGTTAACATTAAAGGGACCAATAGTAAAGGAAATTGTTGCTTTATAGTTGGATAATTGATAGCTAATGTGCTAATTAGCGACGCATTATGGTAGAAAGGTAGTATTCTTGGTCTTGGTCCTGTCTTGATGTTAGACAATAGAGGTTATACTTCGAGACCAGTCTGTTTTTATTGTCCGTATGATTTGTGTCGCCTTTAAAAGCTCTAACAATTCCTCATAAAATTGACATTCGACTAAAACTACAGTCGGGTTTTAAGTTATTCCACACGCTACACTCAGACCAATCTAATCTTAGGTTCACATTTATAATCCGCTTTAGTTTGCACCAAAAGAAAAAACTAAACCTTTAGCTCCATCAACAAAAAGGCCCATTCCAGTGAGCCTTCACAGCCAAGAACAAAAAAAAGCTCTTCTCAAGAAACACACTAGAGGGTGCTGTTGGCCCAAATGCTATCAAGTAATTTTACCTTTTTAGTGCTCTATATTTGCACTCTTCTAATTTTATTTGCACACAGTGTTGTTTCTGTTCTTTTTGTTTTCCGGTCTGAGGCACAGATTTTTATGTAACTAATTTATGAAGCTCTTTCTGTTTGGGCTGCTCAAGGTTCACACTTTCATCAAACCGTACCAGAGTTCAGTTGGAAGCGCCTCTGTTTTTAAGTTTTGGCATCATTGCATCCTCTCTTCCTTACAGTGAAGAAACTTTACAGCAGTAAGTAATTTAAAAAAACGTAAAAATCCATGGAGGGTCAAGACTAAAATGTGACTTTGAACTGGAGGGAAAGAAACTTCAGCGGTCACGCCTGTCTTTCTGCTTGTATTCATCACTCATTTCTCACACAGCTCAAGCAAAAACAAAAGATGAATCAGGCTAACGTATCCTGCCTTAATCTGGAGAATAAATGCTTATGTATCAACCAGTTCAAGGTCTCTGTTGGAAAAGCTATTGTTTCCTGTTTTAAGAAGCAAATAGGAAAACTGAAACTTGTGCATTTTTACCTCCTTGACAATTCGACTTCGCTGAGAAATGCCACACAGTCCGCAATTAGCCCCGGTTCGTCTATTAATAGAAAACTGCACATATTTATGGTCGGCATTATCACTTGGCAACAGCTGCAGTTGAACAGAGGCTGTGGCAGTGCATCTGAAAGTCGATCTGTTTTCATCATTAAACAAAGGGGAGTTACTGTGGTGAGTTATGTGGCTGTGTTCGACGCTGCTAAATAACTCCACAAGAAATTTTAAACAGAATGATAAAAAGTCTAGTTATAACAAATGAATGTGTAAGAGTATGGCTCAGTTTATCACAGAACATGGGTCAGTTAGCAGGAAGTCCTAGGTTTTACTGGAACCAAGCCAACTTTAAAGATGTTAAAGATGCACTGCTATAAACTAAAGCCACATTACCATCGGAGCACAGTTGTCAAGAGCGGTATCTATTCCATACTTTTTTGGCAACACCTTAACATTGGAACTGAACACACAGTCTATTGATTTTTCAATTTCCTGCCGACTCCAGATTAACGTTCTTTGGAACAAACTCATCTCATTTGATGGAGTTGCATCATCAAAAGCCCCAACCTCAGTTTTTCTGCTCATTTATTTTTTTAATAGATCATACTTTATGTTGATTGTAAAATTAGAGCGGTTGAACATGATATATTGTGCCTTTTGTCTATTTAAACATAAAAAAACTGAAACAAATAAACAAAAGGTTTATTTGAATTATATGCAGCAGTTTAAGATATATGTAACTTTAAAGCCAATATACTCACAAAAGAAAAACTATAGAAGACAAATGCTGCCATGGGCGTGGTGCACATAACTGAGGGGGATATTTCCCACCATTTTTCTCATCACTTATCAGCCTAAAAGTGTTTTTTTTTTCTCCAGCTTGAACGTCCTAAAAGTATGTATTTTTAGACCTGTTTAAAGGCACAAACAGAAAAACCTGTTATATTATTATTATTATTATTATTATTATTATTATTAAAGTTTATCCCAACAGTAAAGATTCAAGGAGAGAACAGTTTTTTTTCTTGAGTCCCTCGTATAATCTACAACAACACAATCGACACACAACAGTTATTGAAACATGAACATTGGCTTTTAAATGCCTAAAAGACAAGAGATTGCTGAGCGTTATATCAAGTTTTTTTTCCACCAATTTCAGATTCGACCCAAAGACTTTAATAATAAAAGGCAATGTTGAATAAAAGGCAATGTTTCTTTTTACATTCCACGATGGCCAACTACTTTTATTATACAGTTCACAGTAGTGAGTTAGTTCTGTATCCAGCTCCTGTAAACCTCTAATTTTTGAGAAAGTCCAAGCTAAATCTCCCCTTCACTTTTCATTAAGCCTCCTACGGTCTTTGAACGTTCACGGGACTGTTGACTTTTCATTATTATCATTATATAAGTGTTTTCTGACAATATATATCTTCATAAGAGGCCCAAAAGATCACAAATACAAAGTGGAATATCTGTCGAACCAGGTACATATCTTACTCAATAAAGAGGTTGCTTTACTTTCATAAAATCATCTGAAATGAATAAACTGCAATTGTTTATCTTTCACTGTTCCAATGGAGTGGTCAGTACAGTCCTCTCATTATAGCACCATTTGTCCAGTTTTGATTGTGGTACAGTTTTTTCTTTAGCAAAAACTCATACGACATGTCTCTCGTTCAACATCATAACTGCATCAAACAGAAAAACGCCACAGTGTCTGGCTATATTTCTTGCTAATACCAAATTTTCCGTCTGTGGGTGGGCGCTTTTTACATAAGCTGAGTGACATTTAAGAGCAACGGTTCCTACGTCAACTTCACTGAGTCAGTCGTCAAACGTCTTTAATGGACTTCTCTTCCGCGTTCAAACCGACACAGTTCGGGTTTATCAGCCGCTTTTATAAGGTCGGGAATCTAAAAGCACTCAAGATTAATGTTAATGTGGGAATAAAAGTCTGTATCTATGTAACATTTGTCGCTCTGTAAGCTCTGAACATAACAATTATTCCGTCTGTCACATAGTCGACCATTTTCTCCACATAAAGCCCTCACTAACCCAACACAGAGCTGCTCTAATGCACTGTTTGCTCTGAGCTTTTCACTTTTTATCACAGCACAAGGTCGTTTTCGATGAAGCCGTGGGACAGAATGGTGCAGGAACGTTTAGAAGAACCCTGAAAAACAGAGTTAGACATCCGAGGGTTGGAGTGGAGATAGGGGCTGTCTCGAGGGCCACTGGCCTCTGTGCAGACGTAGATAACACAACTTAAGTCTGTGGCAGCGCACTCCAAAAACAAACTGAAGGAGCTGTTATCTGTCGTGAAGTTTTCTCACATTAAAATGATCAAAAGCAAAGTGAGTTTTAGAGAAGTCAGCCTTAAGTTAGTTTCTTTAGTGAAGTATTGTTTTAAAACAGTATGTTGCAGTGGTATTAGGCGGTACCATGACTGGTTCTACTCCTTTTATTCTGAAATATTTTTGCCTTTCATTTTTCCTTACTTTCAACATACTTCAAGGTCAACTTTATTGATAGAAAGCAACTGAACTGAACAAATCAGACATAAAGGGCAAGGAATACGCACTAGAAGCACAAACTACTGTAAGTAGAGCTACCAATTGTAATTTTACAGAGCTTTACTGAAACAAAAAGACACATTTAAAGCACACAGACAGTGAAATACAAAAGTGTAACATCCAAAAGCCAAAGAGTGCCGATTCTGTGTTGCTGTCTTTTACCACATGAACATTGTGAAAGCTGAGGTTTGTTGGACTTTATCTGGGAGACTGACATTGCTTTGTCATGTTTAGTTCTAACTCTGGGCACAAAAAAGGTGGAGGGTTCATTAGTGTTATCATGAAGGTTCAAAAGTGTTCAATGGACAGTCGGATTACAGAATAGGTCCGGGCAGGATGCATCCAACCAAAGTTTATTTTGAGCTCAGAGGACAGAGAATGACCTGGCGGCATAGACATTAGTCTCGGGCCCAGAATCTGGAGTGAAGATCACTTAAATAGGCTCCAGTCGTCATACACTATTCTATATAAGGTTTGGAAAAGGCACAAAGAACAGGTAAATGGCCATCCGACTGACCATGACATTTGACCTCTGAGCAAAAAAGAACTACTGTCAGAAATACATTGATGTATTTATAGAAGGACAAAACAGATTAATGGACATTATTAATAAATATGTGATGTGTCTAATATATGTTTGACATATCTGTCCTATTACTTTATTGGACTGGGGGAAAAAAGTGTGCTTTTTGGTTTTGGTTGTTTAGGTTTAGTCAAGTTTCATTTGCTTTGAGGTGAAAATGAAGCATCAGTTTTTGTTAGAAGCCAGTGTAAGAGCTCTGTTTTGAGCCTCCATCAGTATCTGCAGGTGTGGGTCACAGACAAAACAAACATGACTCCACAAAGCTTCTGAATATTCTGTGTTGTGCCACAGTAATGTCTCCGCCTGAAAATGAGCTCCAGCTGCTACTGTTTACTCTCTGTCCAGACTTGACTTTTCTTTTTCTTTTTTTATCCTGTATTACACTTCAGACCAAACCTATTTCACTCTCCAGTGAAATGTAAAGACATGCAGTGTTTACAGAAAAGATGAATCAACTTGACCTCTTTTCTCTTTGACGTCGCCGTTTAAAATCAAACTCAAGCGAAGACTGCAGCGTTTATTTCAGATCTGATCGTGTATAAGTCGTGACTTACAAGCGTTTGAAGCTACAGACAAACCCTGTGTTGAAGCTGAGGCGGCAGGATGTATCTAATAAACTCACATCTCTCTGAAAAGCGTTTGAAGCTACATTTTTTTAGGATTAAAAACCATTTACATCTTTAACGCACAATGTAATTCTAGTTTTATTCCCATAAATGGCGGGAAAGATTCTTTTGTAATTTGACACATGAGTTTAAACCTTTAAACCCTTAGGCCTATTTTCAAGACCACTGCTCAAAAAATGCATACCACTAAAGAAATAGTATCTTTCAGCAACCATAAGGTGTATTTTAATAATTTTGGTGTCATTGTAAAGAGAACAAAATGTTCTCATATGAATATGTGTTATATATTATATATAATATAATATATATTTATTATTTATATATATATTAATATATATTTTATATATATATTTTTAATATATATTTATTATTTATATATATATTAATATATATTTTTTATTTATTTAT
This sequence comes from Neodontobutis hainanensis, assembly GCA_024349245.1. NCBI lineage: Eukaryota > Metazoa > Chordata > Actinopteri > Gobiiformes > Odontobutidae > Neodontobutis > Neodontobutis hainanensis. The sequence continues at coordinate 1,697,753 of JALDNG010000059.1, forward strand.
TATTCAGTTCCGCCTAAAAAAACAAAACAGTATTTTATGATGAGTAACTCTTTGGGATGCTGCTGCTGCTCCTTTACTTCATAACATGTAAATAAAACATCTTAACATTATCGCTGCAAGTTTCAAACTGATAATGTTGTAATGTAAAGAGGCTTTAGAACCGACAGGTCAGGCGGGATTTCCAAAAGGCACACTTTGGCCCAGTCTGTTCCATTTGAGTTTAGTCATGTAAATACTATATTGTAGTGATCTACAAGTTAAGCGTTAGTAGACATTCACCCAGAAGCGGTCCCTTTAAGGGAGTGGGGATTCAGAGTTCAAATTGTAGTGAGACGTTAGACAAAGCGATTGGGTTAGGACAGTTGTTCTCGCTGTACGATTGTGTGTTTTGTTGGAGTGTTTAGTAAAGACGACTCGACTCACCTCCGTCTCCAGTCTCATCACTTTACACACCCCACATTGGTGACCCCGACGTGAGTTGGATAAGTGGAATTATGTCACACAACGGCGGTGGTGATAATGATGCCGTGGCGGCGCCCGCCGCTGCTAGCGGCGCGGTTAACGTCGGCGCAATCTACGCTGCCACCATCAAATTGCCGGACTTTTGGCAGAACAATCCTCAAGCGTGGTTTAAGCACATCGAGGCCCAGTTCCAGCTAAGAGGAATTACACAAGACGTTACTAAGTATTTTCACGTAGTAACGGCTTTGGACGCCTCGACGACAGCCAGAGCTATGGCGCTATTGGAGGCTCCTCCGACGGACGGAAAGTACGATGCACTTAAAGCTTTCCTGTTGCGCCTTTTTGAACTGTCAGAACTGGAGAAGGCAGACCGCCTGCTTTCTCTAAATGGCCTTGGTGATAACAAGCCGTCAGAGTTAATGGAGAGGATGCTGACTGTGTTGGGAGCAGCGGATCCAGCTTTCCTATTTGCTCACGTTTTCCTGCGGCAGCTTCCGGCCCCCGTACGCACCGCACTGGCCAGTTCCCCCCTCCTTTCCTCCAAGGACTACCGGGCGCTGGCTGTGGAGGCAGACAGGATATTCCTTGCCAACCGGCAGCAGTTTGTTCATGCGCTGTTGCCCCCTCAGCCCACGTCTGCCCCAATTCCGCCCCCGGTGAACGAACCGAGTGCCGCAGCTGCTGTAACAGCCCGCCGGCAGCGGGAGGACTGCTGGTGTTATTACCATTCAAGGTTTGGGGCCAAGGCCAAACAGTGTCGTCAGCCCTGCAGTTTTGGAGCCCAGGGAAAAGCCAGGGCCGGCACTCATTAGCAGCTATGAGTGCTGGCCGTGACTGCAAGCTGTTATTCATCACTGACGCTTTGTCTGGCCGACGGCTGCTGGTTGATTCTGGGGCTCAGCGCAGCATCCTTCCAGCCAAGCTGGTGGATACCATGGCTGGCGGGCATGGCCCCCCGATGGATGCAGCAAACGGCACACCCATTCGTACTTATGGCACTAGGTACGTTGAAGTGTGTTTCGCGGAGGCGTTTTGGTTGGGATTTTGTCGTGGCCGCAGTGTCTACGTCTTTGCTGGGGGCAGATTTCCTCTGCGCTTACAGACTGTTAGTGGATGTTACAAATTGCCGCCTGATCGACGCACTTTCTTTTGCTTCGTACCCCTGCACGCTAGGCAGGGCTGGAGCACTTTGTCTAGCGAGTACGCTTGCCACTGGAGACCTGTACCAACGCCTACTGGCTGAGTTCCCCGACATCACCACCCCCACGTTCTCATCGGCGACGGCTAAGCATGGTGTGGAGCACTACATCACCACAGTGGGCCCCCCAGTCTACGCACGGCCCCGACGCCTCGATTCTGCCAAGCTCGCGATCGCCAGGGAGGAGTTCGCCACTATGGAGCGCCTCGGCATTGTGCGGCGCTCCAACAGCCCTTGGGCTTCCCCCCTGCACATGGTGACCAAAACTGATGGTAGTTGGCGTCCCTGTGGTGATTTTCGTCGCCTGAACAACGCCACCACCCCTGATCGCTACCCAGTGCCGCACATACAGGACTTCGCCGCCCACCTGGCCGGCGCCACAGTTTTTTCAAAAGTGGACCTGGTTCGTGGTTACCACCAGGTGCCGGTCCACCCGCAGGATATCCCCAAGACAGCAGTCATCACACCCTTTGGCCTTTTCGAGTTCCTACGGATGCCTTTCGGCCTCAAGGGAGCAGCGCAGACGTTTCAGCGCCTTATGGACTCTGTGCTGCGGGACATGCCTTTTTTGTTTGTATATTTGGATGACATTCTGGTGGCCAGTGCGTCCGCAGACGACCACCGGGCGCATCTCCGGCAGTTGTTCGGCCGGCTCAGTGAGCATGGTCTCATTATTAACCCGGCCAAGTGCGAGTTTGGCCGGGCGTCCATCACCTTCCTGGGCCACCATGTCACCCCACAGGGAGCCGTCCCTCTCCCTGCCAAGGTGGACGCCGTGGCCAGTTTCCCACGCCCACGCACGGTGAAGTCCCTGCAGGAGTTTCTGGGAATGGTGAACTTTTACAACCGGTTCCTCCCGCACGCGGCCCAACTCATGCGGCCCTTGTATGACGCCTTGCGGGGTGGAAAACCAGCAAAGGTGTTGGACTGGTCCCCGGAGATGGCTGAGGCTTTTGACGCTGCCAAAACCGCGCTGGCAAATGCTGCTCTCCTGGCGCACCCGTCTCCTACCGCCCCCGTTACACTTACCACAGACGCCTCTGATTATGCTGTTGGGGCGGTGTGTGAACAGTGGGTGGGCGGAGCCTAGCAACCGCTAGCCTTTTTCAGCAGGAAGCTCCGTGACAACGAGAGGAAATACAGCACCTTTGACAGGGAGCTCCTTGGTTTGTTCCTCGCTACTCGTCATTTCCGTTTTCTGTTGGAGGGCCGGCAGTTTACGGCTTTCGTCGACCACAAGCCACTCACTTTCGCCATGACTAAGTCTTCGGAGCCATGGTCTGGTCGTCAGCAGCGCCAGCTCTCTGCCATCTCTGAATACACCACTGACATTCAGCATGTGGCCGGCAAAGACAATTTCGTCGCTGACTGCCTCTCCCGGGCGGTCACTGGGTCTGTCCACTTGAGCCTCGACTACGCGGCCATGGCTGAGGAGCAGGCCGCAGACCCTGAAGTACAAGCCTACAGAACGGCCCCTACGGCGCTACGCATGGAGGATGTGGCGTTCGACACGGCCAATTCTACACTCCTCTGTGACGTCTCTACCGGCCAGCCGCGCCCCATGGTACCTGCTGGCTGGAGGCGAAAGGTTTTTGACGCCATCCACAGCCTTTCCCACCCTGGGGTAAAGGCCTCCACCAAGCTGGTGGGAGCCAAGTTCGTCTGGCCAGGACTGCGGAGGGACGTTAGGGCCTGGGCTGCTGCCTGTGTTGCGTGTCAGCGCGCCAAGGTGACTCGTCATACCAAGGCCCCTTTGGCGCCCTTCAAAGTGCCGGAGAGGCGTTTCGATCATGTGAATGTGGACCTGGTGGGCCCACTTCCCCCCTCCCGTGGTTATACTTACCTCCTCACTATGGTCGACAGGACCACTAGGTGGCCTGAAGTGTGTCCCCTGTCCTCCATTACGTCAGCTGAGGTAGCCCGGGCGTTTATTACAGCTTGGGTAGCCCGTTTCGGCACACCGTCAGACCTCTCTTCAGACAGAGGTCCGCAGTTTACATCAGAGCTTTGGACGGAGCTCGCCGAGGTCCTGGGAGTGAAGGTCCACCGTACCACAGCCTACAACCCACAGAGCAACGGACTTTGCGAGCGTTTTCATCGGGACATGAAGGCTGCGCTCAGGGCCAGCCTTACTGACAACAACTGGGCTGACCGCCTGCCATGGGTCATGCTGGGCCTTCGCTCTGCCCCCAAGGAAGATCTTCAGGCTTCATCGGCCGAGTTGGTGTACGGCCAGCCTCTGCGCGTTCCGGGAGAATTCCTTCCAGATGCCACGGTCCCGTGGTCGGTCGCCTCACATCGGGCCGTGTCCAGGAAAATTGCAGAGGCCTTTGTTCCTGTTCCAACATCTCGCCACGGTTTGCCCCAGACCTACGTGCCTAAGGATTTACCGTCAGCCAAGTATGTTTTTATTCGCCATGATGGTCATCGTACCCCATTGCAGCCCCCCTACGACGGGCCCTTTCGTGTTCTGGCCGGAGGGTCTAAGAACTTTGTTGTGGATATGGGGGGTAGGCCTGAGCGGGTGGCTATAGACCGTCTTAAGCCTGCACATGTGGATGTTGGCGAACAGCTTCAGCTGGCCCAGCCCCCGAGGAGAGGGCGCCCTCCTGCGGTCGCCCCGGCCCAAGCCCCTAGCACTGTCCCGGCCCCAACCCTTGGTTTTTGCCCCCCTCAGGTTAAGCGCAGCCGGTATGGCCGCCGAGTCTGTCCACCTGTCCGTTGACTCTTTGGGACTGTTAGGAGAGGGACTGTTCGGTTGGGGCATCTGTTCGGACTGGGTCTATTATTTTTGGGTGAATTCTGGGGGGGCCTGTGTAGTGATCTACAAGTTAAGCGTTAGTAGACATTCACCCAGAAGCGGTCCCTTTAAGGGAGTGGGGATTCAGAGTTCAAATTGTAGTGAGACGTTAGACAAAGCGATTGGGTTAGGACAGTTGTTCTCGCTGTACGATTGTGTGTTTTGTTGGAGTGTTTAGTAAAGACGACTCGACTCACCTCCGTCTCCAGTCTCATCACTTTACACACCCCACAATATATTTCATGTTTATATATCAAATGTTGTTCATTACATACATTTTTGAGAACTTAAACCAGACTTCTATATATTTGTACAGTATGTTTTCAGTCTGCATTCTTCCTCCTGCCTCTGTGCCTTTTACGCAGCTGCTGATGGCCCTCTCTTCACAGGCCGATGGTCGAACTGAGCACATGATGCTTTATTTGAATTGTAAGGGCCAATAGAAAAAACTGTTTTCAACACTAAACAGCAAAGATAAGGCAAAGTTTATAATCATAGCTGTACAGAAGTGGGGTTTTTTTGGGTCTTCTTTCGCTGCTGGTCTACTTATATTTGAAAGTAGCTTAGCTTGTTTGGCATCATTGTAATGGTTAGCTTCTCTAGTTTCATTTGAGCTCTGGCTTGAGTTTGTTTGTTGAAGTAGTGGCCAGCTATTAGGAAAAATGTGGCGATTGGGCTGAGCAGGTGGCGCTATTTACACTTTGACATGTTGTTTTTGTTTGCTTGCTGTTTGGAGTTGTATATGGCTTAGATGTGCGTGTAGTGATTAATTTGATGTGAGGCTTTTCCATATTAGGCTTGGGCGCATGTCGTGTATTATGCTGTTTGTTTATGACGCCACATGGCGGGGTTAAAGGATTTATCAGTTTTTGACCACATTGTCACGACCTAGGGTCCTTCTGTTTGTGTTTGTTTTGTTTAAGCAGCACCTGAGTCCTTCGCTGTGATTGGTGGCCGGTTTCTGCCCAGGAGCTGTGATTGAAACTGAGCAGGTCGTCTGTTGCTGTGTCATGCTGTCACTTTAAAAACCTTGTATGTGCTGTGACTTCCTTAGAGTCCCAGGTATTGGTGCTGCTTTGTTGTCTTTATATTTGGTTAGTTTGGCCCTTTGTGGTGTTTTTTTGGAACTAGTTTAGATGAGATTTTTAATACTCCTTTTGTTATATTACTTTATTTGTTTTTATACGAAGCACCGGTGTGGCCATGATTGTAATTCTCATGTAATTCTCCTATTTTGCTCTGTCCTCGCTTGTTTTACTCATCCAAGCCTATTCAATAAAATAACTATTTAGTGGACCACTACATCTTGGTCCTATGTTGCTTTGTCCAGCCTTCAGTCACATTATCTCGATGTGTTTAGGCTTAACTAAACAAAACCTGTCCAAAATGTCCAATTCAAGTCTAGTTTTCAAATAGACTCAATAAATATTTCAGTTTTCTCTAGTGTCATGTCAAGGCAACCCTAAAAACCTCATTTCATCTTTTGCCATTTTGTAACAATAACTTAAAAATCCTGTTTCCAAATGAAGAACAAAACCAATATCTATGTCACTGTAGTCTGAGTCATCTGTAAATCCAGTCCAGAGTCTACTTCATTACAACATCAGGTGAATGTATCTTTATAAAAACCCCATTTAGCTCTGACACCTCATTGAGACTAAACTAATGCTGCATTTGTCTGTTAACACCGCCATATTTCATTTTCCGAAAGCCTTCAGTGTCTTGTGCAAAAAGACGCCTCATTATTCCTGTTTATTTTCGACCGACTTAAATCACTTTGTCCTAATCTTTGTCTATCATTTTGAGAAAAACATAAACAGGTAATATTTCAGCCGCTTTGTTTATCCAAGCATGTATGTTGAGCCGCGATCATTTTTCACTGTCAGCACTGTCAGATCCCGCGTCTTGTTTCTTCTTCATGTAAATATCGACAGCAGTGACAGAGCGGTGATTTATTGTCATTATTTCAGCAGCAGATAAAATGTAAATGTAGGTAATAGCTGTCATTTCTTGGGATCAGTCCACAGGAACACAGCAAACTAATGGAGTCGAGGCAGGAAACTAAGAGTCAGGACGGGATAAAGTGTGTTTAATCCTGGCTGAGATTTAGAGAAATGCACAAATATGGTGTTTGTAGGATTTATAATTAATCTGCAGTTTGTGGGAATAAGAAGGAAATGTAGAAAGACAAAAAGAAGGTGAAAAGTGAAAGACAATATAGTCAACACCTAAATGACTAACACTGAATTCTACTTATCTCTTCCTTTTCTTTGTAAAAAAAATAACAAAAAATGATTCCTATCCTTAGCTTTGTATCTATGCTGGGTTTTAACAGACTAGTTTTGGTGCACTAATGTATTGTTTTCCTTGTGTTGTTATAACTGTGTCCATTGTTTTCTTCATTTAAGTCGCTTTGGATAAAAGCATCTGCTAAATGACAAAATGTAAATGTGGTCATAATTTATGTAAAAAAAATGTACAGTAGAAATATATATAATTAAAAAGTAAATAAAAAGTGACGTTGAACTTCTATTTAAAAAAATCTTTCTAAAATTGAAGGGAAATTTCTATAAATGTGTGTGTGAGTTAAATATTCTGAGAAAAAAATCTAAAATAAAGAGAAGGGGAGAAAAGTTTGTGACTGAAAATAACTTAAAAATAACAGTTAAATTTCAAGATTATTTAAGGCGTTTCTTTTTTCTGATTCGATAAAAGAGACGAGATACCAGGAAATGGATTATAAAGCAGACGGACCGGGACAGACTTGTTCCAGACACAATGCTCGAACAGAAATGTCTTCTTGAATATACAGCTATTGAATCCATATTTTATCACAAATACTTCTTTGAGTCTGAGACGTGTCGTTCTTTTTGTAGGAAACCCTCAAAAACCTTCCTTGGATCAAAGCTCTGACATCAAACCTTTTCCTTCAATCTAACAGCTTTTGTGTTTGTCCTGTGCATCCATTTGGGTTAAAAGCAGGTGAAAAACATGTTACACATCCAGTGTTTTTTTATTTTATTTTTTCAAATTGACAGCTTGGTTGTTGAGAGGAACTGTGTCGAAGTGGTGCACTTTCATCCACCACATCCAGAGGCTTTATGACAGTGATTATATGAATACATCTGCAATCATACATAACCAATGGCCCTGGCTGTTCACATAAATAAATACATATTTATGGCAGCAGCAGGAAAAGGATTCCAGCTCAGGATTTCCAGGGCTGCCCTTTGTCACTGGTCCTGTTCATTATCTTTATGGACAGGATTTCTAGGCGCAGCCAGGGGCCGGAGGGAGTCTGGTTTGTTTGTGTTAAAGTCTCTTACTTTGTTAGCTAAACCAAACAGCCTACAGTGTTAGCTTAGCTACACACTGCATTTTTTTTATTGCACTTTTAAACTAGACGTAACAAATGTGAATTATTTATTGTAATTTTGTACTGTGCTAAAACGGCTTTTATGTCACATGTGTACACTGTTAAAACAGCACCAGACTAAACTAGTTAGTGCTAAAAACTAATGGTTACGTTAAAGAATAGCCCTGTCTGTTTGATAGGCCAAGTAATGCCTGGTCAGCTACGGAAAGGATGGCGAGCTAAAGTCCACGAAGAATCTGCAACAAGGCCTTTGTCCTGCAAACCTCCTGCGGTCTGGTAGGAGACTGTTGCAGCTTGTCTGCCAAAAACATTGATTACCACAACTTTTTGCTCATGGACAATTCAATCATGACCATGTTGGCTAATGAAATGGACATTTAACGGCTCATAGCTGGAACCACAGTTAGTCTTACAAGCTGTGACATCGCTTTGTTTTTGGGAAGCTTTTTTTATCTGTCTAATTGAGTCTATTGATTGTGAAGTTTATTGAAGAGTGCATTTAAGGTTCCAATCTAAAATAATGTTCAACAAGATTAGTAATTCTTTCTGCAGAATTGTAAATAAGCACTTAAGTAAGTTTTTTTTGTCTTTGATCTATGTTATCACTTAATTTTCAATACAAGGCACCAGCCACTTATACCAAAACCATTTTTATCATCACTGCTCTTCTCCCACCTCCCAGAGAGCCGTAACCTAACCTTCTGATCAAGCCCAATAACTAACACTTAATTCATTATTTTATATCTCCCTGGCATAGTCTATACATATGCTATACACAGGATCTCGTATCTGCTTTGCAGATGATATTGTCCTATTTGCTCCATCAGGCCATGACCTTCAGTGTGCACTGGGGCGGTTTGCAGCCGAGTGTGAAGTGGCTGGGATGAGGATCAGCACCTCCAAGTCTGAGACCATGGTTCTCAGTCAGAAAAGGGTGGCTTGTCCCCTTCAGGTTGGTGGAGAGCTCCTGTATCTTGGGGTCTTTTCACGAGTGAGGGAAGGAGGGAGCGTGAGATTGACAGACGGATCGGTGCAGCTTCTGCAGTGATGCGGTCGATGTACCAGTCTGTTTTGGTGAAGAAGGAGCTGAGCTGTAAGCCCAAACTCTCAATTTACCGGTCAATCTACGTTCTTACTCTCACCTATGGTCATGAGCTTTGGGTCATGACTGAAAGAACAAGATCCCGAATACAAGCAGCTGAAATAAGCTTTCTCCGCAGAGTGGCGAGGTGCTCCCTTAGAGATAAGGTGAGGAGTTCGGTCACTTGGGAGGAGCTCAAAGTAGAGCCGCTGCTCCTCCACATCAAGAGGAGCCAGCTGAGTAAGTAAAGTAAGTAAATTTTATTTATATAGCACCTTTCAAATCACAACGTGCTTTACAAAGTGCAATAAAAGAACAATAAAACTTTGAGAATAAAAATTAAAACCACAAAATATTAAAACATAAAAAGCCCAATCAACTAAAAGCTTGTTTAAAATAAAAGTGTCTTCAGCTGCTTTTTAAAAGAATCAACAGAAATATCCACTCGCAGTGACAGGGGCAGGGCGTTCCAGAGTCTTGGGGCGACTGTTTGGAAAGACCGGTCTCCCCGGGTTTTAAAACGAGTTTTGGGGACCGTTAAAAGTTTTTGACCAGAAGACCGAAGAGTGCGGGAGGAGGAGTAAGGGGTCAGCAGGTCAGTGATGTACTGGGGGCCTGTCCATGTAGAGCTCTAAAACTCAAGACTAAAATTTTAAAATCAATTCTGAATTTGACTGGAAGCCAATGAAGTGAAGATAAAACCGGTGAAATGTGAGTTAAAAGCCTGGCTGCAGCATTTTGCACTATTTGTAGCCGACTCAGAGACACTTTGTTGAAACAAATAAAAAGAAAATTACACTAATCAAGACAAGAAGAAATAAAATCATGAATAATCATCTCCAAGTCAGCTTTAAACAATAACACTCTCAATGTATAAATGTTTCTCAAATGATAAAAAACAGTTTTTGACCAACTGTCTAGAATGACTGTCCAGAGACATCGGCCGGTCAAACAGAACACCAAGGTTTCTGAGGCTCGACTGGACGGAAGAACCCAGGGAACCAAGGTGTTGTTTGATATGAGGTATTTTTTGGTCAGGTGCAAAGATTAAAGTTTCAGTCTTTTTTGTATTCAGATGCCCGAGCTGAGGTGGCTCGGGGATCTCTTTCGGAAAAAGCCTTGAGTCACATTAATCGTAAAAACACAAGCTAAAGGAATAAAAAAAAATGTGAAAGTAGTAACAATGTATGATCTAAAAAATATATAGAAATTTTACCCCAAAATCATTACATTATTAAAATTGTATAAAATCTAATTAAAAGTATTTTTAAGCACACACAGATACAAATGTGGGAGAAAATTGCAGGTTTCATTACAAAAAAAAAAGAACAGAAGACAATTGTAAAAAAAAACTGTAAAACTGGTGAATAAAATAAACAGAAAAGATCCACAAATTCTAAACAATTTTACAGAAAATAAGTAAAATTGTTGACTAATAACTAATGACTAGAAAACCATCACAAAATAACCAGCAAATTGATTAAGGAAAAAAAATCACTAAATAGGGCAAAACCCCTAAAACTGTAAACTGCAACTGTGCTCTCTGCAGTCCCCAGGTTTGTAACGCTTCGGCCAAATAGGTTTTTGTAAAGACAAGAAAATACACCTTGAGTTTCTCTTTTTAAACTGCAGTCATTAAACATCACCAAATGCCAGCTATATGTCGAGTGTAAAACTGTCTCTGCCTTTTCCCAGCGTGCTTTGCTCTGTGCTTTTTTGTGGAAAATATTATTTATACATCTACCTTTTCACGTGAATCCACTGCCCACATCTGCTCTAGTTAGAAAAGTCCTTTCGATATCTCAATGCATTTATTACACGTCACACTCGTGTATTTCTCTTTCCTTCCTCTCACTCACTTTACAACCTCAGCGTTAAGTGGATTTATTAATAGAAGCCCACAACAGAGATGACCAAAGTTGGTGGAGAACTCATTGATTTGTGGATTAATCGTCCGTCTCGAAGCAGGACAAGGGTGGATGGGTCCAAGATTTTTTTATTCTTAAACATGAGGGAGGACGTTTGGTTATGAAAAAATGTCCAGCGATGTAAAATGGGAGTGTGGGCAGTGGATTAGAAGTTACTGATATCTGGATTCAGGAGGAAAAAAGGCACATTTATTCATTTTAGTTGCATTAAAAACAGTGTGTTGGAGTTTACTGTTGTGTAGTGAGGTAGATAAGTAACACATTATAGGTTTTGACTAAATAAGAGGTTTTCTGCAATTGTCATAGTAAATAGATACAATGTAAATGTGCAAAATAATAGTTCTTTACTGCATCTAAGGAATAATACACAAAAAAGTGATTAAATGGCCGGCTAATATGTCCTCTTTTATGCAGTTGGGTCCATTTATTTTCCAGTGACCAGAGTTCGACTATTGCCCTCACAGTTATGTGAACTGAATATTATTCTGTTTGACCAAAAACGTCTTAGTAGTCTTATAGCCATCAGAAAAAAAGACTTTCATATGCCGTTAATTACAGCAGCTTATAATGATGTCATAGCAGTATTACTATTTCCAAACCTATGTAAACTCTTTCTGCACAGACACAATACTTTCCTCAACTGAGCTGTCTTCATCTGTGAGTGCCGAGAGGAGTCCGTGCTCTTGTTTCCGTCACGCTCCACAGAAAGTCCATCTCCACAAACTGCATTAGGTTTATTTATTTAAGTGGCACTTCCCACGAACCCCAGTCTCTAATGCACTTTAGAGACTTCAAAATCTGTGTCCAGTGTCAGAGACTGTTCCCATGGTAACTCCAGTTTATTCTAAAGGAGAAATTTTAAAGGTTAGCCTACAAATCTTAATAACATCAGTCACAAAAACCTTTTCCATTTCAATTAAAAGTTGCGATAATAAACTTTCTAAAATCTAAACCTGCTGAAATCCTACTATGACCTGTTCACATCCAGTTCAAATAAAATTAAACTTGTACAAATCCAATTAAAACCTTTTGAAATTCACCAGAAACATGTTAAAATCCAACCAAATTCAACTAAAAGCCTGTCCATAACATTTACAGGTTTTTGAAAAACAGAGCTACTTAACCTTTATTTTATCTCAAATATATCACTCACCCTTTCAACTGCAGACACTAACTTATCTTTATAAATGGGCCGTTTCTGTCAGTTTCCTGTCTGTTTTTGTTTGTGCAGACGCGAGGCTCGGAGCTGACTGACAGATCTCACAAAGATGAAAGAGACGCACTTGTCGCGTGATAAAAGAACAATTCCCCCGTTTGAGCCCCGTGACACCGGCGCACGTCAAACAAGGACGTTATCTGCCCCGCATCATGGAGTCTGAGCTCAAACTAAAACAGATTCTTACAGAGAGCTTTGATAATGACTTGAATAGTTTTGTCTCTTCAGATTGTCATAGTTATTAAACTGACGTTATAAAGTTTACATCCCTCTGAGCGATAGTTGGAGCATTCAGCGGGTTTTAGTTGGATTTGAACTTGTTTTGATTTTAAACAGGTTTTCACTGGAACTTGGTTGTGTTTTCTCAGATTAATCATAATTATGTGCCATTTATTCAAGCCACTGTTTATAAAACCTGTCCAAATCCAACTGAAAACTCCTTAAATCCATCTAAAACCTGTTCAAATTCGACTTAAATCTGTTCAAATCCATCTAAAACCTGTTCAAATCCAACTGAAAACTTTTCAAATCCAACTAAAGCCTGTTCAAATCCAACTTAAATGCATAAACTAAAATCAAACTAATTCGGCTTCTGTTTCTGCTATAATTTTTTCAAATCCATTCAATCCTGTTTACACTGAAATAAAACCAGTTCAAATCCAGCTTTCGACCAATTTTCTTTTATTGAAAGATTTCACATCTACGTTTTAAACATTTGTTTTATATTTCATATGGAAGCACAACAGCACTTGTATGACTCCTCCCCTAGTCACCATCCCGACCTCTAAAATCTACGTCCGTCCAAATAAAAACCTCCAAAAGGCTTTATTTTGCATCAGGGTCTACGTTTGACGGTGTGCTCTGCTCGGTGCTTCTGGAGGATGTGCCCTTAACGCTGCTCATGCCCTCGGTGCAGCTCTCCGTCGACGGCCCCGACAGCTTCACACGGGGCTTATCGGTCGCCGTGAGGGCCGTCTGTCAATCATCAGGCTGCGCTCTTATTGGACACCTGTCAGACCCCCCTTCCTTTCTTTTCCTTTACGCCCGAGGACAGGTTTAACCTAACGCTGGTCGAGATTAGGTTTTAATGTGACCTTACAGAGACCCTTGGAGTAAAATATCAGTTCAGAAAAGAAAATCAAGTCGAAATGGCAGTTCTCTCAGTGAGTAATGCTGTAAATTTCAGGTTATTTGTCAAAAGGTAAATATTATAGAGTTGTTTTATTCATATCTGGTATATTCAGTCTCATAATAAATGTCAAACATTTTGCTGTTCTAACAAAACTAAAAATGGCAAGTGTGAACAGATCTTAAAAAGAAAGTAAGTGAAAAAATAAGTTTTGTAAATTACACTTTAGCAACCAACTTGGGCAATAATGGCAGCTGTAGTCTAGGGGATTGAAAAAAATCAACAATTTATGACAAACAACATACTTGAGAGTGACGTAGTTTTTTGTCAAGATAGAAAATTAAGCCCTTCAATAGTAATGTTTTTCTCCCAATATTTTTTTGTAATTCCTTGATTTTAATTGATATTTTCCTAAGCCCTGTTTATACAAATTAGTAATTGCTCTTTTAACTGCACAAATCACACATTAATACCCTCCACGTTGAACCCACTCCTGCTCCATCATCAGGGAAACGCTAAAGCCGCCTGTGATTATACCTCAGACGTGTAAACAGGAATAATTAGCAGAGATTATCAACTTTTAGTGGCACTCATCACTCTGAATTTGTGTGTGTTTGAAGCTGAAGTGAGACCTGAGAGCTGATTGGACCCACTTCTGTTAGACTTCTCTTGTGTCTGAGCCTTAAACAAATGGTAAACTGTTAATTTACTCTTTCCACTCGAGTTGGTTTCTGAGTTTGCTGACGCGGCAGGAAGCGGCGAGCGTGGTGGCGTCAGCAGATTGTCGGTTTGGACAAAGAAGCATAAACAGATTTAAAAACAAAGTTAAAAGAAATTGCTCTTATACTATCTTCTCTCCATTCACGCACAGAGCTGTGGGTTTATTTATTGAACAGCTATGAGAAAATAAGGAGCTTAGTCAGGCACATTCTTAATAATGGCCCACTCCTAATTTGACTTTTATCGCCCTTTTTCTGCCGCAGAGTTTATGTAAATACAATACGCAGCAGCCAAGTGAGTTTACTGAGTTAGAGGTAGACCTCAGTGCAGTTATAGAGAGAATAAACTCACCAGGACCTTAACAGTAAAACATTATCTGAGGCCAAAAATAAACTTTGATTTGAAATGTGGAATAGAGCTTTTCTGTGTGAGTCTGCTGGCCTAACATTTTCACTCCTGCACTGTTTGGTCCAGACTTAGAGACGTTCTCATTTTGTCTGAAACCAATGTTCAGGTGAAAGCTCCAGTGATTTAAAAATGTATTAACTCTGTATTATTAACTCTTTAACTCCAGTCTGATTATTGCATTTCTCCAGTTCAACTGTAAAATGAGGCTCTGCAGAGACACATTCACCAGAATAAAGGCCGTCTTCAGGAGGCACGCCCTCCTCCCGTTGTCACGACGACAGTGAACACAGCGTCAGGGAAAGTGTGCTTTCAGTGTGCAGGGATAGTCTGCTTTTAAAAACTGTAGAAAGAAACCATTTTAATAATAATAATAATAATAAATAATTGTTAGTGCAAACCTTGGTGCAGACTTTCAGGAGAGAAGTCAAAATAGTCTAAGACCCATAACTTTTGCTGGAAACCTATAAAAATGTGCCAACTTTTAGGGAGGCACCCAATGACTTCAACATTAGGCCTTGTTCAACGCCAAAAGAAAAAGAACTGATTTGGTACTAAAACCTCAAGTGGCTCCTTGAAGGTTACAGCTAATTGGGCCTATTTATCAACAGGCTCCAGCCAATAGTGACAAGTACATGCTCCTTTTCCCTGTTCTCATTACCACTATCTGTAATGAGACGCCCACGTATCGGACCGGCCACATTTACATACAGCAAGGGCAGCTCGGGACTCGATAACTCGCTGTTGTTTTGTGTTTTCACCGAGGACAAAGGTGGAGAGGAGAGATAGAGGAACATGAAAAGATTTAAAGGAGAAGTAAGTAAGTGAAGGAGAAATTTTAGATAACTATTGTCTACTGTTTGCTGGTATCACCTTTAATTCTTGTGTCCTAAACTGCTTTGAGGAGGTAGATTCAACGTTTTGTGGTGGAAAAACACAAACAATATTATGACATTTTGTTCCAACGTCGCCACCTGCCTCTAAACCTGCACAAATAAAGGTTGTCATCTGGAGCTCCATCCAAACATGCGCTGTAGCGTTTGCAGAAAAGCTGTCAGAATCTGACCGGGAGGGAGTGTCAGTAAGGATTACTGCCACTCCCGCCTTTGCCCAGAGATTACCAGCACCAGGCTGATTTAATCTCCACCTTAACGGATATAATTAAACTCCGACGTTGGTTTGATACGGTTTTGTTGAATTATGGAGCGGCATATGGCAGACCCTGTGCCTTTTACAAGCACTTTCAATAGAGTAGTTAATTATCTCAATGTTCAGTTATGTTTTTGTCCTTTATTGTGTGGATTATATACCCTTCCAAAGGTTGGTTAAGGAAATATGCTTTGCACTGTAACTGTCACACTACAAACATTTGCACATAACAATGCATTTTAAACACGTCTGGATATACTGTATATGTAATCAACTGTCTTAGCCCGTTTACACTTCCACTGGCGATTGCTTGGAGCGTCCTCCTCGTGATTGCAATTGCCCTTCGTTAGTTTTGGTGTCAAGACTGACCAAGTCATATCTGAGAGCGTATTAAGAAGACTTTTTGAAACCAACTCAAGAGCAAGTCCATCTGAGGGCGAGTCCAGGGCAAGACCAGAACCAGTGTATGATATGACAGTGTATGACAGTCCAAGTCCAGTCTTAGACCAGGTCCAGACTCATGGAGGTCAGTGTTTGGTGAAGGAGACAGAGTTAGTCCAGTCTTAGACCAGGTCCAGACTCATGGAGGTCAGTGTTTGAAGAAGACAGAGTTAGTCCAGTCTTAGACCAGGTCCAGACTCATGGAGGTCAGTGTTTGAAGGAGACATAGTTAGTCCAGTCTTAAACCAGGTCCAGACTCATGAAGGTCAGTGTTTGAAGGAGACAGAGTTAGTCCAGTCTTAAACCAGGTCCAGACTCATGGAGGTCAATGTTTGAAGGAGACAGAGTTAGTCCAGTCTTAGACCAGGTCCAGACTCATGGAGGTCAGTGTTTGGTGAAGGAGACAGAGTTAGAGACTTAAGACAAATCTGGACTAACTGGTGTTTGATGGAGAAAAATGAGTTCAAGACAAGATCAAGTATTTTACAAAACCTTGAAACTAATGAATGCATTAATTATTAATTTTTTGGGGTAAAAGACTTTGACATACTGTAAATAATTTGCTCTTATAGACACTCTCTGACAGGTCCTGGGCACTTTTATTAAGACTGAAGATGTTTAATGGCGCCGACCTCATGCCTGCCTCTAATCTTGGGGTAAACAGCGCTTTGGCTCCGGTTCGCGCGGTGACAGCGGACTCTGTAGACGACAGATGGAGATAAGCCTCGTCCAGTCGCCTCCGTGGAATACAAATGTCTCCGAGGACAAACAGGACTCAAGGTAACTCTGTTTAAGTGTTTGGATAATACTTTTTGGGACATTAAACCCAAACAGAGTTCCTCCTGGCTTCAGTTCAGAACAAATACTTTATCTGTTCAGTCGTTTCTCTTTTAAGACATTTAATTGTACCTTTTATAAAGAAACATGCAGAAAAGCCAAGAACAAATCTACTTTTTGAGCAGGTTTTATCCCATATCTCTGGCTCACAGTCAGTCACAGGTGCTTTATATTTTTATCACAAACTGGAAACTGCCTCAGGAGATGGAAATAAGACGTTAATCTGTCCAGTTTAAAGACACAGCTGTTTTGTTTTTCAATGATATATGTTCTCAGGACTCTATTATTCAAGTCTGTGATCATTGTGGGTCTTCTTACTAAAGGTGTTCTTTCCAAACTGAAGGATGGTCCGGTTTGTTTGCAATGTAAAAGCAATAGTTTGGAGAATATATTTTCCCATCTGTAAAATCTCATGTATCTATTCTGCTCTGATCTGGTTTATCTAAGTGTCAAAACTAAAATAACAGCGAGTTTCTCCAGCTTCTCCTCTCTCCGAGCTGCCACCTGTCTCTCGGAACTGATATTTGAGCGTTTGTCAGCCTGACGTGGCTCTCTGTCTTCTGTCTCTACACCGGCTCGAGTTCTGATGAAGACGCTGGGAAAGTGACAGTCTGTTTGTGGGAGACTGCAGTCGGAGTCGTACATCACTGCCGCCGTGTTTCACACTGATGTACCTTTGAAGGAACATGGCACAGTGATGGTTTTGTTGCTATATTTTTTGAAAAAAATAAATAAGGAAATTAATTAGGAACAGAGTGATCTCGAAGCCTGCATAGTCTTTTATATACGACAGGTTGTTCTCATTAGTCTCTAATTTACACTACAGTTCTGTTTGTTAAACTGAAAAAGATGCCCTGACACTACATCTATGAATATAAACTGTACAAAATGTCCATTCCAAAACATTTTTAGAGCTACATTAATATATATACTTCAAACACAGACTAATCAACATACTCTACTCATCTTCAGGTTGACCGGTACTGCAGGTAGGAACCCAAAAACTGATCCACTGGACTCTAAATACTTTGAAACATGTTCCTAATAACTTTGTTGGATACATTTTTCTGGGGGTGTTGCTCTGGCTTTTTTATCTCATAATGGGACACATACTCGTCCAACTAAATGCCCCATAAGAACGGTTTATGTATTTATGGAAAGCTCTCGGAGAAGACGTATACAAAACATTTATTTGGAAAAAAAGAGAAAACGCGTATATACAGGCCACTATGAACTGGAAAACAGGAAACCTATTCAGTGTCACACAGAAGGGACAGCTTAGGCTGTATTCAATAGTTACTGAAGGTTTAAAATGTGGAAAGAGCCAACACTACTGTAAAGAATTTTAAATATTATTTTTCACACACACATCCCAGAGGAAACCAAATAGCTCAAGAATAAATGGGAAGTGTCGGCATAAACCAAGAAATCAATGCGATATTAGTAATTGCGCATAAAGGTATATCCATAAAAACATTAGCTTATGTTTAAGGTGCCACATTTATATTTTTTATTCAAACTGGCCATGTGCTTTTAGGTTTTAACTTCTCAAATAAGCTTTATTCTTTGTTTCCTGTTGTGTAAAGAGCTTGTTTTACAATTGTACCTAGTGCCATTTTTGGCTGTTTGCTGTGACATTGACGAGAGGTATTTTGATAATTATCAAAGAAAGCAGCAGATTATGTACAGCATATCCACTATTGTCCATATCTGACAAACACTGAGCCTGTTTTTCGATGATGAATGTCGAAGGGGTGGGCCTTTCTGTTGTTTACAGCGACGCCTGTCAAATGAAACCAACACTTTGTCACTTCCCTTCGCCTTTTGTTATGAATCTCCCTGTCACTCCTTTATAGAGTCTCCCAGGTCGACATTTACCCCGCTCCGTGATCACCGTCCAGACTCCTGTCCATAAATATGTAACTTGGCGTGAGGTTTTTCTGCTCCGAGTGGGCCGCACATCCCTAATGCGAATCCACCGAGCCTGGGTTGGATGTCGGAGGAGTCTGCGAGGCGTGGGGAGGCATGAGATTTGTGGATTACTTGTGACATTTTGGGGCTATTGTTCCCACAGCTCATGAGGCAACTAAATCAAGCGTCGACATTTCGCACCTGTAAAAACGCATGGCCGTTTTATGCAGCGGCAGTGCACACTGGAGTATTGTTTACCGAAGCGCATAAAAGACTCGGAGCGGGAGATTAAATAACATGTATACAGTCTGCCGTGAACTTTAAAGGCAACTAATTCAAAGTCACTTGGTGCAGAAGGAAAAAATGCTGTATAGGCTGGATTCGGTAGTTACAGAAGCTTTTGGGCTTTTGCAGTGTTTTTATAAATGTAGATAAAGATGAGCTGTGTAAAATGTTGAAGGAAATAGCTAAACAAAAGGGAACCCATCAATCAATTGTCAAAGTGTAGAATCACATCCAATTTACACGGTTTGCCTAAAAATAGACCTGTAAAGCTCCATAGATCCCAGTGGAAGGAGTCATTACTTCCTGCTCTTACAGCTGCCCAGACAGGACAAACTGAGCACTGCTGGGAGCGGCAGTAGCTCAGTGGGTAGAGCAGTCGTCTTTCAACCGGAAGGTAGGTGGTTCGATTCCCACTCTCCCCACAGTTCAGACTGTCGTTGTGTCCTTGGGCAAGATACTTAACCCACCTTGCCTGTGGCTGTAACACTGGTAATTACTGTAGAACAATGTAAGTCGCTTTGGATAAAAGCGTCAGCTAAATGAATAAATGTAAATGTAAATGAGCGAAGCGTCTATTTTGAGAAAGTCTTTTTTGACGGTTTAGGAACATTTGTTCTGTGACAACAGCATGTCCCTGGAGGGATACCATAGCTGTTCACTTGCAAAATAAAAGGTATTAGATATGAAATTGCAATCTGTACTTTCACCTCCAAATGTCAACCAAAAAGCCCAGAATACTACAAACCCAACCTTAAAGTGTCCCATGTTTCATGCTGCCTATGCACTTCTGTCGATGTATTTCAATGTAATGGTACACAACATAACAATGGAAGAATGTGACTGAAGTTGGTAAACTCTGGAGATATCTTGAGTCTTCTTCCAATAGAGACGCTTGTGGCAGTTGTGGATAAGATCTAACCCAGTACTTGATGATATCAGGCCCGTCCCTCCTCTGTAAACGTTTTCTAATCATTACAATGTCATTTTCATTTTGCCTAAAGGTGACAAAAGTAGAGCCAACTGCAAATGGTGCTCTTTTAAAGTCGCAGTCCAAAAATTGTAATGTGTAAACTTAGCATTTCCAGTTAAATGTTTCTGAGACACTAAAGCCTACAGTTCAGAGGCAATACATTTCTTTTGGAATCGTCTAATGTTGTTTGTTTCATAGTGTTTTATATCAAAATTGTAAAACTATATAAACGTGTTCCAAATAAAGCGGCACTGGGACATCCGTATGATATATACTCTACCATGGGATGATTCTATGGGATGATTGTTTACCTGTTTTTGCCTGTCTTTACAAATGTCCAATCACTCTTGTCCAGATACCAGCCCGAGACAAGGACACCACGTCAGCACCGCTAACGTCCAAGTTTCTAACGACACCAAAGAGACTCGGTGTAATGTAATTTCCACCTGATAACTGCAGAGGTGTCACCTGAACTGACACTGTCCAAATTCACTTATTGCAGACAGGTCACGGGTCCCAGCGCTCATTATCAGTCCGTCTCCGTCCCCAGACACTGACAGGACTCGACCTTGGCTTGACGTGGACTTCATTTCAGTCAAAATACGATGAATAAACGGCAGTGGAGTCCTCAGGGAGGGAGAGAGGCATAAAAGAAACGGCTAAACATCTGCTGTGGCTCCACTTCAACCTGTTTTAATGTGATGTGGTAAAATAGCAGATATTAATCATTTTGAAAAACACTGGTCTTTTATTTCAAAAGAGAAAAACACCCCCAGCAGCTGCAAAATAAATCCACTGGAAGGAGTTATTAGCAAATTTACCTTTTCCCTTAAACACAATAATAAAGATAGTTTGTTTAATAGCATGTCAGGTGTTGTATAGTAATATAAAATGTCTTTTAAATGAGTGACTTCATCATTGTAGCTGTTTTTGCATTGATTGAGAGAAGAGGACAAAGTAAAATTACAAGAAGTTAAAATAAAGAATTAAAAAGCAGTTTTTTAAGGAGGTTGTGACCTGAAGGAAAGGGTCAGGAGGTCAGTGATGTAACGACAGGCCCACGTCATGCTCTAAAAGTTAGCACTAAGATTTTAACATCATTGTAAATTTCACCATTAGTTTGTTAAGAGAGAGGCTCTTCGCTGCTGCATTTTGTTCTGTGTCAGGCCGAATAAAAGTTAAAAAAGAATATGAATATTCAGTTTGTTTCCTCAAGTGACCAGCTGTGTGGTCAGTGTCAGGTTCAGGTTTCCAGGCATCCATAAAGACAAACCGAACATGCTAAAATAAATTAGTAAAAGTTAAATAAAAGTGCTGTGAAGTGAATACCTCGTTTTTAAGGTGCTTTTTATCTATTTCTAAACATAAGGCAAAGAATATGGGTAACAGGCGTTGAACCCTGTGGAACTTCCTTATATACTAACACAAAATAAATTCCCATTGACAAATCAGCATAGCTTTGGTTGGAGTTCAAGATCTAGCAGAAATGAATCACTCCCAAAGGAGAAGTGGGTGACGAAGTGACTACAATGGAATACTAGGATGGATAGTATAGCCTCTCCTTTTTAGGATAAAAAGGGACAAGATGGGAAATAGATTCTTCAAAGGACTGTACAGACATATCTCAATATACAGCTCTTTAACTTTTACACAACTTTTTTTATTTCATCACAAACAGATCGCTTTCTTCTCCTTTCAACGTGCCTTGTGTGCTGTAAGACATGAACAGAACATAATTAAATCTAATCCCGAGCCCAGAAGACATTGCTCTGCTCGCACAGGTTTCCATATGGCGCTGTGTCGTTATTGATGTCTTGTTTTTGGCAGAGGCCCGACCGCCGCCGTGTGCTGCAGGTCTCAGCTCCAGAAATATCCTGCGACGGCTCGCATCACTCGGCTGTAATTACCCGCCCTTCACTCCCCAATCGCGCCATTATGGAAGTGTGTTAAGGTAAAGGATTAGATCACATCCAAATCCTCCCACAGACGTTGTTTGCAATTCAAAATCCACACCAGAGGCACACGTCGAGCAGTGACACTGCATTTGTTGAGTTAATGCTTTGTATTGTCGTAAAGACTCGGTGGATCTTCTCAGAAAA
Organism: Neodontobutis hainanensis; assembly: GCA_024349245.1. Taxonomy (NCBI): domain Eukaryota; kingdom Metazoa; phylum Chordata; class Actinopteri; order Gobiiformes; family Odontobutidae; genus Neodontobutis; species Neodontobutis hainanensis. The sequence goes on from JALDNG010000059.1 coordinate 1,719,760, forward strand.
AAATTGCCGCAGATAAATTTAGTGAAATAGTAAAGATTCAAATGTAGTTTCTTGTGTTTTAGAGATTGTTTTTGCTCTTGAGATCTGGAAGGTCTAGTGTCTAGTTAAAGTTAAAACTTACCTCTCAGTAGAAAAGGACAAATAAAATCCATTTATCTAAAAATATATAGGCTTCATTTATTTGATTGTTTGGTTTATTGTTGTTTATCCAGCTGCACCCAGAAACATTTTGTGTCCATTGGCAACTCACAAAGATCCAACTTATTTTTTTTATTAAAATATAAAAAAACATTAGGATGAAAGCCCAGGTTATGCATTTGCAACATCTAAAGGTAATATAAAATATAACATGATATAGTCAAATAAGTAAATGTGTTTAAAATAGAAGGATTAGAAGCACTCACTTCAGGAAGACATGCTGTGCCTTAGGTGTGAGAACTGCTTGGACATTTACAGGCTGCAAGTGTGAGTGCACCATAAAAGACAAGTCAAAGTTTGAAAATCCAGCTCTAGTGACTGACAGCGTAAATAACCAAACAGGTCATCATCCAAAGATATACTACTTCAGACTTTCTTCTGGTTTGCCACATAATTTACAACTTCTAAATTTCCAGGAACCTGTTTGTGCCAGAAATAATGAAAAATAGAACCTTTGGAAATGGATTACAGTGGTCAGCAGCAACAGAATTTCACTTTTAGACACATTCGACAAACAAATTGATCATGATTCATTTATTTTCAAATAAGGGCCTTAGAAAAGGACTGGTTAACACTTGGGTCGTCTGGAGAAAAGACAGTGGCAGAACCTAAATCTTGGACCATTTTGTCTTGATTTGTAACTACACTTGTGTTCATGTGCTTGAACACCGCAGGCGTGTGTAAATTCCTCCGTGGTGATTGTTTATTCATGCGACCGGCCTCGTCCCACTGCGCTGCGGGCCTCGTTGGCTCCGAGTCCTCCGCCAAACAACCGACCAGCCTACTGCCTCGTCAAAACAATTCTGCAAACGAAACATGAAACGCACCTTTTTGTTTGACCTCTTTATGCATTCGATCGCACCATCCGTCCGACCAGCGCTCGGAGCTGAGACACAGAAATCCTTTATTCATCTAGAGGTGTCTGTTTTTTTTTTTTTTTTATTCACCCAAAATAGACTTCTACAACCGGCGGTCTTTGGCGATGTCCTCAAAATGCGTTCCCCTCGGAAATCCCCAGACAAACAAACATCCTCGGCGTGATACATTAGCTATTCATCTGCATTTGCATGGTGGCGTCTGTGCCTGCCAACACTCGCTCTCTCTGTGCAATGCTAATCAATTCCTGCAGCGGTTGGATAAGACCAGTGCACTCTCCTTTTGAGGCCCGGCCAACACTAATATGAATGACTCATTTGCAATGTAAAACAAGATCAATTAGTAAGCCGCCATGGCTCGTGATCTGCAAAACCACCCTTCTACCTTAAATTTAAAGAGCTATTCCTTGGTTCGCTATAGCGTTTTGTGGCGTTAACAAGATTACTTAAAAAAAAATAAGACATTTTTACGTTTGTTTTATTTTGGTCAAACGTTTAATTCAAATGATTTCAATGGAAAAAAAAAAAAAAGATTGTGTCTGTTTCATATTATCTCCTCCTCAGGTGTTGTTTACACTTGACTTTCTGCTGCAGGGAAACATTGATTTAAAATATAGAGGTGCAGCCCTTCATTTGGCATGGATTGTGCCGATTAATCCGAACTACAGCCGAGAAACGAGAGGCTCTACGTTTCTACTCCTGCTGTGTCACTGCAGCTCCACTACCCACCAGAGGCTTTACTTGTTTGTGAGCCATTTGCTTAAAAATCAAAGCTAAACAACATTACATAAGGCCAAAAATTAATGCAAATACAACAAAGTAAATCAAAATGCACTGCCAATATGAACATATTTAATCCAGAAATATATAATTATACATGACATAGACATTTTGGGATTGACTGAAACAAAATGACACTGCGTACAATACTGTCACTCCTATTTTGAATGAAACCCGTTGAATATATTGAGATCCTACAAGACACAGAAGATGTAGAGGAGTAACCTGGCCAGTCATACCCATTCTCTTTACAAAAACTCTCTTGTCTTTGTAAATTTGGTTTGGAATCTCTTCCTATTGGAGCAATACTGAGTCTGTAGAAATCTTGTTGAACTAATTATGATTTATGTTTGGTACAGATAAACACTCTTGCATTACAAATATTGGTGTCAGTGGTTGGACATTTATCAGTGAACCCTCTGTCTATGTTTTTGGTAGATGTGCTTCTTGTTATCACTGTTTTGCAAAAGAAAATGAGAAATGGGATCTTTTACGTTGGAGAAGAGGTCGCACTGGACTTTCTCACTTTCCGTCCTTTTGATTGACGGAGTCGTAAATCTTCCTGTCATTTTAAATTTTTATACTTTTAATAATACTTATAATGGCTTTTTGTTTTACTCGCATTTTAAGAAGCTTCAATACGAGCATAGAGGACAGACTATTTGATTATTTAAGAACAACAGATAACGTTACACAAAAAGTGAAAATATATTTTGTGCTTGAACTATTGAGCACGCAGAATATTACACAAAATGATTCCAACAAAAATTTACTGAACTTAATTCACATGCTGTTGTTGTGCACCCCCTGACAAGTTTGACACTTGTGTTAGCTTTTCTACAGATGTCGCAGAACATTTTTCATCCTTCCTACTGCCTCCACGTAAACTCCTGTTCCCACTGAACACAATTCTCCCTCTTCTTCTCCTCTTTTTTACTGCTTTATTGTCCCGTAACATCTGTCGGTGACTGTTCAATGTTCTCCATTTGTCCTCCTTCATGCTCTCCTGCATCATGTCCTCTTTTTTCACTTTTATTAACATTTCACAACGTGACCTTTTTGCAACTGAATGCAGCGTGACAAAGACGACTCAATTCAAAATAATTGCTGATTGATATGTACATTTGCCACCAACTGGTCAGGAGTAGGAATTACAATAGATCACCCTCAGAATCATCCATCAAAATAACAGATGGCATTCAGATTTTTCCATCCCTGCTAAAAAAAACAAAACAAAAAAACGTCAATGAAAATATTCGGTTAATGCGACCTCTGCGTTGGAGTCTTGATCTATTGTCAACCTATGTCTGTGAGAAAAGCAGTTTTGTATAAACTTGCTTCTTTGGTTTTTGTTTTTTTGGTTCACTTTTAAGCCATGGTGGTCTTAAACAGTTGCTAAAACATTGTGTTATTTGGACAGTAGTTGTTCCGGACATGTCTCTGGGCTGTAGTAGATTACACAGAATTAAATCCTCTAAAAACACTGGTTCCACAGCCGTTATCGTCGTGTTATCACTGACCTTACCTCAGTCTACTCTCACATATTCCCATCTCTGTTCAGAGCGTTATAAGTGGATTAGGGCTCGTCTCTTCCCGGGAGACCGCCGCCGTCGAGGAATGCTGACTCAGCCTCCGCAAAAAAAACACACCGACTCGCTTTATCTGCTTCCCGCCAAATCCCAGTGGAAACGCAGCCAGGCCGTGATGTAAATATGGGAAAAAACTGCAGCTTGGTACCACCCAGGATGTCTGTCCTCCATTTTGTGGGACATTTAAAGGCTTTTCTCTTTGGAAATAGCACTGGATTATGGTGTTTATGATGGATAAAGAACATTAGAACAATGGATAATACAGCTGTGATAGAGAGCCTTTGAAATTGTCATAAAAACGCAGTGGCATTTAATAAACCTGCAAAGCATCAACACAAGACATCTATAAAAGTCATTTTTGTAGCTTACAATGCATTTTCAAGTGCTCCATTTTAGTGTCAAAGATGGTTGTGGATTCTTCAGTTCTTCAGGGGTCTGGTAGATGGTTAATGGCTTCAAATGATGGATCCAAAGAGAAAATGTCCAAGAATGGACCCTTGGGTAACACCACGTGTGCACAATACTGTCCAGGAGCAACCTTAGTGGCTGGAATTTACAATCTTAGCTAGAAGTCTGATTTTGAGACTATTATTATATTTCTTTTTCTTGTCTTACATTTTCCAAGATCATTTAAATCAAGTTACATATTAGTTTTCCACTAACTAGGTGCATCTTATCCATGTAACTTTTTCATCCATCCGTTTCGTCTGCAGTTTAAAGACTGAAGGTCTATTTTGTGTCTTAATATTTATTTATATAATCACTGGAGGGTGGATTTGAATACAGTTCAAATGCCACAATGGTATACTTTGATCTAAAAAAATGGGCTTAGATTTGTTGAAACTCTTTATTTGAAGAAAAAGCAGTGTATCTTTCACACTGGGTTAACCATTCAGGAGAGTATTTCATCTAGACCTCCTCCATGTAGGCCTTAGTTTGGTCTTGCCACTTACTTTCTGCTGATAATCCTGTCTGTATTTTCCCCGGTCATGTTTTATAATAACTCAGCACTTGTTTATGCCGCGAACAAAACGCTGTAGCGAGTGGCGATTGTTCCATTTCCATATTTTAACACTTCTTCCTGCCGCTGCTTTTGAAATGCTAATCCACGGCTGTTATCTCCGGGTTCAGAGATAAGTCCACAGCCGGATATGAGCAGCTTCTGAATCTTTTATTGTGACGGAGAAATCGAACGGCACTGCATTACGTCGCTTTGTCCAATGTTTGTGTTTTTTTTCAGCCTAGCTTTGTTGATTTTAATGCTCACAGTGAATCTGCAGACAGTAAATCCAGCTTCAAAGACGAAACGAAGCCAGACTGTTTGAACCTGGTTTCATTGTGACCAGACGTCGAAGCCATTTGAGGTTGAGGTCACCTGTTTGATGGTTTCCCAGCGGGAGTCGTCCCATGTTCGATGGAGGAATGTCTCAAAGGCTAAAAAGGAGTAGAGGCTTTGAAGGGACTTCATTTGATTTGTGCCTCGCTTTTCTTGAAGGAATGACATCTGGCATGCGGGAACGGAGATCTAAAGAAAACTGAGGAGTGACACTCGACATGGTTTCTAATGTAAACCGTCAAAGCAGAAGTGTCTGATCATATAAGTGTCATGGCTTTGAAAATGGATTTGCACGTCACGCGCAGATCACCACAGTAACCTCAGCATGGCTCGTGTTTCAGCTGCAGAGGGTGTACCCAGGTCGAGGTAGTGGCAACAGCGAAGGAAATAGTGTTTCAAGGAGCTATACAGAGGAATTTCCACGTACTTAAGATTTAAAACACTTTACAGGAAGCTTCCATTTACACTCACATACCAGTCCAACATACACTGGAGGCAAGTGCCTTGCCCAAGGACACAACGGCAGTATTAAGTATGGGGAGAGTATAGGACGACCGCAACAGTCGTACAGTCTTTCTAAACTCTGAAAAGCAAATGACAAAGAGAGCTGCATCAGTTCTGCTTCTGTTTAATGCAACATGAACAAACCAACAGCTGTTGATTTTGGACACGTGCTTTAGTTTAACAAAAGAGCACTTTGTATTCTTAGTTCTCAGCATGAAACTGTACATCACAAGAACAAGACCAGCTTTGTTTTGCCATGCTGTGTTTTCTGTTTCAGCGCTTGTTTTGTTGAGGCTGTTGTTGAGTTTGTAGACTGCAGTGTTTAGCTCCAACTATTCCTCAGAGAAGGATGAACTTATTCCAGGAGACCCTTGGCATCTCTTTTGACTCACCAGACTAAAAACTTGTGATACAAACCTGAGCTCACCATATCACTAGGTTTTGAAATACCAAGTGTTGCTAATGAAAAACAAGTGATGGTGGGACAGTTAGCACTGCTGTCTCAGAGCAAGAAAGTCTAGGGGCGTGGATATTTTTTTAAAATATCCCCCTTAGACACTACCATGCTTAATAAAAATTTGTTTTACCGCCTACAGGCCAAAGCGGTAAGCAGAGTTTGTGAGGATTTTTGAAGGTACCCCCGTCTGTGTCGATAGAAGTGCACCCTGTCTCAGGCAGAAGACTCGATACTCATAAAGTTAATTACCAAAAAAATGTGTAAAGTTACAGTACAATAAAGTTTCAACTGCTCATTTAATATTCCATGAACCAATAAGACTTTGAGGAAACAAATAAGGCACCAAGTGTTTTCTTCGAGCTTCTGAGTAAATTTTAAAGCATGCTTAAATTCTTCTAATTTCAGTAAAAAAAAGTCTGCCTAGTTTCTGATCAGCCACTCTGGTCTCTGGTTATTAATCAAAACATTGTAAAAAAGAGATGTCAGTGGTTTGTACAGCCAGTATCTCATGTGATAAAACCTCTCTCTGACTTGTTTTTTTTTTCAGTCTCTAATTGTACCGTTGCCCATGAATCTCCTCCAAACCCTCATTTATTATTCAGACGGAGTGCGCTCTGCAATTAATTAGTCTTTTTGTTCATTAAAGGCACAGCTTTTAGGAGACCATCATGTTTTATTTTTGTTTTAATTACTGGCAGCAGCGTTGGCAGGCCTCTATTTCTGATACAAATGGACAGCAGATCCAATTAGAAACACTTCTTGCTGTTTATTAACGCCGAGAGTATGGCTTTGAGACGCAGCGGGAGGAAAAGGCTCAGGACAAATGTGATGTTGGTTTTGTAAGTGATGACATTAGCATCTCTTTGAACAAACTGTCAGCTCCTTTGGGTCAACAGATTAGACCATCGGGTTTGGAAATCTCTACAAACAACATAACACCAAGACTAATTACTTTTACTGTGATCAATCATAAATATCTTTGGCAAACAAGGGGTTTTATGTTTGAACTAAAACCTGTAATTTTTATGAACATTCAGCAAACGATATTAGAGGGTCTGAACAAAAAATATATAAATGTGACTAAAACCTTTTAATGCTGTTAAAACATAATAAATGCAGGTCAGATTGCAGTATAAACTTGGAAATTTGGTAAAAATAAAGGAAAAAGGGAATAATTTTGCCCTGCTTTGTCCTTTACCTTTCAAATCCAACTAAAACCTGTTAAAATCCATCTAAAACCTGTTCAAATCCATCTAAAGCCTGTTCAAATCCAAATAAACTTGTTCAAAACCAACTAAAACCTTTTTAAATCTGACTTAAACCTGTGCCTAAACCTTTTTATGCAGTCAGAAACTACAATAAAAGCACATCAGTAAAAACGTGCTGTATTTCTGCTCGGCCTGTTCTCCGTAAAGTCGCAGGCGCTCAAGGAAAACTTTTTGGCAGCAGTCCTTCACAGATTCTTCCGGAGTCGTCCCCTGACACAGAGCCAGCTGTGCCTCCTGTATTTAAGCCTAAATCTTCAGTTTTCGACATGAAACATCGCAGCGGAGCCTTGTTTCCTATCATGGCCCTGTGTCGCTGTGAGGTTTTATCTTCCCCCCGGCAGCCGTCGATGTCAAACGCAGCGTAAACATGCCGCTCCGTCGCGTTTTGCCACCTTTCGCCCTCATTAGTCGTACATTAAGTGCCTCCGAAAGGCGCTCAGGTGTGGCTCCTATCGGCAGGAGGCCTCCCACTTCACAGGAACGGGTTTTTAATTAGTCCTGGAGTCGTTAAGAGCGGGTGAACTTCAGCGACATGTGAACTAGACATCTGCGGCTCTGCATCTCGGCGAGACCTGGCAGCTTATGTTTGACACGGCCTCGAGAGGTTTGGAAAGAGTCGAAGAAGAAATCAACTTTGTGTGTGTCCAGAATCACTCACAAGTCTCTCGAATAGTTTAAGGCACAGTGTTTATTGTGTCGTCCGTGTCTAATGGCAGTCTGTCCAAAGTTCGGCCCGGGGCCCAATTATGGAACACAGTGAGCGTTTATGTGGCCCTTAGCTTCTTTGATTAAAATGTATTGTTTATTCACCATTAGCATTACAGGTTCAACATTTAATATCTGTACAAATGAATCTAAAAAGAACCTGTTTAAACCCAACTTAAACTTGTGAGTCAAGGCCTAGCAGGAGGTTGCTGTAAATTTAATTTGGGTTTTAAACTAGTTGCATTAGAGGAGCATTTATTTTAGCATTTAGAAGTTAGATCAAAATGTGTCCATTGTGTGTATATTAGGTCCTTAATTTTGTCACAATGTCTTAACTTTGACCTTAAACCAACTTTTTTAACAAACAAGTCCGTCTGAAAGTCCAGTCCTCTTCTGCTTCGTTTTCTTCAAGGACCGTAACAATCCTCTTTGACACCGTCTGCGCTGCAAATTAAGAGTCAGAGCTCTCATTTTAGTTTTGCATGGCTGCCCCATTCAGTGACACACGGCTCTTTCAAAAAAGAAAAAAACCTTGGCCATAAATGAGGCTCCAGCTCTGAGGTCTATACCTGTCTAATTAATCGCAAAAGCTGGCAGAGTCGAGGGGAGGGTCCTGAGGGAGCCGCAGTGAGCACGAGGCCAGATGTTGCTCTAACTTTCAGCCTTGGTTTGTTTTAAAACTGGACTCGGGCCAATGTTTTTCCTCAGAGACGAGCAACAGTGTGGGTTAGAGTCTGAAATTAATAGAGACATTGACAGACTAAAGTATGAGGGTAAGAAAAACCTATAGATAACATTAGTATTCTTTTGAAAATGGATTGCCGTTGCTTAGTCCCGACTTGTCAGATGTTCTTTTTCCCATCACAGTTGCACAAGCCAGCTTCCATCTCTGATTAAAATGCATAAAGGTGTTTTCCGTTTCCCGACATTGTCACAACAAACCCTTACTCTTACCGTCGTCTCCTGACGCTCTATTATCTCTGAGCAGAGACACTGACCCGACTCAGGCCAAGGTCATTACGGTGCATTCAGTGTGGAGAGACAATGACGGGGAATACGAGCGTCTTTTATCTCCGAAGGGAAGCGTGTCGTCCTGAAGCTGATGAATGGCTCTATTGGAGCGAGGTTACAGCCGACTCTTTTGAGGCACAAACGTGAGAGTCTCGGACCGTGTTTCTGCTCAGAAGAGGTTACACACTTTGACCTCTGCAGTTTGTTAGGAGTTTGTTGTCAGGAAATTAATTGTGTCTGATAATAGACTGAGGGAATGAGAGATAAACACATGCAAGGCAATGGTTCTCCCAGAGATAGTGCTCAGAAGAAGCTGGGAAAATGGCACATTATTTGGATTTTCCACCTCAGACATGTTCCCAATCAATCTCCGCTGTCTAAGCTCCCACGGCCGCAGTTACGTGGCTAATCCACCGGTACAAGCGCCGTTACTTTAGGATAAATCCAGGACAAATTGGGTCGGCGCTGTCCTCCATTCGGGGTTGTTCCTCGTTAGAGAACAACGGCTTCGGGAAAGAGCGAGGCAAAAGAGCTTAGAGCGCTGTGGGAAGTGTGCAGAGAGACAGAGAAGACACAGAAGTGAATAAAAAAAAAATCAAAGACATACTTTTACCAAAAAAACAAGCAATAATGGCCTCATCTTGCTTTACCTTGAATATTTAGATCCATACTGATGATGATATTGTTTGAGTCAAATCAATGGGGTTTATTTCTTCCCGAAGTCGGTATCGTCTCAGATCCTCGAGGCTCGGATTCTCAAGGACAGAGGAGCAACCTGATCCAGATTCTGGACTGGGCCTGGACTAAATATAAAGCCTGTGTCAGTCTTTGTAAGTCTACCTGCCCCACTTTCCCCGAGCCTCGCAGTTACAGTCCACTTTTGGAGAAAAATGCACCAACAGCTGCTTTGTCAGTCAAGCCCCATGTCCCGCTGCTGTCCTTGTTTTTCCTCCAGTTTTAAGAGCGTCGAGTAAAGAGCATCACTTTAAAAGCCACTCTTTAGTTTATTTAAGAGTTCGGTGTAAAGTAGTTTGAGTTTCTTTAAAAAAAGAAGGAAAAGGACTAAGAATGTTTGAAGTGTAAATGCTCCAGAGGAAACAAAGAAGAGCCATTGTGGACTTTATGTTGGGAAAGAAAATGAACAAAGATGAATTATGAATAAAACTAGACTAAGCCTAAAACCTGGGATTAGACCGGGTTTAGTTTAGTTTAATCTGAGTTTCGGGGTTTGTTGTTTAGACCTTGTTTTGAACTAATTATTCTTTTTCTAGTCCTGATTAGTACTTACATGACTTAGTTCAGTCCACATTTAGTCCTTGTCCAACGCTACCTGCTTCTAAAAATGTCATGTTAAACCACCGAAAACATGGTCAAAGTCTGGATTAAACCGTTAAACCCCAGCCCCGGTAGGTTAAAACCAGTTTAAATCCATATAAAACCCACCCAAATCCCTCTGTGACCAGTTTAAAACAACTGAAAACCATGTAAAGTCCATTTTAAAGTGTCTGGATTTCGGTTAAACCTCTTCAAACTCATCCAAGTATAACTAGTTTAAATCCCGTTATAGATTTAAAATCTATAACCAGGTTAAATCTATCTAAACCAGGAAAAGTCCAGCACTAACACCTTCTCTGTAATGGCTGAAACATATGTTTTTCATTTTAAATTCTCAGTTTAAGCCTGGGTCTGAACAGAAATAATCCCATGACCTGGGCCTTTATTCTGCAGATTAAAATCCAACAAAAGACGTTTAATTAAACTCTCTTTCCGTTGTGTCAGAGGTCATCTTTCCCTCGGACTCAGATGAGACTTCAACACAGATGTTTTTAGCGGCTTGTCCAATGACGGATGGGCCTCTCTCATAAACGTATAGATTGACCTCTGCGTAGTCTCAGAGGCGTCATTATTAATGCTCTGTTCCAACAGGATCGCGCTGTAACGAGAAATGGGGCGACCATTTTTCCCTTTGCAGGATGTGTCTGGGGTCTTGTTTTGTTTAGTCCTAGGTTTCGAACCCTAAAGCACAACAGTAATCATCAAATAAGTAAAAGGATATTCAGTGAGATGGTAATAATGGATATTTAATTTTTGATATATATATTTTTTAAACTGCAGATAATCCATGTAGCATTTTCTTGAGTTGAGGCTAATATTTTGCTTTAGAAATGCACTTTCTTTTTACTGTTTCTGGAAAAATTATTTTATTAGATTTTTCTGTATTATTTTATTAGATTTTCAACCTCTCAATTTAGCTTTTTTTTAAATTGGGTTTTATCATGGTTTGAACTCTGCTTATAACTTTAAAACATTCCAGTAAATTTTGGTTTGAATCAAGATTTCAGTCCTGAGTTTATTCTTGGTTTAGTCTTCCTTAATTGTAATTTAATCCTGTTTATAAGCCTGTCGCAGACAAGCTTTATTTTGTTTGTTACTTGCTTGGTTTACTCAAATTTAATCCAGGTTTATTTATGGTTTAATATTCCAAATACCAAAATTACCTATTTATTTTCTTGATTTTATTTCTTGTTCAGTCCTAGGTTTAGGACTGTCTTTGACCTGGGTTTGGACCCTGTTTTAATTCTGGATTTAGTCTTGGATTTAGAACTTGCTTTTCACCATCAAACACTTACTTTTTTGTCTTTAATTATGGTTTATGTCTTGCTTTAGTCCTGGGTCAATCCCTTAAATCTGGTTTAAACCTTGAGGTAGTCCTTTTTTAGTCTTTAGTTTCTTTAAAACAATACTCTCATCTCTCGTGTCTGTATTTAACAGTAAACTCCCTTTTGTTCTGTAATCTTAACGAAGATACTGCTCTGAGACATGACAGAAATGAATAGTCATCTTCAGCGTTAGTGCAACACCATCAGAGCGAGTGCGGCCTGTTTATGTCTCACTCAGAAGGTTAAGTCGACAATCACTCACCGGCGGCAGAGACTAATTACACTCCGGGTCTGAGCAGACGGGAGGGGTCTTTTTATATCACAGGATTAATAATAATAACACAGAGAGATGGGCAGCTTCAGCAGACGCTTTGTGAGTGAGATTATGATGGAGACATTAAGAATAACATATACTTGTGTTTGATGAAGGAGACAGAGTTAGTCCAGTCTTAGACCAGGTCCAGACTCATGGAGGTCAGTGTTTGGTGAAGGAGACAGAGTTAGTCCAGTCTTAGACCAGGTCCAGACTCATGGAGGTCAGTTTTTGAAGGAGACAGAGTTAGTCCAGTCTTAGACCAGGTCCAGACTCATGGAGGTCAGTGTTTGAAGGAGACAGAGTTAGTCCAGTCTTAGACCAGGTCCAGACTCATGGAGGTCAGTTTTTGAAGGAGACAGAGTTAGTCCAGTCTTAGACCAGGTCCAGACTCATGGAGGTCAGTTTTTGAAGGAGACAGAGTTAGAGACTTAAGACTGGTCTCAACTAACCACAGTTTTAAAGAGGACCAGTGAAAGGTCAGGACTGAGGGGAATGTGAGATATTTATTTTTAAGAAGTTGGCAGCACTGTCAGAGTAGAGTGTATAAATCAGGTCCGGGTCCAGCTTTGAACCAAAAAAGCACTGCTGTGGTGCTGAATGCTCTTGTTTTGTTAGTTTTACCAATAAAATCCACAAGCGCCTGCAGCAAACAGACATTTTCACATCTTCGCTCCTTCATTTTGACCTCTGCTTGTTTTGTCTTGTTTGAATGCTCAAAGGGAGTCGCACGATTTTATTGTTGCACCTGGATGATTTTTCCCTGATCCACATAAACAAAGACTTTAGAAAAACTACACTCTACTAAGCATTAGTAAAGTATCAGGTCTAATTCAACTTCAGAAAGCATTATCCCTTGATTAATAATGACTGATCAAGCTAATGCACAATTCTGTTAATGTTACTTATTCATTTTTGTTATTTACATACAGTATTGTGCTTAACAGTGTGTGCTTCTTAATGTCTTGGCCATAAATTATATACGTCTCAACCTTTTTGCTGTGGACTCTTATCACACCTGCAACAGAATGAGTTCAAATGGATTTATCCGGAACATTGCTAGAAAATGTTAAATTTATTTCCAAATAACCAACAAAAACAGATGTAGCAGCAATAATGGATTCAAGAAATTAAGTGACTGGATTAGAAAATAAATTGGCAAAAGGCAATCAGTTTGTAATGAGGAAACGTCTTAATTATTCTCCCGGTCGAGGTTATGTTTGCAGCTTGTTTCCGACTCTGTTTGTGGAGGTGGAGAGGTGTAAAAGGTCTGCTGAGGAGGAGATAACACACTCCGCAAGTTATTATGGGATGGACTGCTGGGAAAGAGCAACCAAAAAACAACCAACAACCTGTGCTCTTGTGGTATTCCCATTATTTTTGGATACAGTACAGCGGCTCGGAGATTAACAGCTGCGGAAAATGGTTGTGTTATTGGAGTCGTGTCAGGTCATGTGTCAGAGTTTCAGCCGAGGCTGTGTAGTGTTCTTAGAAGGACATTATATATTTGTGAGAGCAAAAGGGTTGAACAGCTGTATGTGCTTCTATTTGCTTCTATTTGGTAAAATCTTATTGAAATTGACGTAAATACAGTATTTACTGTAAATATTTATTGCCTGGGTGGGTTTTTTCCAGGTACTCCAGTTTCCCCCACCAGCATCAAAACATATTGGGAACATATTGACAAAGAATTTCCCAAAGTGGATAGTAAATAAATAAAATAAAAGATTTTAGTAAAAAAATAGTGAGGGCTTGGCAAAAGATTAAAATAAAAATTAAAAAAAAAAATTGAGAGTTGAAATTGAGAGAATTTTTTTATAGTGTATCTCAATCACCTTCTAAGTAATGTGTCTGTCAGTAAATTATACATTTAAAGCTCCACAGATAAGTTGTTAAGAATTTTATTATATTTATTTAAAGAGGTTTAAACATTACCATCTAAAACCAACTCTTGATGAGCTGATCGTATCCAAACTCTACTTTCTTTTCTGCTTTTTAATGGCTGTTTTCTAAACTCTGCTTCCTTAGATTTTGAATGCATCGCTCCGTACTCTCACGGGACATGTGTTGGATCATTTAAAATCTTTAACGCCCTATGGTTTTCTGGGTCTGGGGAGTGTGTTTCTGTGGATATTAATAACATATGAGAGATGACACCAGGTCCCAGCGGCGACAGTCTTTAAATACAACACCACTGGGGAAAAGGACGCTGGGATACACTGTACAGAGAGTTTCTGGTTCAATGGAGATGCCCCCTTTGATTTTATTGCTGGTTTTAAAAGCAGGAAACACACCTAACATAACATAGGTCAAAGTAAATAATGATTTAAAAATGTAATTAGTCTAGTATTACAATCGTGCAGCCACTTTCTGTATCATTTATTTGACCAAGTTGCTGCACAGTGTGTCAAAAAAGATACCATTTATGAGTTTAAGTTGAAGCCCTGCCACATGATTCCATAAAAAGGTAAGTTAAATAAAAATGTCTGTCTATAGTAAAAATCATATAAAATATTGCTAGACAGAGTAATATTAGACATATGCATCAGAGTAAGCTGTGGTTTTCCGACTCTAGACCCACCTAAACTGGAGTCAGGCCTCTGTGACCTTGTAAACCAATTACAAGTGTAACTTTAGCCCGAGCTCTGAGCGACACAATCGTTTTTTAAAAAAGTGCGAAAGGTGGAACTGCACTTGAACCGTGTCGACACAGATGACAGTTTAAGATTTTCTGTTGCTGTTTTCTGTGTTGATATAAAAACAGAAATATACATCAAAATATATTATATTGCACGTAGGGCTGGGCCATAATAAAATAAGAAAACCACCACTGATGCACATATAGTCTATTATTAATTTAAATCCATAATGACTCGTATATTAAGTTCATAAGCCATTGCACTAGTGACTTTATAAAGTTTATATTAACAGCACAGATCTTTCTGAATAATGTCCATAGTACTGACTTTATACATTTATGTTGTATCTCCAGTAGATAATAAAAACAGCTGCTTATGTGACTTCTGGTTTGATGCTATACTGCATTTTCTTTGCCTTGTACTTGTTTTAACAACGATGTGAAATCTTATCTAATCTAAAAAGGCCAATTAGATCATTTCTAATTCATATACTTTGTTTATTTTTATTATTATGTGAAGATAAAGTTGTGAAAGTTGACTACCTTTTAGTTTTTAACCTCTGTAGCTCTAGTATGACATAAAAGACACATGAAGGTCGGTGTTAAACATAGATAGTAAATAGAAAGGTGTTAAATCAAAGCGCATGGCTAATTTTTATAAAATCAAGACTACGCTCTTAAAAAACTAAAGCATTTAGAAGACAATATGACTCATTTCTTATAAATGAATTTAGCGTCTGCAGTCAATATGGACATTATTTGTTCAATACAATTTTGTGTTAATGGCTATTTTTTACACAAATTTATTTGGTTAAGCGCCTAGCCTTATTTACTGTTTGTTTAAAACATCAACTTTTTTTTTCTTTAAGTCGGCATACATTTTAAAGACCTAATTTACCCATTGTATAAAACAGACATCTTAAAGCTACTCCACTAAACTGAAGCTATATTTCTGAGCTTGTCTGAAGCTTCCTGATCACTGTGTCAGGTTTTGCTGCAGCGTGCGACTAAGCCTCCGACCTCCCGCTGACAATGACAAGCCGTGGCGGAGCAATACTGGATCAAACATTTCAGGATAATTCAGGGTATTCTGGGACGATCCGCTGCTGCCCGTTGTTTTATTTTTGTAACGATTACACGTCCAGGGACCTGGCATGTGGCTGCCGCTCCGTGTTTATTCTTAGCCACTGTAACATAATCTAAAAAATCTTTGTAATAACTCCGCACAGAAAATCGGATTGAGAAAGGCATTTATATTTCATCGAGCGGCGCGGTGCCATCAGCCGAAGGAGTTTCGACTGGATCTGTGCCTCGTCTCAGAGAGGGTCCAGGGGGGTCCAGGGTTTGTGTTGCCGAATAAAAAAACAAACCAGGTCTAAATGTAGGACTATACCAGGTCTAAATGTAGGACTAAACCAGGACTAAACCAGGTCTAAATGTAGGACTAAACTAGGACTAAACCAGGTCTAAATCTAGGACTAAACTAGGGCTAATACAGGTCTAAATCTAGGACTAAATAAGACTAATCCAGGTCTAAACCAAGATCAAACTAGAAAAAAGCCTTGGACTAAACTAGTTCTTAACCAAGACTTACCTTTAGCACAAAACCAGGAGTAAAGCCAGACTATATAGAACAAATCCTTGAACTAAAATAAGGACTAAACTAGCTCTATATCGGTCTGAAAGGAGAATTAAACAAAGACTTTGTTATTGGAATTTGTTATATCCTTATATTTATTCAGAGAGACAACGAGACAGATTATATTTTAACAAGCAATGGCCAGGTTTTAATCCATTAAAGGATGAAGCAAAGCAGCAGTACAATATTAGAGCGGGAGGTTTGCTTAAAGATGTAAACAGAACATGAGATTATATACAACACAGTGACGTCCTTGGTGAGAGGCGTTCACACTGGTCCAGGTGCAGAAGTCCCATGACAAGCCATGTCTCAGTCTAGTTATGTCTACTCCATGCTTGGATTAACACGAAGGACATGAAT
Source organism: Neodontobutis hainanensis (assembly GCA_024349245.1). Lineage (NCBI taxonomy): Eukaryota > Metazoa > Chordata > Actinopteri > Gobiiformes > Odontobutidae > Neodontobutis > Neodontobutis hainanensis. Next base: position 1,736,093 of record JALDNG010000059.1, read on the forward strand.
TTGACATGACCTGAGGAGAACTATAAGCCCTCAGTAACTCTAAACATTAAAATTAAAATTTCTTATAACAGACTTAACCCCAGATTAATCACTGCTGAACCAAGACTAAACAAGTTCTAAAAACCAAGTCTTAAACCAGGCGTTAACTTAGACTTTGTTGAAGATACTTTTTTTATGCCTTTAAATCGTTTTCTTTCACCTTTTAAAAATATATATGCATAGATTTCATTACAACTCTCCGCTAATGATCGCCTCACATCTCCCTGACGTCACACAGACTTAACTGGAATGACCCGGTTGTGGGGGCGCAGTGAGCATATCCAATTGGACTTAATGGAGCCCCATTAATTGGCTTCATTAGAAACTGAAGTGCTAAAAACATATTTCTGCTACAGTCCAAATGCTCACTCCAGCGAGCGTCAGAGGGCAAGTGGAGGGTAATTTGAGTGCGATTGTTGCAGCGGGGAGATAATAAAATATTTCTGGGATTTAAACGGGTGTAGGTGCTGAAAAATTAACACATATTGTCCGAGTGTTGCTTAGAAACAGTGCGTGAGCGTTGAACTTTGACCGATGTAATGTGATCTAATGCTTGCACTTGGACAGAGCGAGATGAAGCTAAAGACTATGCCTTGTATGTTTTATAGTTACACCCTCATGTGGTTTACTTTAGTTTTCATTCACAATAGGTCCAGTTAAAACTAACCCAAGTGTGGTGTGCTTGTTATGAGAGTTTAAGGTCTGTGAAAGCTCTCAATCAAACTGTAGACTACACTGAATTTGTTTAAAAAGGTGGGTCTACTTCCAAGTGATTTGTGTGCCACACACACTCACATCAGAAACCCACAAAAAATGTATTCTTGTCTTTTAATTCCTTTTTTTATATTATTTCTTCCACAAAACACAGTGAGCTGACAAAAAAAGGCAAACATTTCCTTTGGACACTTTTTTCTCATGAATAATATAAAAAATTAAAATGTATCCTCAACCTTTTGACTGTTCCTTTTGACGAGGATCAATGTGCAGCAAGAAAACCTTAGGAAGAATATAGCATCCGTCAGCTGCTGTGGTCCAAAGGTTTATGAGACACATAAACCAAAAATGTAGGCTACAGTTGTGTTAACCATGAGAGTTGCATAGTATTGGACAAACTGTGCAGGTTTGTGACACAGTTCCTCCTTGAGTTTTTATGTCGTATAAAAGTCTCCAATGCTGGCATTTTTATTTTTTCCAAGAAAAGCACCGTTATCCAGCTTGTGAGGTGCTGGTGCCGCATTTAGGCGTATTATGTCCCCCTTTCACCTTTTTCCCTCCCTTTTTTTTAGAGGAGGAAATGAGTCTTGGTGGATTTCTGTAGACTATAAATAGGTCTACTGGTAACGTCGCCCGCTCTCTCTGACTCCCTCTAGCTGACGCGGACGCTTTGCTTCCAGTTCGTTCGCGAGCGCTCCTTCTCCGTTTGGCTCCACCTGCCAGATTATGCCGGCTTTGGCCGATGCCAGAGCACACTTAGCCTTTAGCCTTGAGTTCTTTTTGTTTAACCTGGTGGGACCGGCTGTCCTGTTTTTATCTCTTTTGTTAGGGCTTAGACCCGGGGTTGTGTTATGGGAAGCGGGTAGTTAGATGGCTTCTACAGCCCTGTATAGGGCTGGCCTGTCTGACTTCTCGTCCTTATCTTCTGTTTGGCCGGCTCATCAGGGTTTATTTGTTTTGGTACTTTGGGCACGGGAGGGTTGGATTCTCAAAAGGTTAAACTAAATGACATAAAACAAAGTTCAACTATAAACCTTTGTCTCCCGTGTCCTTCATAAATATGTTTCACCCTTGGGTTGTAACACAGCTCAACACTTATAAACTGCACGTTTCAGCAAAGGTCTTAGCATGGACGTCTGACAACCGCAGTCCCAGGACAACCAGGAGTTAATGTTTTACAACCAACAGATTAGAACTCAGATGTCAAGTCTGAGCAGACACTGGGGGGATTCTGGGTAATGGACCAGAGGAAGAAAAAAACCTGTCTAACACAGAGGCTTTGTCACAGTTCTTACTGCAACAACATCGAACAGGAGCAGGGGGTTATGGGTAAAGAGGTCTGACAGACACTGAGCAACTTTAACAACAAAATATCACAGGAATGTTTCAAATTCTGTTATTTATTTACACAAAATCAAAAACAAAATTGAAGAAGGCGGCACAGTGGCAAAGTGGTCAGCACGCCTGCCTCACAGCAAGAAGGTCCTGGGTTCGAATCCCATCTCCAGGACAGGGCCTTTCTGTGTGGAGTTTGCATGTTCTCCTTGTGTCTGCGTAGGTTTCCTCCGGGTACTCCAGTTTCCCCTACCACCAAAGACATGTACAACAGTCCCCCCAAACACACATGGGGCCAGGACTCCCCTGCAAAAGAGATTTGTAATCTCAGTGGGACTTTCCTGGTTGAATAAAGGTTAAATAAAAAAAAAAAATTAAAAAAGAAACAGATGGTTTTTATTTTCTTATTCAAGAAATATGTATAGCATTAGAAATTGTATGTGGCTTCCATCATATTTTGTGGAAACAATGAGCCTCATGCTTTAATGTTTACATAGCTTCTTAAATGTTCTCAAGATAATCTCTGAGAAGCCTCTACGTAGGATCTACGCAGGATGAAGCGCTCTCAAACTGTGTGATTTATCTTTCTTGCGTGTGTAAATGCATCTCATTAGCATAGCATTAACATAAAAAATACTTTGCCAATGCCCTTATATGGACAGACATTGAGATTAATTGTCTTTTTTAGCGATGCCCTGGCCAAGATGAGCATCAGTACAGACTATGGGCAAGGTACAAGCAGAACATTTAACCACTGTTTTGTACAGTCACAGGAAACATCAAATCTTCAAGAAAATATTAAAACAATTGAAATCCTACACAGCCAGATATTACATGTGCAGCTGGTGACTAAAATACTGTTTTTGTTATCAAAAGTGTTTATTAAAAAGAAGGGCAGTGTATCCATTTGGTAATCTTACTTGAATCTGTAGAAACTAGACTTAATCTAAGAAGAAACGAACAGACACTGAGCTCTCTGCAGGTTGAAATCCCTTTAGAGGTTACCTTTGCGCTCACAGCACAAAAAGGAGCATTGCTAGGTTTTAATTTGCCTTCATTGTTGCTAATTGTAGGTGTTAAGGAGCTGACGGCACTCGGCTGCCTTTTCAGAATGAACATATCAATCATTTATCGACGGTGAGAGCAGCGGAGCCATTCTGCCGCGGGCCACAGACGCTCTGAGGACGTGGCCTTTTTCTCGTCGGGACACGGGGTCATTACAGAGAAAGAGAGAAGGAAAAGTAAAGCACTAAGGTGGAACCTGTTTTGGAAAATTTTAAGAAATGCTCGGAAATGCTAGTCTTCCGCTTAGGCTTGGGATCAGAGTGGATGTGTGGGCGGAAATAAATAAGCAATGATGTTTGTGAGGTTTTAATGCTCCAAAAGTTTAATGGAAACTGGCATCAGAATTCTGACCCAGTGACCAGGCTCGGAGATGGACAGCCGAGCAGATTCTGAGCAGTCAAACCTGAAACAGCAGGATATTTATATTTTGAGTTAGGGTTCTGTTTCATTTAGATGATCTACTGTGGGCTCTTAATGTGGCATTCTTCTATGAGGAGTCAGGTTAATTTCAGGTTAATCTTAAACTTGGGAATACTCCATGTTCAACTAAATAATGTATTTTCAGAGGACACGTGCACGGTCCAGGTGTTCAGAGCCTGTTTTTCCTACTGAACCTGTGATACGCCTCTGTTTATTCTCCGAAGTGGACCGAACCTCACCGAGACAGGGGACTGCTGTGCTTCTGCTCCCATCTGTTCCTATTAAAAACACACAAGTTGCTGGTCCATCCCTTTATCTCCTCCAGACTGGATTACTGCAACACACTTGTCATCGGGATCCCTAACAAAAGCTTGCAGAGACTGCAGTATGTTCAGAATAGTGCAGCTAGGATCCTGTTGAGAGTTTGTAAATACGACCACATCACACCCATTCTCCATTCACTTCACTGGCTTCCTATTTCCGCCAGGATTGAATATAAGGTTTCCCTTCTAACCCACCAGTGCATTTATGGACATGCTCTTCCCTATCTGAAAGAACTACCTAAACCACTGGCAGTGGCTCAGAGGTAGAGCGGTCGTCTTTCAACCGGAAGGTTCGATTCCCACTCTCCCCACAATTCATACTGTCGTTGTGTCCTTGGGCAAGACACTTAACCCACCTTGCCTCCTATGAATGTGTAAGAATGTTCAGTGAATGTATGTGGTGATGGTCGGAGAGGCCGTAGGCGCAAAATGGCTGTCAGGTATCTGTCAGTCTGCCCCAGGGCATCTGTGGCTACTGTTGTAGCTTACCACCACCAGTGTGTGACTGTGGAGTGAATGAATAATGGACGGCCTGTGTGCGCTTTAGTCCCTTGGTCCCTTGGGAGAAAAGCGTAATATAAATCCAATACATTATTATTATTAACCCTATCACTCCGTTCAAAAAACTCAAACCGTCTCTATCCTCCCAAGACTAAGCTCAGCACTATACTAAAACATTTCTTTTCGGGAGAACATGTGACTTTTAACAGTTGGATTTTTTATTGTTATATTTTATTTATAAATTTATTTATTTATTTTTAAATAATCTTAATCTGTAGCACTTTGAGAGTGCAATACAAATAAAATGTATTATTATTATTATTATTATTACAAATTACAAAAATCACATTACTTTTTCAGCTCAGTTTTTCACGTTTTTGGCATCTCTTGAACATCTGTCTTATTTTAAACTTATTCTTTTTAAATGTTGGCTTTTTTCGTCTCCAAAAGCACTCACTTTTTTAAATGCTTTAAATCTATGCAAACAAAATGGCACAAGTAAATTTTTCTACATGGACAGATCTTGGAAATGGATATTTTAATATCTGTTCAAAAAGAGTAAAAATAAAACTCTGGGGGTGGCTGTGCACAGGCTTCTGTTCATAAATGGAATGTTAAAACTTTCACAGTTTACTGCAAAGCAACTCTAATAAACTGATAAAAATAATAATCAAGATCTCAGTACTTTATTACTATCACTAGTTTAGTTTACATTTGATAAAGGTTTGAGACATCTCCTAATACAAACCAAATACATTGAATGTGTCTTTTATTTAAACAGTAACTCCCAAACTTCATGTTTAGATTACTTCCTGTCATTGTTTTTTGCGATGTGTGTAGACCACAAACTAGACTAGACCAAGCCTCTCTCTTGGAACCTCTTAAACGGTCCTCGAGTAAGGGCGCCGCCAAACGGCGAAATACAGCAATATATAGCGTTGTCCACCAGAGGGCAGGCTCCAAAAGCAGAAATATAAGGAGAGAAACCCAATGGCGAAGTGTAAAGATTATGTTTACAGCCTGGTACAAAAGATGATTAAGGATTTGGATTAATACGTCCATTTATGCTTTCTAAAATCTATTGTTTAATTTTGCAGTAAAAGCGGAAAAGATTGGATGTAACCGCCATTTTATTGCCCTTTCATAACGACAATATCCATAAATAGGGGACCAATGGGCGGATTACATTCATTTTATTTTTACAATCTATGGACTAGACTAAAGGTCTCTAACAAAACAGACTGAGCTTTTCTACCGAGACATACTGACTTTTTCCTCTCTAAAGGAGCTTTCACGTTATTTTAGGGGGCGTTAACTCCTGTACTGTTTGGTCAGTGAAAAGAGAGTTTGAAAATAGTTCAGATTTTAGACCAAATGCAAGAAGTGAGAGCCAATTAAGACACTTCAGGAAACGGTTGGCGTCACACATGAAGAATGGTTGGGTTTTATATTGCATAAAACTCATAGATTAAGTAGTTTTAAGTTTTGTATGGCTCTTTTTTTCTTGCTACTCTATAACAGATGCCTTCTGTGAGTGTCTTGATTTAAATCAAGTCTTAAACAGAGCATTTGATGTGTCAGCTGTTTGTAATAACTCTATATTAATAATAACATGTCTCTTTAGGCCCTACTCCAGTCTGATTGTTGTATTTCTCCAGTTCAACTGTAAAATGGGCCTCTGCAGAGACACAGTCACCACAATAAACACCGTCTACATGAGGCCCGTTGTCATGATGACAGTGATCACAGCGTCAGGGAAAGTGTGATTGTCTGCTTTTATAAAACTGTAGCGAGAAAGAAAAAGTTACTGAGGCTGACAAACACTGAGTAGTTATTTGTCAGTTCTTAGTGCGGACTCTGGTGCAGACTTTCCGGAGAGAAAACACAAAGGTTTTGGCTTTGTATCTCGTCTTCCTGTTTTTAGTGAGTTACGTTGCCTTGTACTGTTTCAAGTCAACATTTCAATTGAACCAGAGTTTGCACACTGAAGTTTTCTCTGAACTGAACTGCACCAGTTTGTTTTAACTGCATCAACCTTTTGTATTTCAATAGAGTAACCAACTTTAATTACAATTACATTTATTATTATTAAGTTGAAGTTACAGCAGTGACGGCTCATTTGGCAAATATCTCATATATTTAAATCTCACACAAAATCTGAACAATGTTTAAACCACAGAAAGAATATCATATAGTACCTCTTTTAAAAAAGTCCAATTATCCTCCTCAAAGAATGAGAGCTAATTTAAGCCGCCTACATTGTCGCCTCACACATTTCCAAACCTACTTTAACATCCTCCAAAGGGCGCTGTTACAAATTAATCCGACTTTAAACACTATATTCTTTGTAATTATGAGTCAGAAGGGGTTCTTGACTTCCCACCTGCTCCGACAAACGCGATAACTCCTGCTCCAATTATAGTGTTTTCCATTTCACACACAGGTTACTTCTATTTAATCACACCTCAGCTGCCAACACGACGCCATTTTCCTCATTTACTTAACTTTTTTTGCAGTAATTGTTAACATATCCATTTGTTTTATTGGATTATTTGTCAGTAATTATGCTCATTAATCTACAGAAAGAAATGCAAATGAGCTGGAATCATCCCACATCTGTTCAGCCTTGATTTGACATTGACGTTAATTAGGAGCAGACTTATGCTGCTGAGACAGACATAACTCTGAAACGCGGCATATATTTAGCAAAAAAATCTTCTCTTGACTGATACAGCGGAGTTAATTTGTTTTTTGGTGAACTTTGGCCCATCTTTCCTGTTTTTTCACAGATTACATTGTTGGAAAATTGAGGACTTGTCTGTCTCTGACAATTATTGAGCAGTGTGTCTCAAAATCTGACACAAAGCACCTGTAAGTGTTCTTAAGCCAAGTTTTTAGCCCATAGTTAATCTTAAATCATACAATACCACACAATATCTTGTCAAAGGTGCATTATTACATCAAAATACCTCTCTTTGCATTTGTTTATTCTTAAAAACAAGCATTTAAAGCGTCATAAAACCAAGTGGAAGAAGCCATTTTAGTTTCATTACTTTATTACTGTTACTGTTTCTTTAACTTCCCAGATAAAATAAACTGAGCACTACAAAAGAAGAACATTCATCTCTATATTTTGAACACAAGGATCAGGACAATTCTCTTCATAAACCAATGTTTTTCACTTCACTTCTATTGGATTTTTCATTCATCGCCAAACTAAGGGCTTCTGAAATCAATTGGTGTTTTTCAAACCCAACATGGCGAGTCTGGTGTTATTTAAATTGACTTCTGAGTTTTCATTTAAGGCACTCTATAAACATATAGGCAACAAAGTTAATGGAGTATTAAATTCTCACACTAAACATGAAAAATTGGTATGTGGACAGATTCTTGAGCTCTTTTTTTCATAGTATCTGTTCACTGACACTGACAGTAGGATATCTGTGTTTTACAGGAACAGTGTGTATAGTCTAACCTTTTAGATCTAACTTCAAAAATGGAGATTGTATGTGAAAGTTGTGCAGAGTGATGCATTTATTTGATCTGTTGATTTTTCATTCTACTGATGGGAGACTACTTGTTTCTTTGTCATTGCTATGGTTTCAAAGGAAGAGGATATCCTTTAATGTTGATGAAATAAGAATGAAATGGCTGAATATTCAAACATCCATTCCCATACAGAGTCAGTAACACGTTTGTTCCAGTCCCTCTGCTTTACAACAAAAAGGGACTCCATCTTTCTCTTTTTATCCAATCAGAAGAGAGAACACTAGTGTGAAGGTTCAAACAATGATGAAGTAGGTGGAAAGAGATGAATCTGAGTCCACAGTAACCTTTTAATTTCACTGTTCTCTAATCTCAGGGCCTTCTGCTGTGTCCGTCTAACGCTCCTCCGCTTATGAGCCACTAATAAACAGCTCACTGCACAGATGGACGACAGCGTTACCTTCTCAAATATTAGCACTTTGCGTCGCCGGGGCTGTAAATAATGATGTCTGCACAGCTCACTTGTCACCAGTCTGACACTCCCTCGTGTGAAGTCGTGCTGCGAAGTGATTCCTCAGCTTTATCAACGGCCGTGCAGCGGGGGGAACAGCATAATCACGCGGCGACACTGTCTGAATGCTAATACAGCTGTCAGAGTTACATTAAAAGTCAAGTGTAAAGACTCATATCCATTTGCATTTTATTTAATCAGCTTTCTGTTCTGCAGGGTCTGTCTCTGAAGCCACTGTGAGTGTGCATGCACAATGATATTTTTGACTCCTCAGAGAGAGAATGGCTTTGTGTGCCTCATGAGTCCTTTACCAAATCCCAAAAACAGACAAAAAGTACACCAAAACTAAAGGTCCTGGTCTCGATCACTAAAAGTCTTGCTCCTGTCTCGGACGTCAAGACCACAAACAGTGAATTTGTCTTTTTTGTTTTTGGGATTAAATGAAAACCTCAATCATTTGATATTCAATTAAAATGTTCTAACTCTGTCTCATTCAAACACTGACCTCCGTGAGTCTGGACCTGGTCTAAGACTGAACTAACTCTGTCTCCATTCAAACACTGACCTCCATGAGTCTGGACCTGGTCTAAGACTGGACTAACTCTGTCTCCTTCAAACACTGACCTCCATGAGTCTGGACCTGGTCTAAGACTGGACTAACTCTATCTCCTTCAAACACTGACCTCCATGAGTCTGGACCTGGTTTAAGACTGGACTAACTCTGTCTCCTTCAAACACTGACCTCCATGAGTCTGGACCTGGTCTAAGACTGGACTAACTCTGTCTCCTTCATCGAACACTACTTAATGTGGGCAGCTGATTGTCATTTTTAAAGTGTGTGTCCAGGAGTTTGTACATTCTACAGGCGACAGACCGAGACAAAATGACTCTCTGACTTGTAAGTATAATCTTCTTTACGATAAACAGTTTTGAGACTTAACATGATCCAGTAAAAATGAAGATGGTGCATTGTAGGGCATTATTTCTGTCCGTTTGAGCAGACACAGTTAGATCTGGCCAACTATAGAGGTTGTAAACCCTTAAAAAAACTCACCAAAAATGAGCTTTTGTTAAAAATAAACAGATCAAGCCCAACTTTTTTTGCAAATCCTTGTAATAGAAAATAAAACGTGTGTAAAAAGTGTAATGAAAAAAAATTTTATTTTAGCTCTAATATAATTTAACCCTATAACCCTAAATGATCTAAAACATTGATTTGACATTTTAAATGTTTAAATAACTAATTTTAAAGAATAAATTTAATAAAATGGTGTAGCTTTAGCATTTCATTTCATTCCTTCCAGTAGCTCATTTATACTCCAAAAATGTATTTATTTCAGTGACAGACTAGCATAAGCAACACAGATTAACTTTTAGATGCTAATGTTTTTAAATCATATCGTATCCATGCCGATGGCGCCGAGCTGGTAACATCACAGAAGTGGTCCGTGTCACATTCTAAAATGGAATTTTCCTTTGACTAAAGCCTTGTGACTAAAACTCAGTTCAGATCTAGTCTCAGAGAAAGGCGTCTGCAAACCAACTTTCTCCTGATTTTTTTGAAAAGTTGCCTAAAAACAATTGACAAAATGTTTAGAAGGTTCTTCGGACAAATGACAGTAAGTTTTTACACTTTGACTAAACAGTTTTTACTTTGTTCTGCTCAAATAAAAAAGTGGTAGAGCTTTACATTTTGCTAAATTTTGACAAATTTACCAAACTTTCAATAATTTCTCAAGTTTATTTAATATTAAGTGTATTATATGTGTTTTTTGGCGATACTGAGTAAGTTTTTGTGTTGTTTCAGAAGATTAAAACACCGGATAGTCCAGTTGTTCTACTCGGTGATCTTCAGAGGTAAGACATTTAACCTACAGCTTTACATCCTTTTTTTCTCAAAATCAAACTGTTATAATTGCAATAATTTAAGCATTTAGTAATGCTAAATTTAAAATGTGGACACAAAAAGATCACTTTTAAAAGAAGTGAAGAAAATGCAATGATTCAGAGTCAGTGTGAGATACTTTACAATAATTTTATCACTCCTTAGAAAACAAATGCATACAATACCACTATTCTTATTTAATTGTCTACTAATTGGTCTTTCTTAATAATTATTCTACTTTTAAATCATCATGACTAACAAAATGGCCAGTGTAAAACACTCATTTGATAAATGCCATCACATCTACCTTTGGCCAGTGTCAGTTGTTATAGTATTGGTATTTAAATGTAAAACTATTTGCAAGAACCCAAACAAGCCTGGTTTAGGCTGAGTTTAGTCCAGTATTAGTTGGTTCTACAGTAAGGTGCAAATAAACCCAGTTGTTATTCAAATGTCTTAAATTAATTGCAGCCTTCTTATTCTTTATAATATTGTTAATTGAAATTAAAACAAAGCGTAATATAATTGGAGAAATGTGTTTTTTTTTCCTCCAGTGTGGACTCCACCCCTGACACTGCGGACAAAAATACTAAATGTGTCGGGTGTCGATGGTGGTTAAGGCGCCTGTTTGGACGTACACTGGTAATGTCTTATTTTATTATCTTTGTATAAATATAATCATTTAAATAAAATCATTTAGCTCCAATTTAAAGCAGTGAACTAATGGCTTGTGTTTTTTTTTGCTTCACAGAAAAAGTATAAAAAGTAAGTCCACCTTTTGTTTTTTTAGTTTTTAGTCTATTGTGTCATTATGAGTTTAATGTCTTCACTATAAAAATCTTTGCTAACTTTGCTCTGTGCTGTTGCAGAGATGAGAAGTCCTCGTCACAGAAAGGTCCCTGCTGGAGCTTTAAGAGGCTTAGAGTAAGTACCATTGGAAGTTAAATATAGCTTTACATTCAGGTACATACACTGTAAAAAAAAGTGGTACTAATAGACTTTTGAAGCCAACATTTTAGCAGCCTAAAGTGTTGGCAACGTTGTGTTTGTATAAATACAGTAGAGTTATTGTGTAATTGTGAAGTGGAAGTCAGTTAAAGCTAGGTTTCTTGGAGCTGACCCTCACTTCTGATCCATTTGTTCATTATGCTGCTTTTATGTGATCCACCAAACCACCAAAAACATTATTCAAAGCAGATGAATTGTTACGTTGAATGGATAGTTCAGGAAATAGATTTTGGTGTACTTCCAGTTTGTCCATATAAGTATCTCATAGACTCGCTTTTACAAAATGACAGACTATTTCTTTACTTTTTATTGCAAGTCTTCAGCAATAGTTTACTGTTCCTAATTGTCTTTCATCCAATTTTTTATCTGACTTAGATACACATTGACAGAAAGGTTAATAATGATAATATTATAATGATAATGAAACCATAAAAACACATTTAAAACTTAACACGGTCACACCACATTGGTTTATTAAATGCTTATTTCAAATTTTCTCCAAACAGAGAAGAAATAAGGTGGCTCCTTCTCCTCTGACCGAAGAGGAAGTAAAACCTGCGACGAAGGCCAGGTCAAAGAAGAAAAAAAGAGTGGTCAGTAAAAAGACCCTAGAAAACACTGTGGGGACAAGACCTGTGGAGACATCTGCAGCTAAGTCAAGTTCAGGCCTGGAGCCCATTGAGAAGGCACAACCAGAGGAGGCTTCTGCTCTGGAGACCCCTGCCCAGGAGACCCCTGCACAGGAGACCCCTTCACTGGAGACCCCTTCACTGGATATCCCTGCACAGGAGACCCCTGCACTGGAGACCCATGCACTGGAGACCCCTTCACTGGAGATCCCTGCACATGAGACCCATGCACAAGAGGCCCCTGCACAAGAGACCCATGCACTGGAGACCCCTTCACTGGAGATCCCTTCACTGGAGATCCCTTCACTGGAGACCCCTTCACTGGAGATCCCTTCACTGGAGATCCCTGCACTGGAGATCCCTGCACTGGAGACCCATGCACTGGAGACCCATGCACTGGAGACCCATGCACTGGAGACCCATGCACTGGAGACCCCTTCACTGGAGATCCCTTCACTGGAGATCCCTTCACTGGAGACCCCTGCACAAGAGACCCATGCACTGGAGACCCCTGCACAAGAGGCGAAACAACAGGACATAGGGTCTTCTCTTTCTGGTTCCTCTCCTCGCAAAAGGTTTCCCAAAAAGTTTAAATCGGACCTTGCAGGGTGAGTACCTCTGCGCCAAAACCGGCTAATACAGAAATCTTTGCTCTGTCACTTCCTGAAAATGCCTAATGCCTGTATGTATTTCCAGACTCCCAAACATCGGCAACACGTGCTATATGAATGCGTGTCTGCAGACGATCATGACCCTGGACTCTCTGGTGGGCAGAGTCGAGGCCCAGAAGAGGGTTTGGGTTCACAGTTCAGATGCCTCACTGCTAAGGTACAGCCAGTTTTTGATGTTTTTCTTAAGGCTTGAAAATGCCAGAATAAAATAGGGGCCAGAGTAGTTAAAGAAAATATACCAAGACGAACCAACCCTCTTTTTATTTTCTGCAGTCATGTTCACGCAATCAAAAAAGCCCGCACGTCGCCTAAAATGTGCATGAAGGAACATCTTCTCAAACGTTTTAAAAGGGTGGTGGCATCAAAAGCTCCAGATTTTTTGGGATACGAGCAAGCCGTGAGTCACTTTTAGGATTGTTTCATGTCGTTTTCCAATTGCCATTTACATAATTGAACACCACAGCAATCTCTCAACAGGCCTTTAACTCTCCTGTATGTTTCTGTTTCCTCAGGACGCTCATGAGTTCCTTTTAACAATGTTGGAGCAGATTAGAGATCTGGCCCCTACATTAAAATGCTTTGCGGAAAAAATGGGCACCATCTACACCTGCCCCGTGGAGGCCGAGCTAATGTTTGAGATGGAAAGCACCAGGAACTGCAAGAGGTACGCATAAACGGGCTTATTCTCAAAATTTTCCGAGCGCTGAAGGCCACCTTACCTCATTTACCTCATGTGTTTTTGTGTTTAGATGCGGTGGGCACAGTTCACAGAAAGAGGCTTTCACAAATCTGTCGCTCAGCCTGGTTCCCCAAGGCTCGTCTGGGGACATTCTCAGCAGCTACCAAGAGGTAAGTTCATCAGGAAAAAAAAGAGTTTTCATGTTAAAACCCCATACCCTTGTCAGACAAAAACATTGATAAATGTTTTAAAATAACGTTAACAGAATCTAATAAGGATAAAGTTCATGCAGGTTATATGACTTTTGTGTCATAGTTTCAGGAGCTTTCAAAGTAAAACATGGATTTTCAAGTCACTTAAATTTGATTTAGGAATCTATGCATCCAATTCAGAGAGGGATTGCGGGGACATCCCTCCTCCCCAGACACTTCCTCCTACTCAAACTCTAAGAAAATATACCAAGCTGTTCCTAACCAGCCGAGACACACAGTCCCTCTTGTCTGTCTTGGGGCTTGTAATAATGGCAAAATGTGGTCGCTATGTAAAAAATCAGAAATAATTGTTTTAAAATGGAAATGTATCAGCCAGTAGCTTATGGAGAGTGTCAGCATTAGCACAGTGTAGAAATGTCTTTCAGTAACTTGAAAAAAATAAATTTATTTATTGCAACCATGTTTATGTTCTGTTTTTTTTTTCTCAGGAGCAAAGTATTGAGTACAACTGTCAATGTGGAAGGGGAGACACGTCGTCTATGAAGATGACTTTTGTCACTCTGCCTCGGTAGGTATCCTTTCAATTCATTCAGCCTAAACTATGATCCCTTTTAAATGGCCGTGTAAAGGATGAGCAATTTATAACCAAATCTCTTTCCTTGCAGTGTGCTTGTCCTCCATCTGAAGCGGTTTGAGTACACAGCGAATTATGAGCTTAAAAAGGTCAATGCGCCACTGACGATTGACAGGGACGTAGTTGTTTCTGCCAAAGATGTAAGCACAATATCTACATACAAAACATACTCCTGAACTTGCTGCATGTTTGTTCAAATACGTAGATAATAAAATGCTAAGCTAGTATCTCTGTCTGTTCAGGATTCGGCTTGCTTCACACTTGTCAGCATCATCTCGCACTTTGGACAATCGATGAGAAGCGGTAAGAGAATTGAAACACAGCAGACTTAATTATAAAAGGGCTTTTTTTAAAAGGATAAAATGTGTCACCAACAACTGTCTCTTTGCTCTCAGGCCACTACATTTGTGATGCCATTTCTCCAGACAACAGCCCCCTGGAGACTCCTGACCAGTGGCTGACATACGATGACTCCAGAGTCATTGAATCAACGGGGGCCAGGGTTTGTCAAAATCGTCAAAAGGATGCCTACATCCTGTTTTACCGCCGCATGGAGTGAAGCGGTTACAGGACAACACTACAAAAGCAGTTTCAAAACACTCCAGAGCTGTTCAACCAATTTAGCTCAATTCCCTGAGAGCAGCGTTAAAGTTTTAGGGGGCCTCACAAGAGTTGATGTTTCATGGAGTTTGAATATCTTTTGGGGTGTAGAGTCTGTGTCCAATGCTTGGTGAAAGGAATTGGACTAATATGGCCAAATTCAATTCTGTCTCAGCCACTAGTCTTCTTTGGAAATGTGGATTATTAATGTCAGTAAGACTAAAGGAAAAAAAATTTCTAGACCAAAACTAGAAAGACCAATTGGCCATTTTTGTGTTTAAGACCTAAATTGTATTTGTTAAAAATGGGTTCAATAGAGAGCCTTTTTAAAATAGATTCAAGTTTCAGGTTTCTAAATATAACATAACATTAAATCCACCTGTCAGCCCTGCGACTAACTGGCCACTGTCCAGGGTGTACCCCGCCTCAGGCCCAAAGCTGCTGGGATAGGCTCCAGTCACCCGTGACCCCTAAATGGGACAAAGCGGTAGAAAATGAATGAATGAATGAATAAATCCACCTGCATTTAAATGACAAGTGCTACTTTGAAAAAGCTGAAGTGGTCAAAGATCTCAAGTAGTTTAAGATAGAAAGGAAGGCAGCCATCTTTGTCCAACTAGAACAACTGAACATAGGCAATAGACTAAAACACAATTTCCCACACAATTTGGTGCAATACTGTCCTAGCACTTTGACTCCATTAGATATGTTAAGAACTTCTGCAAACTTCCATCAACGTCTGCGATGTCCAAACGGGTTAAAAACACAAGTTAGTTTAGTCAAGGAAACAGTAGTTTGTCTCCTTTTTGACCAGAATTGGCACCTAAAGCTCTTATATTCTAAGCTTCAAACTGTTTTAGCTAAACAGTTATGATTTGTCCAACATGGTTTCTACTAAGTGGAAACTACATTTATTCATTTAGCGGACGCTTTTATCCAAACTACTGTGAATGGAAGGGATTCCAAACTTGTTTCCATCGCGACAAGAATGAAAATGGCTGGCCAGGCTACTGTATTTAAATATAATAGGTTGGATAGCCACTTGGTCAACTGTACCCACTCCTTTTTCAAAGTAAATGGGTCTGGTGTCGTTGAGTAGTTTATTTATCTAAAATGGAACCAAAATGTAGCTACATCTAGACTCTTATATAAGAACTCTCAGGGAAGTATGTAAGGTTTGAACAGCTCCACCAAAATTAGCGCAATAAATACAATAAAAAAAGTATTATTATATAATTGACCATAAAAGTAAGTGAGGTAAGATAAGACATGCTAAGCTTGAAACAGAAATAGCTGCAGCTAAAACAAAACCCAAGACAATGGAACCCAAGCAGTCCAGAAGATTTTTTAAAATAAAGGCAACAAATGCTCAGGAGGTCACAAAGCAATGCCCAACTCTTAATCTAGACTGGTTGTACTTTAATATTTGGAAACAATAAAGTACAACGTCACTGCTGTTATATGATGTTCCCAAATAAAAGAATATGAGGGACAAATGAGCATGGAGATAAGCCCAAGACTAAAAAATGAAAATGGTCATTAAACTGGACTTAATCTTAAGTAAATACAGCTTTAGGAAAATAAGAAGTCACCAAAAACATTCTCTTTTAAAGGGTGTATTGCTTTGGGTTTTATATTTCACAATTCAGTCTGTAAAAAGATTAATATTAGCACAGTAATTCTATATTATATTAAGTAATCATGTTTAGGATTGTAGCTCAGTGGGTCTTTAACATCCCAAAACATCACAACATCCCGCTCTCCCCCACATACTGTTGTTGTGTCCTTGGGCAATACACTTAACCCACCTTGCCTCCAGTGGTTTTCCAGCTGTAACACTGGTGAAGCGCTTTAAGTGCCTACTAGGTATAAAAGCACTATATTTAAAATAACTAACTGTAGATACTACTTTTTTAATAAGAGTTTGGTCATAGGGAGAAAAAATAAAGTTAGACCAGAAGTTAATTATTTATTTATTTGTATTTATTTATGTATTTATTTATATATAATAAATTGAGTAAAAGTAATATTAAACACTATCATCATTAATACACCTGTTTATTTAATGTTATTTCACATTAAAAGTGCACATTGCCATTACATTGAAAGGTTTTGCCTGTCTTCATCTCCACTAAGAAAACTCTGAACTCCAAGAAGAAGTCAATGGAAATACTGTAGGCATGTTGTGACACCTGTCCTGTGACCGTCCAAATGCCAAACTCTGAATTAGAGCCTCAAAAACCACCAAAGACTTGGCATTATTTCCTTTCCCCTAAAACTCAGTATGACACTAACGCTGGCTTTTGGGTGTTATAAATCTTCAACGTTTTTGACTCCATTGTTATTATTTAAAGCAGGCTGTTTGGCGTCGCAGTTAATCCATCTGAAGACAGGTGTTGGCGGCGTCCTGTGGGGTCCATTCTCGAGGCTTTGGGGGACTCTCCATTGTGTCCCGCTTCGATCTCACAAACAGCCCGTCTGAGGCTCGCTAATGGCCGCCATCAATAATCGATGTCTGTCAAAGTGAGAACGACGTCCAACGCTTTGTCTCTTAGGCAGAAAAGTAGGTGAGCATGAACACGGCTGGGGTTTAATGCCTTCTGACTGTTTTTGTTTTGAGTCTGTCTTATGGCTAAAAAAATCAATTATCTGTGCTTTGATGTTTTCATAAGAATTGACATAGTTGGGTTTCATAGTCCAAACATTGTTGCTTTAAACTTGACCCAATTATTTGGCTGTCCACAAAAAACAACTGATTAAATATAAATAAAACACTAGTAAAGTTTTCCCATTTGTGCTCTTGGCAATGTTCACATTGTCAAAAAAAGTGACCTTAATCTGTTTTTATTGTCACAATTATAAGTACATTTGTGTAATATTTACCACAGAAACACCTGTCTGAATGTTATTTTCTATTTTCTGCAAAAATGTGAAGATTGTTGATCAGATAAATGTTGTTTGGCCTGTCCACACTCACAGGAGCAAATCTGATTTAAATTACTTTTAAAGCCAGAGTGAACGTAGCCTTTCCACAAATATTCAGGCAATTTGTAATAAAAAATAAAATATGATAATATGAGCCATAAATTATTAAAACATTAAAAAAGACAAAAGGCAAAATAAAGAACAAATTATGTGTCTTACCCCTAAAAAAGTAATTTTCCAATCCAGCTACAGCCTTGGTTCTCAGACGTCAGACAAAGTTTATACCCTTCTCTTAAGAAAAACACAACTAATATGTATTTCCTTTAACGACCTATTAAAAAAAAATCTAATTTGTTTATTTTCTGATAACATTACTAAAGCTTTGTCCTTTTTCCCAGTTTTATTTAGAAGTTACTGTACTTTATCTAAAGATCTACATTAATCCTGAAAGTAGGTAAAATATTTGAGGAAGGCATCTGGACATACTTTTTAAGTTTTAAAACCATGTCCAGATGCTTTCATCTTAACCTACTTGAGGGCTACAGTAAGATAAAGGTAGTAATAAAAATGAAAAACCTGTTCTTTTTCTCATAGGCCAAATATTTTAGACAAATCTCCATCAGTCAGTCTTTCCGCCAAAACAACAAACTGTAAATATGCCTCCCTTGTGAAATTCTTCAAAGCCTAATGAATATTAGCTCTGTCTGAACCACATTCAAACGGATCCTCTGTTTGCCTCTAAATTATTATCCAAAGTGCTTGAGCGTGGTATAAACAATAACTTTAATTCATGCTTTGATCAGACTCTGAGAAAATCCGGCATTAAACAATTGTCTTCTGTTTTTTATGCCTCACAGGTTTCATCCAGATACTCTTTGAAGTTTGAAATGTACAAGTCAATCTTCAGAAACTGCTGCTGTGTCTGGGATTTATGTCGAAAGCAGAGTTTAGCCGCAAAGAAATATAATTGGACATTCACGGTTTGCCGTTTGTTGGAGTCTAATCCGACGGAGAACTCGTGCGTCATCCTGACAGGCTCCGACGGCGCTCGCTGGGAACGGAAAGCTGCGTGTGACAAAATGTGGAAACCGACGGGAAATATTGAACATAGAATAGCAAAATAAAGAATTTCAAGAATAAATAATATCACTTCTTTTTGTGTATTTTTTTTCTTAAGGTGTAGTAAAAACTTTAGACCACTCTCTTGCTGTTCAAATACAAATCTGATTGAGCTATATTGTAAAAATGAAACACATTTTAACCCACAGTGCACTCAGATACTGAACTGTTTGAGACAATACAAGACTTTTTTCAGCTTTAGAGACAACTAAACTAATCTGTAATCAGTGTGAATGTGTTATATCAGATTTACCAACATGCATCAGAAAAACTACTGCTCCTGCCTGGAGTAAGGCTGTCTTTATTGACAAATGCTTGTCTGATCAATAAAGCTAAGCTAACATGAAGGTTTTTAAGGTTTTTTAGTTATAAATATTGTGTTGCTACAGTTAAACCTGGACTGTTCTCCTCTGATGATAGCATTATGGTCTATTTTCCATCTAGTGGCCATCACTGTTCATTTTTGATGTGTTATTAGACCAGGACCCTGAATAATGAAAAAAACACTAATGCTTTTCTAAAAACAGTGCTCATTGGCAAATACACCATTAAAGTCTTTATGCTCACAAAACATGTTCTCTATATTATTCATATAGAAATAGTCCTTGAACATGACCTTTTGATTGGTTTAAGGCAAAAAAAAAGGTGGATTTTTTTTTTTCATCAACTATTGATGTTGTATTTCTGTCAAATATTTAGCGGAAGAATAGATCTGGACAGTGTCATCGCTCATGGAACACTTTCTTCTCATCGTCCTATATCTCATGTGTATATTTGCAGGTATTGGTCTCTGAATCCAGAAACAGCTGATAGTGTAAGTCTGCTGTTAGTTATATCAGAGTCAGGTCAAATTAATTCCATTAACATTTTCCATAAAAGCGTTCCATAAAGTTTGTTTAGAGCAAACAAAAATAGAAGACTCTTTGAGCTGGTCGAATCCAAACAAAGTGAAGCCTCCTGGGTTTAGTTCTTGTTTGGATCTATTCATCTCTCTTTTTAAAAACATAATCTGTTTGTAAATAAGCAACATGTCAGTGGCAAAAATGTAAAACGCTATCACGAAATGAGTCTCAGCTTAATTTACGACGTCAGTAAGTTTAGGGCTACGAGGATATTGCATTTTTATTTTGAATCCCTCTTTCTTTGACTCTTTATTAAATATATACAGTTAGCAGCATATTGGGTCTTGTAAGCTTTTCTAATATGTCTCAGAAACACTTATTTAGCCTTGAATAAATAGAATAGACGAGTCTTTATCTCACTGTGCAGCCATCTGTGCCACGTCGTCTTTATTTGTGCAACAGCTGAAAGAAAAGCGTCAGAAATCTATAGTAAAAAGTGTATCCGATCAATAGAAGCGACTGGATGTGAAAAACACAACTGCCTCTTTCATAAAAAATAAAATAAAAACACCTTGAGCTGCTCCAGCGAGAAGCGGGAGATGAGTCACTGCAGTTAAAAACCGGGGCTAAAATAAGATCCTGTTCAGTCACAAGGGAAATGTACAGAATTTAGTCGCACTGCAGCAGAAACAAGACAGAAAAACAAGTTTATTAGCACGTTATTTGGTTATGACAGTTCAAGATAAATGCATAAGAGGAACTGATTTCTCCCGATGCCTGCTGGAAAATAGGTCGAGAGTATTTGTGACTTTTAAAATGTAAGACAATGGAAAACAAAATGTTAAGTTAGGCAGTGGTTGTTCCAGATTTTGATGCTTCAGGAAATTAAGTATTTGTTAGCAAATGATTTATTGAACCAACTGAAATGTTTCAAATATTATTTGCAATATATAATTGCTAAAATCTGGAGGTTTTTTTTGTATTTGAGGAATATTGTCTTTTTACACTGAGAAACTGCACCATAAATAGAAAACAACATAAAATGCAAGCACATTGATAAATATTGACGATGCATTCACATAATGTCTAACGAGTGGGAGATAGTTACAGACTAACACTGGACTCTGAGATAAAAAAGTTAAGCTCTGGTTAAATGTACAGTCTCAGTATTTTGCAGCAGTGAACAGAATTAGTTTTACATATTTTACATAAAAGATGTGATGGTGACCTGGAGAATTTAACATAAAGTAGCTTTAAATGTCTGCAAAGCAAGATAAAAAGGCTAAGTGCTTCCAAAAACTGCTAAATTAATAAATGGATGTATTTGTTTTGTCAGTGGTCAATAATATGTTTGGTAAAAAGTGACTTCTAAGTTTTGGATCAATTATTTTAATGGGAGAATTTGTGTTTGTTGTACCAAAAACAAAGATGGCAACAGTGAAAACATCCTTAGTATACCTTAGAAAATGTTTTTTTTTATCCATTTTAATGTCCCTTTTTCCCTGTTTGTACACTTCGGAAACACATAAGAGTGATTCATCTGCATTGTCTCCAGGCAATGTTTGCAGAACTTTACAATTTTACCAATTCACAAGTTTAATTTGTAAAGACACTTTTAACAGGTTGTAAAAGAGCTTCCTCGTGTGTACGATGCTCTGGTCTTAGACCTGACTGCGTTTCGAACAAACCGAGAAGAGAAGCCTGAGCTGTCAGCGTCCTGAGCCGAGTGGAGTTCTCACTTCTGCAGCAGGGCTTTGGACTGACAGCTGATCTGTGAGAGGGAAAAAAAACACACACATACACCTAAACGCAGCAGATGAGTCAAAAACAGCAACATCTGAGAGTCGGCTTAACTCAGAAGTCGACACAAAACACTGCCATATTTTAACAAAACTTGTTTTTTATGTCCACATTCCAGAGGTGGGTTGTTTAGTCAAGGTTTGGTCCTGGTTTAATTTGGGATTTTGACTTGATTTAGCCCTGTTTGGTCTTGATACAGTCTTGGATGTAGTTCTAGGTTCAGAATTGTTTTTGTCCTGATCTAGTTCTGGGTTCTGCCTCGAGATTAGTCCAGGTTAAGTCTTGGTGCAGTGCTGGGATTTATCCTTGTCTAGGTTTAGTCCTGCTTAATCCTGGTTTAGTTCCAGTCTTGCGTTAGTCCTGGTTTAGTTCTCTGAAATTTGTTCTTGTTTATCCAGGCTTTGGTCCTAACTGAGTCCTGTACTGGTTTTGCGTTAGTCCTGGTTTAGTCCAGGTTTAGCTCTGATTCTGTTTAACACTAGTCGATCCTGGATTTAGTCCTGGGTTAGCGATTTGTTCTGTCCCGATTTTGTAATATTATTGTTTTGTTTTGTGTTTTGTTCTTTGTGTTTCCACTCCTGTTTTTTTACTTGGATTTAGTCGAGGTTAAGTCCAGCTTAAGAAAAAAAAAAAAAAAAGACCAAATGTCACAAAAAAAAAACCATCAACTTTGTCCCGAAGATTATTAAAAATTGGAATAAATTCTAAAATTTACCAAATGAAACTAAGCATGAGACATGAACAAATAACAAAATCATCATCAGGTGTAAAACAAGTAAATAGATTTAGAATTTTACAATACAAAGTACAAAGTGAACCAGGGTTAATAATAATCAACAGTTCATAACAATAAACCGAGGGCCATTGTAATTAAATTGCCCTATTATTTTGCTGATCTTTTTGTGCAATAGACACTTCTTAAAAGAAACAGCCTTTTTCTTTTTGAGCTGTTGTCTGCTGCTCATGACCCAACCTTAGTCTGGTTTTTCCACTCTTTTTTTATTAAGACATCTTCAAACAAACAGAGGATTTAAGGGCTGTTGAATTCCTCATTGTGTGTAGCCAGAGGTCTTTGTGTCTGGAATAAAGTGAATACATTAAATCACATTAGATAGAGCCTAAGTACTTGACACCGGCGCCCAATTAAGGTCCCAAAAGCTCTGAGCAAAGAAGCCTCCTATAGCTTTTTAAAAAAAATATTAAAAGATACATAACGACGTGCTTCTCCTCCGACTTTGATAACCTTGTATTTACGTAATTACACTGTTCTTTTTTTTTAAGGCAGGCCATTGTTATGCTTTAAACTCAGAAGGAACTATTATGCAAAGATTCTCCTCTTTGATGTAAAGTGCACTTATTAAACAATTAGCATAGTTATTGTGCAGCTAATCACCCGCAGAGACTCGGCGAACGGGAAGAAGAGTTTTCTTGGAAATTTAGCTCCGGGCGAAAAGCCCCAGGGCGAAACAGAAAATGATATAGTTTCATGTGAAAGTGGGACGTGGATTATAGCAAAAACAAGGTACATTTTTACAACTGGTTTATTTTTTTTGCTTCTATGTCTTATAAATGCACTGCAATCATAATAGGTAAAAGGTTATATGTTTAGATGCAGTTCTCTAAGTTTCACTGTCCAACTCTTTAAGACCCCTAATCCAACATTTAGTGAGCTCTGAATGGTCAGTGGGACTTTCTAAATCCATTGTGTTTTTTTGACAATTTTCCTTGTGGATTAATAAAGTTAAGTCTTTAAGTCTCAGTTTAGGTTCTTTTCTCATTGTTCGAGTGTTTGTTCAAACATTGGACCAACGGTCTTCGAGTCTGGGCTGGGGTTCGAATCACTATAACAGTTACAAAAAAAGGGGCATTTCTGTCGGAAAACTATATTCTATACTCTATAACGGTTGCCCAGCCACTGAAGTGAAGACCCAAGAGTAGGTCACTGTAGATTTAGATTTCCAGAAATACTTGTGTGTGTCTGTGTGCTGTTCTGCTTCTTTGTCCAAATAGATGTTAAATGTTGGGTTGCAGATTAAAGCAACACTATATAAAAGTATTTCCCCCAAAATATGCGACATTCACAATGATCTTAAATAGATTTCGATGGTTTCTTTATTTGAAACAAAGAAACAAACGCATGTTAAAAACAAAGTCTGCCTTATCTCACAGACTGTACTTTGTGGAAACGTCTCATGAAAACACACATCTTTACTTTACAAACAGAATATTTATTGAATATTTATGAAAAACAACAGTCCCATGTGAAATCTGACGCAACAGCTGTGTCATTTATAGTTCTTTAGCTGGTATACAGCCGGAAAAGGTACTGTTGATTTGCCAATAGTTAAATGTAAAACTTAAATGTCCTGAAAGTGTCGGAGTATCCGAGTTAAGAACTGTTCTTCTGACTTCGGTGTGTTCACATGTTTTCTGCTCGGCTAAAGTCAGAACAATCAAAAACATAAAAAAGAATGAAGGTGGACGCTACGACAAAAATGTGCTCATGTTTTCAAATTAGTAAATACAAGAAAAGGTAAGTTCAAGAAAAGGTAGCTTGTTAAAAACATAAACCAACTTAACGTATGTTGAAACCGCTAAATAACGGATATAAATAAATAAATATCTTTGTCTATAGTCTAAATAAGTCTATATGGAAAAAAAACAAGTGCTATCATGTTAAGTTATTAACAAAAACAGTTGGTTTGAAATATTTTTAAATGACCCTCCATCCATCATCTTCCACTTATCGCGGAGAGCAGCAGTCTAAGCAGAGACATCCAGACCTCTCCAGACACTTCCTCCAGCTCTTCCGGGGGATACTGAGGCGTTCCCAGACCAGCCAAAAGTCATGCTCCCTCCAGCGTGTCCTAGATCCTCCCTGGGGTCTCCTCCCAGTGGAAAGAGTCCAGGACTGGCTCCTCTCGATGTGGAGGAGCAACGGCTTTACACTGAGCTCCTCCCGAGTGACAGAGGTCATGACCCACAGCTCATGACCACCGGTGAGAGTAGGAACGCAGTAAAGCTCCTTCTTCACCACAACAGACGGGTAAATTGACCGCATCACTGCAGAAGCTGCACCGATCCGTCTGTCAATCTCACGCTCCTTCCTTCCCTCACTCGAAAAAGATACTTGAACTCCTCGACTTGAGGCAGGATCTCTCCACCAACCTGAAGAGGACAGACCACCCTTTTTCCGACTGAGGACCATTGCCTCAGACTAATATTGCTAAAATATCTCACCCGGGTTTCCGAGCTGTTGTTCCGACTTTAGCAGGTAGGACCACATGAATGCACGTAGGACCACATGAATGCACGTAGGACCACATGAATGCACGTAGGACCACATGAATGCACGTAGGACCACATGAATGCAACATAACACTGTTAAATTGAATATAGTGCTGGTTTAGACACATATTATTCCTTATTTAGTCCTTGTTTCAGTCTTGCACTTGTTTTGACCTTGTTTTTGGCTTTTGTTTCCAGACAGTCGCCATGTGATTAGGTTCTTGACCAGCGTCCTTTTCCCAAATATAGCATCTCATCTCTCAAATGTACCCCCCCCCTTCCTTTTGTCGCTCGACTGCAGCTGAGGACACAGTAGTCTCCGTCGGGAAGTGGAGCTGTGACAGTAACAGGAAGCCCCTCGGAGGTCTGAGATGAGTGACAGTTCACCGGCAAGGTCACCGCTGAAAAACAGTCTCTGAGCGTCGCCGTTAATCCTCTCCCAGTCCTGACATTTTAGACTCGTGTTACATCACACTCGCCTCAGGTGCAGACCCTTCAGTCCTCAGCTTAGTCCTGGTTTCTGCCACTTATTGCATCACATTTGCCCTCTGTGTGATGGAGACCAGTTTTATGTAAGTTTGTATCAGACTTCAGTCCTAGTTTAGACTTAACTTGGCTCTGGTTTAGTCTGGTTTTTAGTCCAGGTTTGATATTCTCTTGATTTTATGGATTTAGCCCTATAGGTACAGTTTAGTCCTGGTTTAATCATAGTTTTTTACAGATTTAGTCCTGGTTTAAATCTCGGTTTATTAATGCTTTAATTCTGTTTTAGTCCTTCGCCAAGCCCTGGTTTGGTTGTGGTCAGTCATAGTCCCGGTTTAGTCCTGCTTTATTCCTATAGGTTTAATTCTGGTTTGAGTCAGTTTGTCTAAAAGTAGTATTCCAGTTCATTTTCACTCCGGGTTTAGTTTTGTTTTTACACAGTTTAGTCCTGGGCTGACCTTGGTTTAATCCTAAAATGATTCCTGGTTTAGTCACTGTTTAATCCAGTCTCAGGCTAGTCTCGGTCTTAATTTAGTCCTGGTGTGACCTTGGTTTTAGTATTGCATTTAGTTCCAGGTTTAATTACAGTTGAGTCCTGACTGAGTTTTTGTTAAGTCCTGGTTTAAAAAGGTCTTAATTTCTGGAAGTATCTCTTAGATCGGTTCCACTCTAGTCCCCTTTAATTTCACTTTTAGACCTGTTTTTTCCTCAATTTAGTCATAAGTCAGTCCTGAATATTAATCTGCATTTAGTCTGAGTTTAGGCCTAGTTTAGTCTTTATTTGATCCTAGTTTATGTCATTGTTAGTCCTTGGTTTAGTTCTGTTTTCATCTTGGGTTCACGCCTAGTTTAATCCAACCCCTTTCCTAGTTTAGTCCTAGTGTTGAGCTTGGTTTAATCCCAGAACTACTCATGTCTTTAGTCCAAGTGTTGCCTTGGTTTAGCCTGATTTGACCTTGGTTTGTCTTTTTTACCAGTTCTAATGTATTGCTTTTATAGTCTTTATTTAGCCCTTGTTTAATCTTAATTTAGTCCTAGAATTAGACTTGATTTAATCCTGGTTTAATCCTGATATAGTCCTTCTTTAACCATGTTTTAGTCCTGTTTCTTTTCTTGTTTTACTCCTGTATCATTATTCCAAACCACTTCCTCGCCATCTTTATACAGTTCTTAATAAAACCCCTTTTCAAATATTCCTCCAAACGCACCGCTGTTAGCTCCTGCACCGAACAAACCCCCGTCTCATTCCTCCTCTGTCATCCGCCGCGTCTCATTTTCTCGCTCTTAATGTTTAATTTAAGCCTTCAGAGCGGTAAGCTTTCAACAACACACCTTTTGCCAGGCTCCGCAGAACCACAGCGCCTCCAAATGGTCTCCCTAGGAATGCTTTTTTTAAAATTTATATATTTAACAAACACAGACGTCCCTGCTTTGGCTAAAGAGGTGTAAGACGCTTGCTTTTGAGTCGCAGCCAGAGGGGCTTTGCTATGTTTAGTCGAGAAGCTATTATGTAAGTAGTCATCGCGCGGGCCCCCCTCCTCGTTTGTCGCAGTGACAGACAGCAGGCACAATGGGAGGAGGAGGGAGGGTTATGATTAGAGATGTCCCGGTGCAGAGGATGTATCCTGAGGCTGACAGTGACCTAATCCCACAGCAGCAGCAGAGTGGATTTCAGGCTTCACAAACCTTCCCCATTGATGATTAGCGGCTGTTCCCTGACTGTGGCGATCAGAAATGGGACGTTTCTGGTGCTAAATAGTCAGCTGTGATAGGTTTAGTGATAGAAAAAGGGAGTTAAAGATGAAGTAGGGTAAAATATTTGTGATAAAATAAGGGTTAAATAGACTTGTTTCCTGATAGGATAAGACTGTTCAAGAGTCTTTGAGAAGGAACATGTCCATCCAAATCCTTCTGCTTTACAGCAAACGCAGGATCTTTTTTCTGATATCCCGTCCACTTTCATCCAATCAGAAAAGAGAACTTGTTAAAGGTTCTGTAGGTGTAAATTTTAGTTCCATATTCTTATATTTTGAACATAGTGTGGTTTTGAACATATATAAATTATAAAAAAAAAAATTTATGACAAATTGACCAATTGCTAAGCCCCACCCTCTAACATATGTACCAATCACATTCCCTGCAGCTTCTCAGACATTATTAGCATAGAACTCAATAGAAAAACATTACAAATTATAAATGTGGGGACACCTTGGTAGCTCACTTTTTGAGCTGCCAAGGTTTTGGTTTGATTCCCGGCTCAGGTCATTTGCCCAATGTCAATGTCAGTTTGCTGCTCCATTGTGAGAATTGCCTCTGAATGAATGTTTGGGATGGGGTTTAGCAATAGGTGAATTTCAAACTGAATTTTTTATGTTTTAGCTCTTTTAGTTTGTTTACAACAGATTGTTCCTGCAGGGATGCCGTAGGTGCTCACAGGCAGTAGAAACAAGGGGTCAAAAGTGTTAAATTACAATCTGCACTTTAAGAACAGACGCAATCAAAAACTACACACTGCAGGTGGAAAACTACTTTGCCTCAACAGCAGCTTTAGGGGTATTTTATTAGCTCAGTAGGTTCGGTGTAAAGTCATTGGCTTCCTTTATTGTATGTTAATTGTTAAATGAAATAAATAACATCAGCTGAAGTTATATAAATAGCACACCAGCTCTAGTTGTTTACAGTCTGACCCGATTCTGCCGTCTCCTGCCCCGGGCCGAACTGTGGGGAACGAGGTGTCGGGAGTATTTGTCTGCTTTGACTTTAGACTTTAGAGAGATTGAGGATCAGCGCGTTCTCTCCTGACAGCTGCTCTTCCACTAACCGAGTCTGGAGCTGCTCTGATTTTTAAAAAAGTTTAGCTGCTCAGAAGTTGATATGATTCATTTAAGATCACCCGGCTTTAAAGCGACGCAGATCTATACACTTAGACTGAAAAGGCTTAGATTTGTCCTAATTGAGTCTGTTTTTGTGAGGAAAGCTGCAGCTGCACAATACATCTTTAAGCACTGACTACAGGGGTTGTTCTTTTTCAAAAGGCTTATTAAAAAATATTATGTTCTAATACCCCTTTTTTAGAAACAAAAACAAAAAACAAGATAATAGCACTTGAACAGTCCAAGGTTTTATCAGTGGAAATGCTTATGTAGAGTAATTGAAGCCATTTAAGGAATATTTTAACGGAAGAAAGAGGGACATCCTAAAATCCAGATTTGTAACGCTGTCTGTTTGTGGGCCCAGTGAACGGCGTTTACAGGTGTCAGCTGCTTTTACGTCTGTCAGACCGTGAGCCTTTGTGTTGAAGGACCTGCATGAGTCTATTTAAGTCTCTATGTGATGAGTCAACATGGAGATGGGTAAAAAGCATGGTTTCATAAAAAAGTATTACTCACAAATACACTGGCTCTCAATGTGTCATCCTAAAATGAGTTCAGTCACCTTCCACTTTTGATTCATTTCTTTTTATCGTGACATTCATTTTCACAATGCTGCATCTTGCTGTGTTCGCGCCCTGTTTAACCTTTCAGTTGTACCGCTGCTGCCTGCTTCTGGGTTTTACTTCTGGTCTGTTTAATGTTGCTGCCTGTGTTTATGGTTAGACTGCCTTGTATGGACTAAATTCTTATTCAGTTTAAAGACTTTATCAAATATTTGTTGTCTTTTGGCTGCTGCTCTTTCCTGTTACGTCTTATCTTCTTTAAATGTTACTAAAAATAAATATATAAATTGAGCCTACAGCCAGACAAATTAGACTACGGCGGGCCACCAATGTCTCTTAATTCTTTATATGCTAATTTAATAATTGTGGGCTAAACCATGTTACAATTGACTGCACCGTGGTTTGATTTTCCATGTTTCACTTTGAGTTGTTTTGTTCCATTGCAACAAAACCACTACCTTAAAATGTCGTGTAAAAAGAATAAAACAGTGGAAACCCTAAATGCATTTCCCAAACAGCTTGTTATCTCAGCATATCATCACTAACAAACTACTACCAGCAACCTTTCTCTTATCTAAATCATCGACAGCCACTTTGACGGCTCCCTGTCTCCGAGGCAGACAGCAAAGATTAACTCGTTTTCTTCAGGAAACACTGGGCTATCTGTATTTTTTAGAGGCTCTCAACGGGAAGCCGAGTCTGTTTTTCCCTCTTTTTCTCAGAGACATATTGTTGCAAAAGCAGCGCGAGAACAAACCGCCTGCATCATTAGCAGGACTCAGCCGCAGGTGGTGGATATATGGGTCGTTCGAGAGGCTAAAAGTCTCACAGAAACAAATCAAGAGGAGTGGAGGCCTGTTTGTTTTGTGGCTCAGATTTATGCAGAGCAGCGGAGAGGGGCTGGTAGTTAGTGCGTGTTAAAAAACAAGAGAATAGTGCTTTAGATTTAATGGATTATAGTATAGATTAAAGGGTCTAGGGTTTAAAGGATGGTTTCCATAGTAACAGAATCAGGGACACAGCATGATCTAAATGTTTATACTATTTTCTACCTTTTCCTTTTCAAGTGACGCAGTGTATATTCCCAGGTTCTGCAGGAAAAAAAAAGGTTGACTAAAACTACATGAACCACAGAAATAATACATTTGTCGAAGTTTTAAAACATTTGTTCGGTGAAAAAGTCAGTTAGGCCTTTTTTGTTAAATTAATTTCTTGAAGAAAACCCAGAAACCCAGTTTTGTTGTATTTTTAGAAACCGATTAAATTTCAAACATTGCTTTAAAATGGAAATGAAAATGTTTTATCCCTCAACTTGTGGTGTTTTATAGGGGTGTTTATTGGCAAGCACCTGGCGATACGATACTTATCAAAATACAACATATACCAATATATCACATTACTTTATTGCATGTGTTAAAACTAAATTAACAACAAACTTATTACTTGAAGAATTTTCTTTTCATTTGATTTTTTTTTTCCTTCAAACACTGACCTTCATGAGTCTGGACCTGGTCTAAGACTGGACTAACTCTGTCTCCTCCATGAGTCTGGACCTGGTCTAAGACTGGACTAACTCTGTCTCCTCCATGAGTCTGGACCTGGTCTAACACTGGACTAACTCTGTCTCCTCCATGAGTCTGGACCTGGTCTAACACTGGACTAACTCTGTCTCCTCCATGAGTCTGGACCTGGTCTAACACTGGACTAACTCTGTCTCCTCCATGAGTCTGGACCTGGTCTAACACTGGACTAACTCTGTCTCCTCCATGAGTCTGGACCTGGTCTAACACTGGACTAACTCTGTCTCCTCCATGAGTCTGGACCTGGTCTAACACTGGACTAACTCTGTCTCCTCCATGAGTCTGGCCCTGGTCTAACACTGGACTAACTCTGTCTCCTCCATGAGTCTGGCCCTGGTCTAACACTGGACTAACTCCATGATCAAAGAGAGGCTCTGATATGTTTGGGTCAAGACACACATGATTCTCATAATCCATCTGCTCTACTTTTTAACATCAGCAGAAACAGAATATTTAGTTCAGAAATGTAACTCCTGCACAAACACATTCCCTTCTCTGCATTAGTTCGCCGTTTTGTGTTGAAACACTGTTCTCCTGTCAGTGCCGTTATTCAGACTGATGAAGCCCGAGGCCAACCAACAACAACGCTCATTATCCATCTGCTACAATGCGCTCCTCTTCTGGAAAAAAACAACACTTACTCTGGCGTTTTCTCATTTTCTGAGCCTCAGAACTGTAATGGAGTCCGACTGAGGGAGAGACATCACACTCTCCTCTCGACTGTGATGAAAAACCTCGACATTATCAGCACATACCCTTCTTCTGTCCATTTACAATAGGTTTTACACTTGGTATTTCTTTATTAATGCTGCTTTGTTCCCATTTTCTTCATTTAGATTCTTCAAAAGTCTTTCCCTAAAGCAAATTAATGCTGAGATTGTTTGATTAAATTGTTCTGTTTCTGTTTGTCTCTCTCAGAAGTTTTCAATTTCTGCTGTAATTTAGCACCAGGAGTTTGCAATCTGCACAGAGGGAAAAGTAGGGCTTTGCTAGAGTCTCAAATAAATATGAGGAGGAATGGAAACAACAGCAGAAATGAGATTTACAATTGAATCCAGTGAGTTATGACTGTGGAAAAACATTTGTACTTAAACTGATACAAAGTGGTGGTATGTTACACCACTTTGGTGTTTGCCTGGGGTTTAAGTATTATAGATTTTTATCCTGGTTTTATCTTTAGAATAAGGTTTTTTGCCCTTAATGTAAAGATTTTCTTTCAGTTTTTCGTTTCTTTGAACAATGGATGCATTTTCATTGTATTTTGCGCAAAAAATACTTTTTCAAAGCCATTAGATGGATTTGTGCCCATTTGTTTTTGATAGACACTAGAGCTACCACAGGGATTTAAATACTTGAATGGCCTGACCAACAATCCTATATTTTATTATTTATGAAAGCTGCAATCTCTAGTTTATTAGATTAGCTTATGCTAGCAAACTATTTAAACTACATTTTCCAAAGAGCTTGGCACATGACAGTTTTCTCATAGAAATAGATGTTTTTTATTTTTTATTTTGAATTTTAACCTTCATCCTTCAGTTTCTTTTTTTCAAACAATATGTAAAAAAATTGTATGCATCAATTCATTATTCATTCATTATATATTAAAAAGTGAATTAGGTAACACACGCATATTGCTTCTGAGGAAAAAAGAAATGTAGGTGAGAGAAATGGCAGAATGGCAGAAACTGAAACGAAATCTGGGATGGAACTGGTTAATACCCCTGGTGTGTCATGAGTCGAGTGTGTGGGAACCCTGCTCTGGCCCGGGGCCCCTGGAGGAAGACTATTGCTGTTTTATTGGATTTATTTGGCTGGGTTTTTTGATCAGATCGAGCTGAAGTAAACGCTTTGTGTTCTTTTCTAGGTTTAGGCAGGAAAAAGACCCAGTTATGGTCAGTGAAAAATACCAGGGCTCTGAGTAAATCGCCTCACTGATCTGCAGAAAAACCTGACACACTTACATTTGATTGCAGCAAGTGGTTTGTCTCTTCAGAGCGCTTCTTCTCCGACCACCTCTCGAGACCAGCTGCAGATAACAGCTCAGTTTTTGAAAAAAAAAAAAAACAGTCCGCTCCAGCTTTATCAATCCCAAACAGAGCTCTTTTTTTTCCCAGCTCGTCCCATTCTTCTGCGGCCGGACTGATAAGCCATTGAGAGGCATGGAGTGGCGTTGGAAGACATATTGGCCGTTCGGACAGATAATAAACAGCCTCAAAGGTCAAAAGAAGGGGACAAGTGGAGTAAGGGCCACTCGGTGTTACAGCAGAGGTTTGTGTGTAATGAAATAAGACATTTTCTTATCTCGAGAGCTTGTTTTAAATTAAAGGACAGGTTTGTAATTTGTGTGGCTTTAAAGAAGGGATTGTGTCATATTCACTTATTAGTGTTGCCTTTCGGTGGCATCTGTGGGTGACACTGCAGCTTGCATTTCAAAGCCTCTTACCTCTCCTTTCCACAGCCTGGGGGCAACTATGGGAGCCCTGCAGGGACATGCTGTTGTCTCCAAACAAACCTGTTGGAAATAGGTCAGATGAGATGTTGACTTTGGAAACAAAATCAATACAGCTCACAATTTCCTTTAGAGGATTGAAGAAACATGAATGAGTTTGTCCTTGATGGGCTCCTGTAGGAACAGAGACATGGGAAAAAAAGGCTTCTATGAAGATTTTAGTGTTTTGTTATTTCTTCACTTAGATAAATGCATTATAGATTTTTGAAAACAGACTACTTTATTCTATTTAATGTTTAATTTTTTACACAATGCACCTTGATAAATTGTTTATATTGTGTTCATTCAACTCAAATAATGAAATGTGAGTAATTTAGACTTCCAACTTCATCTCGACTCACTCTGGTTCAGTGTCAGGGGTGTTACTTCCTGCAGGTCTCGAGGTCTGAGGCGTGAGGGCAGCTCCCAGACCTGGATTAAACTCAGGTGACTTCCTGCGGTTGTTCGATCTGAAGTGTTCAGAGGAGAAATATGACAAGCTTTTGACAGTTCCTCCACTAAAGCAACCAACTCATCAGCATTGACAGTGAGAAGATCAAAGTATTTACTTCCAGAAACTGTAAACAGAGTCGCAGTCTTTGAAATAAGCTGTCATATTTCTCCCACAATCACTGCAGCTGTCACAAGAACACACGCAAGAAGGACAATAGTTGGACTGAGCACGTCGTCAGATGGTAACTCTCATTCAAATGGAACTTAAAATGCGTCCAACAGTAGCTTCTCGGTATTTCATCATTTTATCTTGTTTTTTTTTTTTTATTAAATCCCAATTCAAGAACAAACAAATATGCAATTTCAGATCTTGGTTGGTTTTGACGTCCAAGAACAG
Organism: Neodontobutis hainanensis; assembly: GCA_024349245.1. Taxonomy (NCBI): domain Eukaryota; kingdom Metazoa; phylum Chordata; class Actinopteri; order Gobiiformes; family Odontobutidae; genus Neodontobutis; species Neodontobutis hainanensis. Next base: position 1,769,619 of record JALDNG010000059.1, read on the forward strand.
GCAAGACGAGTCCGAGTAAAAGTAGAGAAAATACTTTTAGGGACTGAGAGCATGACAAGAACAAAATCGTTCCAAAACCGTTATGACCAGTTTTAAATTCTTCCTAGAGGCCAGCGCTGCATGATTTAAGTGCCACGGAGAGTCCAAAACTGTTCACCTTTGAGTCGATTGCATTCCTTTGTAGTAACTTTGGGTTTAGGAATAAGAGAGCGTAGTGTACTCTAAGAAAGACACAGCTTCCATTTGTAAATCTCCATTTTATCTTAGATCTTAAATTGCTAGAGCTGTGTGGATGCAAACATGAAATCCTAGCAATGTTATGAATTTTAAATTACATGAGGGTGTTCCTTACACATATTTTATTGTCTCCTTATACAGCTTCTCCTTTGATTCTTCAGAAGTTTTAATCTTGCTCTAATAAACCCACACTGAAGTCTCTCTTATGAGCCCCACTTGATGTCTGCAGTTCAGCTCAGTTCAGTCCAAACAGAGGTCACGTCAGGACGGAGAAAATACACTCTGAGGGAAAAGCCATGAGGAATTATTCAGTCTGGGTTTTTATTCGAATGTGAGGAGCTTAAGCCTGCGTCGCCACCAGCATTGTCTCCACTTCCAAAAGCGGGAGATAACTCTGTAACGGTCCGACATGAGCCATGAGGCAGACATTTAAGAATACAGTCATGTATATCAGACAGAGAGAGGAAAAACCTAGAATGTGAGAACAGATACTATCGGTTGTGGGTACTCACTGTTTTTCTCCATTTTACACTGAAACTGCGTCCTTTTGTTAACATGTTATTTTCACTTTGTTTTTTACATTTTATACAGAAAGCATGGTCATATCATGTAATGTCTCTTCATCCTCGCCCCAGAGTTGAACCAGGACAAACTGGAAGTGTCTGGGGTGTTGGAAGTCTTGGTTTCCCTGCTTAGACCTGTCGTGTGGCCTGGCCTTGGGGAAAAAAAGAAAAGAAATTGGGAGGTTCTGTCAAAAGTCACTTTTTAATCTTTGAGCAAATATCCACATTTTTACACATGCTTAATGCTTAATGTTATTACGTAGCTCATAAAGTGAACTGCAAAGAAGCACTTGTGTAGCACTTGAAGTAGCCTTTATGATTTGAGACATGGTCTGTCAGAACGAGTCTTTGTCTTCAAGTCAAGTCCCAGGTCAAGGCTCACAAGTCCAAAAACATAACCTCTCATCTGAAACTCTGGTACTCCAGTGGCTCTTGAACATCTGTGTGTTTCCTGTTTTTTGTGACTGTTTTTAATCCTTTTAAAACCTGTTTCAGAACCAACGCTTAAATATACCTATTGTGCTAACTCTGGCATGTTTACATTGATCACTGCTGATATGTTGATCAATGTGCACTGTCCTAGTTCAATAAAGAGAGAACTCAAAGTCCTATACTTGGAAATTACTAATACTATAATAGACATTTTTCATTTTATAATTCATTTTACAAGATAAAATGTGTTATCTGTCTCGTGAATAATGCTGCTCTTTTTAAAATAACTTTCTCTTACTCTTCAGGGGAGAAACATCCAGTTATTTCAGGTCAGAAATCCTATTAAAGTCTCGAGTCATTGGTGTTGAAGTCGAAGTAGCTGCAAGTCTTTTTACATTTACTCAAACCAAAGTCCACGTCCCACCTTTGGTCAAAGCTCTAAAACCAGTATGTCCACTCTCTGCACTAATGTTGTAACCCCATATCCTTTCTGACTCTTACAATATTCAAGGATATGTTGTACTTTTTTCAAACCAATGCATCAAACATGAGCAGGACTTCTTTTTCAAGCTGCTTCTTCAGTTTATTGCAGCAGTGTACAGCTATACCTCCAACCTCTCGCACTGCTAAAAGGGATTAAATACCCACTTCTTTATTCTAGTTAACTGCGAAAGTTTACACAGTGCTTGTGTGACATTGTTATTTGCGTAATGGAAACACAAACTTTAAACAATGCCATATCAACTTTCAATGAAAATGTAATCATTGATGCAAAAGTGTCTGGTGCAGATAAAACTTTAAACCTTTAAATGGTCTTTGTCGTTCATCGTCTTGGTCATTACCCGAAGCACCTGGAGTATTATTAAAACTCACTCTGATAAGGTTTTCTTGCTGCAGTCTTCTCTTTGTGTCAGTGATGAACTGATATCTCTTCTTTGTTAATTAGTTACTGACAAATCCCTTTCGGTTGGATCCGGTAAATCCCAATCACTCCACAGTAAAATCCTTTAGAGGAGTCACAGTTTTAGTTTGAGGACACCAAACATCTTTATTCCTATCATGCCACAGTCAGACACTTTGAAAAACAGAAAAAGAAACAGGGTGTGTCTCGAATACTAATCACAAACTGGGCCGTGTTTGTAATGCTAATGTGGTCGAGGAAACTTCACGACGACAGGAAATGAATGTGTAAATGAGGACGTGGTGAGTTGTGTTTGGTGGAAAACACCCTCCTCCTTTCTTCAGAGATCTGCACTGACCTTTTTTGATTTACAACAAAAGCGGCGTCGAGGAGGGGTTTATGTCAGAGGGAAAGAGAGGTATAACCCTCCGGAGCTCCCTCTGAAATCAATGCTCTTTAGTGTCTGTTGTGGGGTATTTTAAGGCTGGGTCAGTGACAGGTGGTTCTTCTCTTTGGGCCTGATGTTTGTGTGATAAAATAATGGTTAAATAGTTGTGTATTCAAATGGGTATCCCTGTTACAGAGTCCTAGGTTTTTAGGTTTATGACTGTTATATTATCTTGATATTTCAAAAGATGCATTAGTGCTATTCAAAGAATTGTATCCGGTAGTTTAACACAAAACCTCGGGCCAAAAGTGTCAGTCATCATTATAAGTGGCACACAACCAAAGATTTCCACCAGTCAGAGAGATTTACATTTACATTTAACTCTGCTTTTATCTGGAACACCACTAGAGGCAAGGTGGGTTAAGTGTTTTGCCCAAGGACACAACAAGGCCGTCCTTCAACCGGAAGGTAGTAGGTTCGATTCCCACTCTCCCCACAGTTCATACTGTCGTCGTGTCCTTGGGCAAGACACTTAACCCACCTTGCTCCCAGTGTCCGTAGCACTGGTGTATGAATGTGTGTGACTGTAGAGGTGTGTTTGGTGGTGGTAGGAGAAGGTTGAGTGCCGTTTGTGTGGCAGCCCCTCTGTCTGCCCCAGGAGTGAATGTGTGTGAATGGGGTGAGTGGAAGCACGGTGTAAAGCGCTTTGGGTGCCCGAGAAGGGTGCAGGAAAGCGCTATATAAATGCATGCCATTTACCATTTACAACAACAGTATGAACTGTGGGGAGAGCGGGTATCAAACCGCCAACCTTCCGGTTATAGGACGACTGCTCTACCACTGAGCCACTTTAGTTTAATTTAATGAGTGAATGCAAAGATGATATTTGGTAACCATGTAATGGGCAGAAAAGGAAGTGGCATTATGTTTGACTTCTTTGCTTTGTTATTTTGTTTAAGGATGTGATATTGTTCAAAAAGAAAAAGGAAAAAGGAAGTCTTGAGCCACAAAAACATGGCATTTGTGCTGAGACTAGCTCTTTTAATCAAACCCAACTTTGTTTGCACAGCGGCTGCAGCACCAGTGTCTTTTACAGACTTTATTCTGTCCGTATCCTGTATCTCTGCCTTGACCCATTTATGACACAGCAAAAAGCACTGTCTGCTTTTATGCAACGTCCTGGCATCTTGTAGAACAGCCAATCAGACTGTAGTGTGCCATCTTGTGTACCTGCCAGAGAACCGGACAAAACAAATAAAGTCAAATGCATTAAGCGGTGTGTGAAATTTAAACCAAAAAGCACTTGGCTTTTTTATATATATATATATATATAAATGAACAACCTTAATAGACTAATTTTATTCTTTTGTGCATTTCCTGCTCAGTCCCTGTCACAAAATCCTGTTGCATGATAAATAAAAAAGTAAAACCACAGTTCTCGAGCCGAGCTGGCACTGCAACTTTTACGAGCTGAGGTTTAAGAAAGTATCTATCTTCTGCTGCTGCTATTTACTGCAGCAGTATGTTGTGGCCTCTACACACCAGGATTTATTTTTGCTTGACTTTAGTTAAAGGCAACTCGCTGTTTAGTTAAAGTTCACTCGGCTGGTTGTCTCATAAAAACTAAACTTTGTTCAGAGCTGCTATGCCGTCATTGTTTATAGAGCTGCCCATCCCATCTCCACCCGACTTCAGCTCTGTGCAATAAAAACACAAGGACAGACTGATGTTTTAATAAATGAATCTAAGGATTCATTTAAACGTCCAAAATCACAATCTGAGTTATTAAAACTGGCCCAAAACCGGTGCAGACATTAACTGACATCTATTTTCTGACCCTTGGTCTTTTTTTGGAAAAGCCCTTTCATTCCCCTGCCAATTCCTCGTCTCTGATTGGCCACTGGCCCGGCTGAGCTTTGAGTTGATTGGCTGCATGTTGTCAACACAGCAGCTCTGTCTCTGAGCCACATCAAGGGCAAAATACTCAGATACAACAGGAAGTCGCACAGACTGCCGTTACAAATTAAGACAATAGGTGAAACGTAAAGGTTAGATTGCTTTTATTCTCCATTTTTTACTTTTTATTAATACTTTTAATGTTATTAGAATAAATTTGTTTTGAGCTACTTTAAACAAATGATGCTGAGAAATCCACATTACACTATGAGGACTGTTAAGCATTTTATATTTTTATGTTGCATATGGCAGTGATTAGGCTCCAGCTCATAAATTTAAGACTGTGTTTGATATTTTATTGAATACACAAGAAAGACAGTTGGGACAGTTATCTGCAAATTAGTAAAAATGTCCTAATTGTTAATTTCTGTGTAGTTAATAAAACACAACAGTTATATTTATAAATATTATAAATTATAAAATAGTATTTTAGATTTTTTTTTTCTGATCATCAGTGTTGTTTTACTTTTTGAAACTTTTATTGTTTTGGGGGAGGTTTAAACCTTATTTGAAATACTAAAATAAACAGGATTATAAACATTTTTTAGAGCACAATTACAATTATGTATTTAAAAAAATTTAAAAAAAAATCATGTCCAACTCCAACGCATAGTCTCTTTTATTGTGAAAGTCCAGTGTTCGCCCGTTGACACCGGATCACTTCCTGTTTGATGTGTCCCGCAGGCAGCCACTGGGTGAGGTCTGTCTGGGGCTTATCCCTCTTTTAAGCATGGACTAAAACACTCAAAACATGCGGGATTCACGGATTTAATAAGGACATGGACTTGGCTTTAATTTTCCGCTGCGAAAAATTTATTTATTTTGCAGGTTTTTGAGAAAAAAGCCCACGTTTCTGTGAATGTGTGTTAGCTTTAGCGCTAACTCAGTCCGATACTAGACAGTGCACCTGCCACTAGTTTTTCATTTATCCAAAACCGTGGTATTGTTTTAAGGTTGCTCACTGGTTAGATTAAACAATCAAGAAGATAACTATCTACTTTTTAGGCTTTTTTTATATGTGATGTCGCGTTTTTAAAGTAGGAAAGCTAGACAAAGACCATGGAGTGAGCCAAGAGCCGGAGATGCGTAAAACGTGACCCCATGTTTGCGTCTTTTGGGGGTATTTTTAAACGGGAATAAGCAGCTTTTTGTGGAAAAAAGGAATGGCATCCTCAAAAGCAAAGAGTGGACTCCAAAATGAGGTGATCAAGGAGGGTAAAGGCTGTCCGAGCAGCGTGGGGGGAGAGGCGGCGCAGAGTAACCGGATGTACAGCCTGGACGAACTGGACACTATGGCCACTGTGGGTGAGTCTGCCACAAAAACGGACAGAAACTGGGACTAAAGTGACATTTCACAAGAGGGTATCAGTGCTGCAAGAGGGTAAAGGGGCAGTACATTTTTACATTTCCAATATATTGGTCTTTTTTGGATAAGATATGTTAAAAGGGATCCAGAATAGTTAAAACATTAAACTATTTTAGAGACAGGAACATGTTGAAATGGCTGTCATACTTATACTACTTATACTACATACTTATACATTATATTTCCATGTAAATTCTACTGTGAGTGTGTTTGAGCCTTTATCTTAAAAAAGCTGATGTTGATAGAAAAACACTAAAATGTAAAAAAAAAAAAATGTTGTAAATGCACAATCAACATTGACAAAATGCTTGATAAGGGAATATCAACTCACCTGAATTTGTTCGGTTCTTTAGTCAGAATTAAAACAAGTCTAAATAAATCTGTAGATTAAGAGAAAAATGCAATAATTCATAACTATGTTGAATTTGCAATAATATGGCTTACATTAGTGTCAGTAGTCATTAAAGTTTAATTAATTTGGACCACCACTGGTGAACTAGCCTGGTTCTACCAGACTCTCGTACATTTCATTTGTACATAGAGTCTGGCCTCGCTCCATTGACAAGCGTTTACTTCCTTGTATGCGGGAACTCTGTTGAAGTTTAAAACTATTGGATCTGCCCAGAGTCACTCAGGATCTGCCATAGCCAATCGCTAACGTGTGGTCGTGACGTATGTCATGCGCCGAAACCGACCGGAAACAACAAGTCACTCCCTCTGTTCGCTGATTGGTCCTACAAAAAATTGATTTCTGGAAACCTAAGAATATACAGCGATCCCAGACTAAGTACTAAAGCGAAATGAAATTGAGCGGAAGTACGTAGGAGGGCGGAGCCAGGCTACTGGTGAACCACTGTCAGATAGATTCTAATGTTTTAAAAAGCTTTAATAAAGACATAATCTCTAGTAGAAATCAAACTGTTTGCAGTACATGTTTCTGCCAAACAACAGTGAAAACAGTGAAGGCATCAGGTCTGTAAAAACACACCACTTCCTCATGTTACAGTGTTTTAGTGATTGTATGCAAACCTCAGTCAAATCCTGCCAATGTAGTCAGTTCTGCAAAGTTACTCCATACCTACTATTTCTGCAGACATTTAAAGTTTAGCATAAAGCACAAAATCTAATCTACATAAATCACAAACAACCTTAAAGCTACACATTTTAATGACTACATGCTTCATTAACAGGTTTGTTTTTTAGGAAAGCCTTGGTGTATTTAAACTAAAAAAGGGTCCACAATGTTTTTTCTTTGGGTTTGGATCCTAAAACTCTGTGGTCATATGCATAGTGCATGAACCGAAATCTAACGTTTAAGTACGGTTTGTGCATTAATGAGTGTTTATGACAGAGATTTCCTTGGCTTTGGGTAATTGCCAGCCTCTGACTGAAGAATCCACTCTCATATGACCATTGGTCTGTTATATCCATTTACATTTGAACTCATCCAAATCCAATCAGCTGTGAGTAAATCTAACTGAATGTGTGACAAGCCCGAACACGGACGATTCGACAATACTACAGTTAATAATTACGCTGCCAGTATCTGAGCTGTGCTGTTATTTGTGCTGTCACAACACGGAGCAGACAAACGCTCACTGTTCTGTTCCACGCAACAGGAAATCTCAGATAAAACTCAACAAACTCGGATAATTAAAACACTTAATGTACAAGAAAAAACACACTGCTTTATCTCAGTATGTTTTAATCTATTCTTTGGTGGGAACATCTTTACGTGATATTCTAAATCCTCAGAGGTCAGCCCTGTAGACAATAAGACAGTTGCAAACTACAACTTGAGAAAACACATCAATCACTTATCCTCTACGTATCTACAGATTTGGGGGTTTTTGGGCCCAGTGACCATGGAAGCCCACCACAATGGTGTCTAATTTACCTCGCCATAGTCTAAAAAGGAACCATAAATACGTTATAAAGTTGTAACATTCTACTTTGCAACAACAAACCCTGATCTGAGCCTGTGACTGTTATCCGATTAGCCTAACTGCTTTGTCTGTAGCTCATTTTTCATAACAGTAGCTGCTAAGTGAGGCCTGGAGAAGAGGCAGTTGGGGAAAGTGCGGATGGAGTTGCACAAATATTAAAAGCATCACAGCTGTCTTGTTTTTTGTATGCAGGGTCAGGAGAGAGTGCTCAGATTAACCCTAACAATTGAAAATGTTTGTACAGACTGTAGAGGAACAGCAAGTCAGAGTAAAAAGTCAACAAAGCACTTCAGACGTCTTGGGTAGCTTGGGTATGATCATGACAAACTATGACAGGATTGTATGTGTTGGGTTTGGGTTCTGTTTGCAGTTCAGCTAAGTTTAACAAGACACAACACTAAAGCCTTTAGTGTATATCTAGAGAAACTGGAGACTTTGTTTACCAAAAAAACATGGGCTTCAGTGGCAAACTGTTAGGGCTTTGTAAACTATACCACTCAAGTCACTTCTGCTGATTAAGAATGTGGAAGAACTGTGTAGAAAATTAGTCCTGATCAGCTGGAGGGGATGAAACGGTTGTCAGGATAAACAAAGACGTGTTGTTTCTGCAGCAACCTGCCCGTCCACATGTTCCAGTGTAAAACCTCTCCATCATCCATCTTTCAACAGATTACACAAGAAAATACCACAGGATTTATGTCAGCTTCTTAAAATGTGACTCAATCGAAACATACCACTTCAGGGTTAAACAGAGGTCTCATTCTTTCCTGTTGAAGCTCAAACTAGGGTTTTATTGTTAAAGCACATCTGTGAATGATGGATGTTAAACCAACTGGAGCCTAAAAATAATACAATACAGTAGAGCTGCAATTAACAATAATTTTTTCTGTCAACTAATCTAACAGTAATTCTTTTTTTAAATAAACTGTATAAAAAAATAACACTAGATTAATAAACTGTAATGTATTTTAAAGATGGTAGTAATAAATATTTTCAAATGAACTGAATTTGATTATTACAATGTGATTACTTTGATTACAATCAAGTGTAATGAAGTTGTCATTTTATTATAAAATAAGAAAGAAAGCATTTTAAACTCTTTTTAAATAAGGGGATAATTTGTTATTAATTATTTACTTATGTTTTATTTAGTCGTTTGTCCCAAAAGTAAACAAAAATGCATCTGATTTGCATACCATGGCATCATATATTGGCGGTTATGTTATTTACAGTACATGCACTCTAATAAACATATTAAAATAGTTTTGTTTTTTTGTTTTTGTTTTTTTTATGCTTTCATTATTGCATTTGCGCTGACTATGTTTACCCCTGCCTCTCTCTCCTCGACTGGGTAAAGTGTCAGGATGAACAACACGTATATCTCCCAAACAGCTGTCACTGGAAGCTGCATTATTCCCGACCTCCCTGTCACTACCGTGGCCACGGCGAGTACACCTGGTCCGGCTTCTGTCACCTGTGCTAAAGGTAAAGCAGCAAGTGCTACACGCACATGGCTTCGCTTCCAAACCTCTTCGTCACTACCATGGCCAGAGCGACTAGTTTCCTCCCGTTTCTTTTATTGGTGTTGGGCGAAGTGTGGGAAAAACGGAATGTGCTTTATGTACTGAGAGAGGCACCAGCAAGTCCAAGTCCACACTGTCCAAGTTACTCACACTCACTCTCGCTCATTCTCACTTTCACTCGGCTGAAAAGACTCTAAAGGTAGATGTTCTCGCTCAGAATCAGAATCAGCCATTACTAATGCCAAAGCTTCATCACAGGTGTATTTTTTATTTGTCATTTTCACGTTTACCAGCTCACGTGTAGCGAATGAGGCTTCTATTGAGCCGGTCCTGACACTCCCACTGAGACGCGAGGTTGAAGTCTTCTACAAATTATTTAAATAGAAACACATGGACAGTGGACATAACAAAAACAAAAACAGTGGACTAGAAACAAACTACAGGGTTTCTGACATCTGGTGGAAGGGAGTGGAAACATAATTTAGCACATAAACCGGAAGTAGCGATTGTTTATTCCAGTTAAGTTGCAATTTTGCAACTTTGGTGCTTAGAGGGTAAAGGACCATTTTATTTAGCGCCTGTTTAAAGTATTCCCATACTTTTTATAATCATGGTCTGGGTTTTTGTGATAGAATGGAACTTTCTCCTTTCCCAGGAGCACAAGTTGCAATTACTTGAGATGAATTTAAACAATGTGACGCATTGTCGCATTTTACGCACGTTGATGCCGCACAGTAATACAGTAAGTTCACCGTAAATCCATTTCCCTATGCTTTCCTATATTCAATAAACTGTTTTGCTGTGGCTATGAAAGCTACAGCTAAACTTGTTTTTTTTTCTGCAGCAGACTCTTACTAAAAAGAACAATGGTGATGAAACCCACTGCAAATATCAGCCTCTTAAAATCCTTTTAACTACGCCAACCTTTAACAATTTAATTTTTTAATATTTTTATTATTTAATACCAAACCTGGAATAACCTTATTTCTGACCCAGAAACAAATATTACTTTTATTTAAAGGGCTTTCATATCATGTTGCCTTGTTTTTGTCCATTTGGAAGTCACTTAGAGCTGTAGTACTCACCTGGAAAGTTCTGGAAAAGGCTCTTGAAAATCATGTGAGCCCTGCTTTACTCTAAAACAGGGGTGGGCAATTATTTTTCCCCAAGGGCCACATTAGAAGATGGAACTCTTAGTTTGCCCATCCCTGCTCTAAACTATGACAGTATCTTGTGCCATTTCACTGTCGCAGTACAATATGCATTAAGCGACTTGCAAGTGGATAAGTCCAGGCTTTGCGGTGCCATGGAGCCTTGCACAAAAAAAAGAAAAAGAATCCAATTTGCGGCCATTTTGTCTAATGAGAGGGATTTGCTGCCCAACACAAATCGGCTCAAGCTCTTTATCTGTCCACGCTCTAATTGTCATCGAAATCATGAGGCACCATTAGATGATTTGTGGACTCAACACTTGAGACTCCAGCTGCTGTATTTTTTTTACAGTGTTCAGCACAGAAATTGACATGCCCCCAAAAAAAATATTCTGAATGAAGGTCAAGCGAGGTTTGTTGGCTTTATAGATTGAATGTTTTTTGGTCAAATGGTCAGAAGAAGAAGCTTTGTTCATTTGTTTAAATTCAAACTAAAGTAATCATTATTGACAGTCTTTCCATAATTTAGCAGCCCTAATAAAAAGTCTTTCTCTCTTTCAGATGTTGACTACATTACATACAAAGTTGTAGATTGTGTTGAGTGTGCTGTGATTATAAATAGAAGTGTACATGTTCTTCGAGTTCAAACAAATTACTGTGTTTCAAGCTATTATGGGAAGGTTATTTTCAGCTGCATGACACAAAGCTGCAGTTTCATAAATAAAAAAAGTGTCCCACTGTGTTTTTCTTTTGAAAATGTTGACTGAAGACTGCGAATATCCAATTAATATTCAAGCATGTTTAAATATTTCAGTCACTCTGTGGGAAACCTGCAAAGAAACAAGGAAAAGGACACATTCACAGAGTTTAAACTGGACAAGTCCAAAGTCTGGTTCAGGGGCCAGTTATGGCACAAGGTGAGATTTTGTGTGGTTCTCAGCTTTAGAGATAAGATGTCTTGTTTATGAACCCAACAGCTGCAGCCCTGTCACAGCTTAAGAGTACAATACATGTCCTGTTCAAATCCATTTAAAACCATTTCAACTCTGACTAAAACTACAGATGGGCATTAATATTTTAATCTTTTAATCTGCAAAATAAATTCAAAAAATAAAAACACTATTCAAATGTTGCTAATTAATTTTAATGAATACATTTTATTTAAGTAAAAAAAGTGGCTATTGATAGATGAAATAAATCCATAAAGAGCAAACATGCCTTTTTACACAGATCACAACTGGCAGGGCTTTGGTTAACTGCAGTAAAATAACTCGGTTCCTGCTCGGTTTAGTTCTGCCGCTCAGTCACGTGACGACACAGCGACACACAGAGCAGGTGAAGGAGGTGACACACCTGTCCACTCACTCAGTGGAGCACAATCTGTGATTAAGAAAGGAATGGCCCTACCTGTGATTCCATTCTCATCGTTTGTCTTAAAGAGTCGTTAAATAGATTCAGTTTTTGTGAACGTCATGGCGTCCTTCTCTAAACGCAGCAAAGTTTTAATTTACTTTGAACAAAATAATTAGCTAATCGTGTGCAAAAGTTTCAGGTGAAACTAGGTTATTGCAAGCAAGCAATGTCTAATTTTCAGCTCCAAAACACAGTATGGTGCCTCTAACTTTGGTTCTGAATATATTCCCCAATACGCTTCAGAAATGACGTTCAGAAATACGATTCATAAATGAATTCCTCTCTCATTAAACTTCATTTAAATAAACATATTTCAATATTATTCAAATTTTAACTTAAATATTCGTCTAAAACCTGTTCAAATCTGACTAAAACCTGTTCAAATCATGCTAAAACCTGTTCAAGTCCAACTCAAACTTGTACTTGTAGAATAAGAAAAAAAATAAAAATGTAAAATTTCCTCTCTGTCAATGTGGCCCTCTTTTTATAAAAACCCAGCCCAGCTCTAAATAAATGCATTTGTTCAACAGCTGTGTTGGACAAAGTGCTGACGACTTCACCTGAAGCAGCGACGGGCCGACCTCTATAAAGAATTAAAGCAGAGGGGGGCTGACAGCTCCCATTTCGACATCAGTGGAGCATTAAATAAGATAGGCCTGTAAACTGCTGTTGTGCCATTGCTGTCCAGGGCCCGGCGGCCATTTGTAATTCTCAGCGCTAAGCTAATCCTGCGCCGGAGTGTTCAGGCCTGGGGAACGGGACTGAGTGAGCAGTAGGACTTTAGTGAACTTCTATGGCTGAGTGATCAGATAAATGGATGTTTAAAAACCATAACGCAACATCACAATAGTTTTTTTGTTGTTGTTGTTGTGGTAGAAGTGTTGACAATATGATGATGTAACAGGCTCATGACTCACACTTTCTAATGAAATGCAGGGCGTGTTGTTTTCCTGCTTTCACCTACAATGCACATCTGTTTTACTCCTGCCGTCGCCCTGGTAACAACGAAAACACCCTCAGCAGAAGCAGCAGCAGTAGAACACCTGAATTTATTGTTTTTAGGGAAAAATGGAGCCATAATTAATAATACAAATAGCTTTCTCTCTATTTGACTAAAACCTGTTCAAATCCTACTTAAACCTGTTTATCTGACTAAAACTAGTTCAGTACCGTCCTAAACCAGGACTAAACTAGGGCTAGGGCTTAACTCCTCTTTCACAAAGCCAAAGTGTCTTATATCCAGACCAGTGTTAATGATGAGTATTATACCTTGACATGTTTCAACAACAGACACCGTCACCTGATCACGAAGGTGACTGAGAAAACGAGCCGTAGCTGGGAGTGTGTGTACAGTACGTGCTGTCTCTGTCCTGGGGCGCTGAGGTAGGACGGCAAAACCTGTATAAACCAGCTGCAGAAACGTCACAGTAACATCACGTGACTTTGAGGAAAACACATGAACATTGGTCTGTTTAATAAGAAACTCGGAGACTCGGGTTGATTGTAGGCTGTAGTCTTTTGATGGGACAATGGATAATCTTTAATCTGGAAACAAGAAAGAAGCTTGTTTTCTTTTGATAAACAAAGAAAAACATGATACATATTATACTTTTTTCCTAAAACAAAGCAACTGTCTAATTCAATTTAACTCAATTTAACAATTGTTAGGACTTTTTACATAAATAAAAATCTGCCGTAGAGTTTTATGGCTTTCTTTTTATGAATTAAAACCTTGCATTTATGGTCTACATTGCATTAAACACCAGCAGAACTCACAACATTTAACAGGGAGTCCCTAAAATGTAAAAGTGTTGCAGCTTCAAGAATATGCTAAAAAACATTCTAGTGTTTACGGTACATAGAGTTGTTGACGGCTAAACCTAGACCAGGATTTACTTTACTTTTTCTATTAATAATTGAAAACGCATCCAAGTTTGTGATCCCAGTGTTCATTACATAACCCTCTGCTGCTCTAAACGAGGTTTGTATTCTCTCTATGCATCGTCCTCTGTTGTGTCTCATTGTTGGTAAGACATCGTTAGAAAATGACAAGCGTGTCAGAGATAAATCGAAGCACATCTCGCTGCGTCGCTTTGAAACAAGCTTGGTGTCGACGGCAGGTTAATGCAACAAAGAAGAAGGGGTCACTGCGCCGCTCCAAAAAACATGAACAGGAATGAGCCGAGGCTGTCAGACTTTGAAGAAGAAGAAATGTTAGGTGTCTGTGGATGACGAGCTTAAACAATGGGCTGGGGTTTTGTGTGAGTGAACGTGAAGGGCAGACTTACTCACAGAGCTGTCTTAAATAATAATGTGATGGGTTTGGTATTTCCTCTGACTTGGCTGTTATCAGAAACAAAGAGGGATGGAGAGCAGAGAGGCTACAACTAGGAACAAGAACAGTTTTTTGTATAATATTAAAGAAGAAGAGATTGACTGAGTGCATTAACCATCTACACTCACCTAAAGGATTATTAGGAACACCTGTTCAGTTTCTCATTAATGCAAGAATCTAATCAACCAATCACATGGCAGTTGCTTCAGTGCATTTAGGCGTGTGGTCCTGGTCAAGACAATCTCCTGAACTCCAAACTGAATGTGAGAATGGGAAAGAAAGTGGCATGGTTGTTGGTGCCAGACGGGCCGGTCTGAGTATCTCACAATCCGCTCAGTTACTGGGATTTTCACGCACAACCATTTCTAGGGTTTACAAAGAATGGTGTGAAAAGGGAAAAAACAGTATGTAGCAGTCCTGTGGGCGAAAATGCCTTGTTGATGCTAGAGGTCAGAGGAGAATGGGCCGACTGATTCAAGCTGATAGAAGAGCAACTTTGACTGAAATAACCCTTTATTACAACCGAGGTATGCAGCAAAGCCTTTGTGAAGCCACAACACACACAACCTTGAGGCGGATGGGCTACAACAGCAGAAGACCCCACCAGTTACCACTCATCTCCACTACAAAGAGGAAAAAGAGGCTACAATTTGCACAAGCTCACCAAAATTGGACATTTGAAGACTGGAAAAATGTTGCCTGGTCTGATGAGTCTGGATTTCTGTTGAGACATTCAGATGGTACAGTCAGAATTTGGCGTAAACAGAATGAGAATACGGATCCATCATGCCTTGTTCCCGCTGTGCAGGCTGGAGGGGGTGGTGTAATGGTGTGGGGGTGTTTTCTTGGCACACTTTAGGCCCCTTAGTACCAATTGGGCATTGTTTAAATGCCACGGCCTACCTGAGCTTTGTTTCTGACCATGTCCATCCCTTTATGACCACCATGCACCCATCCTCTGATGGCTACTTCCAGCAGGAGAATGCACCATGTCACAAAGCTCGAATCTAAAATGTACTCAAATGGCCCTCACAGTCACCAGATCTCAACCCAATAGAGCATCTTTGGGATGTGGTGGAACGGAAGCTTCGTGCCCTGGATGTGCATCCCACAAATCTCCATCAACTGCAAGATGCAATCCTATCAATATGGGCCAACATTTCTAAAGAATGCTTTCAGCACCTTGTTGAATCTATGCAACGTAGAATTAAGGCAGTTCTGAAGGCGAAAGGGGGTCAAACATAGTGTTAGTATGGTGTTCCTAATAATCCTTTAGGTTTATTAGGAGTTTGTTAATGCATATCCAATGACTAAATAACTCCTGGTGTGGAGTAATGTGAGAGGTTTTTATGTCCAGCTCAGGTTTAATATTACACAGACAGAACATTTCACAAACGATGAGCTGTAAGAATGAGTCATAGAGGAAAAAATTAACTGTAGTGAATTCTGGCTTTGTCTGATCAAAAAAAGTTTTATTTATAAAAATATTGACCTGGTTTAGACCAGGTTTAGTTATAGAGTTTATTTCTCCCTTTTAATAATCATCTGTAACACATCACAGATAAATAAATTCCTACAAAATGTTCTTTAAGCGTTGTTTACAGGGTCAAGTTCTCACCAAAGCCTGTCAAATTATTTAACCCCCCTCTTGTCCTCTCCTCAGGCACCGGGACGTTCGGTCGAGTCTTCCTGGTCAAGGACAAGAAGAGCCGGGCTTTTTACGCTCTGAAGCAGATGAAGATTCCCGACGTGATCCGACTCAAGCAGGAGCAGCACGTGCACAACGAGAAAGAAGTGCTCACCGAGGTCAACCACCCTTTTCTCATTCGACTGTGAGTATAGTCCACCAAAAGAGAAATAGAGATTGTATATGTCAGTATAGTATTCGTGTTAATATAGCCTGGGGGAATTCTTCTTGATCAAAGAAGAAAAACTTTTCCCTAAACTAATATTAAAATTGGATCTATGTGGGAAAAAAACACGCTCTTGAATGTGACAAAAACCTAAACTGCTTTGTGGCTCACTTTTGTGCAGATGTTGTTTGCAGAGCGAGCGAGATTCTTTGCTCAACTCTCGCTTATTTACCTCAATTATTTATAACTCTAAATAACTTCCTTAAAAGTGCTTCAAACCTGTTTGTAAACATTGTTTTTTGTACTGCAGCTAGTTTTGAACCAGATGTACACATTTACAGCAAGTACTATGTAATACTATTACTCTACCAAGTTAAATCTTATGGTGGGCTAGCTTTGACAATAAACAATTTCAACGACTCTACAGTCTCGTTCCCGCCCCGACTCCCGAAGCCTCTCTTCTCGTTCCAAAACCAACCTGGACTTTACCGCCCGACGGGTCCCAAGTAAAACAAATTTTAAAATGAAACCTGAACGAGATCCAGTATAGAGCAGACACTTTTAGACTAATGCAAACCGGTTGGGGTTTTCCAGTGCACTAATCTCATCTGAGAAAAGAGCGTCAGGTGATGTTGATGTGAACCACAAAGCCATCTGAAATGAAACTATTTTCTCCTTCCTCGTCTAAATAAAGAGCTCTGTCTGGTTCACCCTTGTATCGATGGCTTTTATCACAGTTCATTGCAGGTGTGCTCCGGAGAGGAGCAGAAGCAGATAAAAGAGTTAATTGAGATGGTTTATGGTGTTTGTGGGATTCCCGCCCACTGCAGGTCTCTAGTTTGTAGTTTTAGGTCTTTAATGTGTTTTCATGTCACTCCAAAATGTCTGACTCATAATAGTTAGGTTTTTAATAAAATGTAAACTTGCAGATAAAAAAGTGACATCAGAGTCTGGGGCTGAACAATTCTGGAAAATAATTGAACTGAGGTTAGATTAGGTTAGATTGGATTGAATGAATGATTTTTTATTTGTTTTATTTATTTAAATTCCTGGACTGGATTTGGCTCATGGGCTTGAAAGTTAGACTTTGTTTGGTATCTCGTGACAGACTTAATTTTTTTCTGACAGTGATTATCTTTGGGGCCCCCCAGACGTCCCCCAAGGTGGGCCAAATTATGGTTGTAGCCCATAGGCCCCCACCTTCATAGATCCATCCCTGCAGGACTCTCATGTTCAGAAAGACATTTTTGCAACTATTTATTTATAAACTTTGATATGTTTTTATGCATCATGGCACATTACAAATTATTAAATGTATTTGACAAAAGTAGCATGGACCTAATCTTTGCCGTTTGCAGCTGCTTTGGGCGTGATAAATACTCTGCTGCTGAGTAGGACCGAGCGAGTGATAGCTCCGATAAAAGCCCGGAGCATAACGGCGTTAGTGCTCGCCCTTGTGGCCCGCAGCCAGCTCGTACAGAATCCTCCCAAGTCTCCTCCATCTTCATCAGTGACACGGCCCTGCTCTTGTTCTTTTATTCCTCTCAAGTGCCCTATCAGCTTGAGTCGTGAGAAACACAGAACACTCGGAGAACAATGCAGAGGCTCGGATTTTATCTTGTGCAAGTTGCACCAGTGGATTCTGAATCAGGGAATATCTCTGTTATTCTCACAGCTGCAATTACAATATGTGACCGTATTTAAACTTTACTATGAATGGTCAAAACATCAATTAATCACCCATTTTCACCTCCTTTATTTACCTTGTCACAGGCAGTTTTAGAGAGTCAGCAAATTGTCGATTAAATCAACATATCAACTCTATAGCATTACACACAATAAAAAAGACTAGAAGTGTATTTTATTCTTTAGTTGAATTATGGAATATCTGAAACTTTACAAGTGAAACAAGTCGAGGCTTAGTTTACGTAATTGGCATAAACAAACAGAGATGGTGTAAATTTGCAGTGTATTGTAACATCTACACACCATTGCTCCAGTATGTGGATTATCTTTACCATTACTGTCTCATTTAACTGTGTTATCGCAGGTTTTGGACGCACCATGACGAGCGTTTCCTCTACATGCTGATGGACTACGTTCCCGGCGGAGAGCTGTTCAGTTACCTCCGCAGCCGGGGCCGCTTCAGTAACGCCACCGGCATGTTCTACACCTCGGAGATCGTCTGTGCCATCGAGTACCTCCACTCCAAAGAGATCGTCTACCGCGACCTGAAGCCCGAGAACATCCTGCTCGACGGTGAGGGCCACATACGGCTCACGGACTTTGGCTTTGCAAAAAAACTCTCCGACAGGTGAGTGGTTTGTGCTCCTGTTTCGACAGATATGTTTCATTACCCCTCACTCTCGTTGCTCTGTTTGGGAAAGTCTAGATGCATAATATTCACAGTGTGCTGCTGCAGAAGCTGACAGGTGTGGATAACTCTTGCTGCTTGATTGATTGATTGATTGGCAGCAGTAAGATTGACAAAGCAGCTATCACTCTGTTGATGTTTCCAAACTCAAACTACGCAGACCACAACTAAGCACTCAAACTTAGCCTTTTCCTGTTCCCTTCTACTGATTAAAGCTAGAACAAAAAAACTTCAATGACTAAACTTATCCCGCATCATTTAAAAAGTGACAGATTTGCTCCCATCTGTCTATGCCAACACAAATTTATCAGTTGCATAAAAGCACACTGGCCATCTGTTTAGATGGCCAGAAGATTTATCGACAAAGTTATGAGTTCTGAACATTGACAAGTGGTAAGTCTTGTGTAAAAGCAGTCTTATTGTATTTTTATAGAAAGCTGACGGGACAGAACTGGCAAAAGTCTATATAGCAAGACAAGTATTTAGCTGAACTAGAAAGATGAAGATTTAGCTTATAGCGAGTGCTTCTGTGGACGGATACAAGGTTGGATGAATTTTTGGATCATTTTTGGTTGGGGTTTATTTAATTTAATACAGGTAATAAACAGAAAAAAACACGTGCAGCAGACACTGGTGATGCACGCCTTGGGTTTGAGTGGAGCCAACCACAGAATCCATTAGAGACAGTGCATTTATGAACCATACACGTTTTATAATCTGCCCTTTTCTGATTAAAGGGCTGTGAGAAAAAGAATGACACATTTTGTTCTCGCGGCCCTGGTTTGGGAGTTCTTGCAGCTTGTTCTTGACACATTGAGCAGAACATTTTTCTTGTGAGGTATTCGAGAACTATTGTGTGATTAGTCAGTATAAAATGTTTAATAAGTTTGTTCTCGCCATCTCGAGAAAATAAATTTCTCTAGATATTGCAGAGTATGTAACAACTAAAGAATATGCAATATAACATTATCACACCCAGTCCTGAGAAATACAGGTTTCTCATTCATTCCCTTTGCTCTCAGGACAGGTTTTAGTTATATGTGGAACTATTATATATATAATTTTTATGTGAAAAACTAATATTTCTTTTGAGACTCAGTGAAAATCCTTCCAGAAAGCCTTGGTGCCTTCACTGAACCCAGGACTGATGTCTGTAAGTCTGTATTAGTCCAACACCAAGCGAGGACTTCGTGTGACCTCGACTAGATTTCAAAAGACGACTTTATCCGCTCTGCACTGCGTCAGGATTCTTAATAAAAAAAAATGGCTGTGGAAGGTCAATTCACCAAATTGATAACACTGCAAATTGAAAGACTTAGTTCAGCCATTCATTAGAGGCTCGGAAAGAAATCCATGTTGTCCTGATTTAGTCCTTGTTTGTCAGTTTTTAGTCGTATTTGGTTTAATCCTTAATTAATCTTGGTTTTGTCTGGGTTTAGTTTAGTCCTTGGTTTGGCCTGGTCACAGTTGTCTTTGTGTAGCCCTGGTTTAGATCTCAGACCAAGATTTTGTCTAGATTCAAGTCCTGGTTTAGTCCCGGTTTAGTGCTAGTTCCAGTCTCGGTTTAGTCCTAGATTTAGTCTTTTAGTTATTTTAGTTCTGATCTAAACCTGGTTAAGGCTTAGTTTAGTCCTGATTTAGCCCTGTTTTAATCCCATCTTGACCTAGATTTTTATCTGGTCTTTATTTAGTACTTGTTTTAGTCTCAGTTTATCCCTAAATTTAACCATAAGTATTGTCATGTTCTCATCCACATGTTTGTTCAGTTTTAGCTCCATCTCCAGTCATTTCCCTCGTCACTATTGAATCTACGATAAAACGCGATAAAACTCTCTCTGGTCCAGCCTTGAATGGATCAAAGTCGTCTCTATTGTCCGTCTTTCACATGTGAACGTAACGGAGTCAGATTACATTTACACAACTGTGCTGGAATCCTCTGAAGAGACTGACCCACTTCTACAAAACCCTGCCTCAGTTCTGCTCTGAGTCTGAGCGCTGCCACAGTGCCCCCTGCTGACGGACTCAGAGACTAACCCCTAAACTCTGCAGAAAGTCTGGAAACTGGTTCTAGAGCAGATTTTAAAGGTTAGCGTTTTGGAGCAGAAACAAACTCATTTCTTACTTGTTATTGTCTTTGACTCAGAGTACTCTTTTAAAACCTGGTCTGGACTTTTATAGTTTAGACCAAAACAAAGTGTCATGTGTGAAAGCTTCAGGGCCATTGGGTTTGTGTATTTACTGGTCAGCAGATTTTTGTTTGGATATGAGAAAACCAAAATCAGAAAATGAGACTTTTTCCAATATATAACAAAAGCACACCTTTTCTGATTTTTGTTTTCTCATGAACAATCCAATGATTTGTTTGGGACTACAGATGACAAATAGCCTGTTGGCTAAATCTGGCATATTTACTTTTCTTTCTGTCTATTAATATGCACTGTCCCTAAAATAAATAAATAAATAAAATAAAATAAAAATTTGTTTGTAATGTGTGCATTTTATTTAGACTTTGAGACCAAGTCGCGGACAATTAATCAAAGACAATCAAATGGAAAAAGTGTAGTTTATATTTAGGTATTTATAAAGTACAATAGACTGGCAGACTGACTATGTTAATTGTATGCTTTTTCTATTTTTTAATGAAAACCTTACAAAACTTTTAATTGTTAGTTTTTTTTGTAGTGATGCTAATTTAATAACGGGTCTCAAAAGTGTCTGCGCCAATTTTTTGGTTCATTTTCTTTGTTAAAACCATTACATGTGCAGCTAAATTAACAAATAATCATTTGTCATTCACTTATATTAATTTTGTTGGCATTCATATTTGTTTATTTTACAATTTACCAAAGGTTAAAGTGAGACGTCACAAAGTGTGTCCTCACTTTTGTGCCTTTAGTCCATTTAATGTTGACCAAATGCTTTCTTTAAACATCTCACTTTATAAAATTGATGATCTTTTCTGCCAGATATCCCTGTTCTCCCTAAACTCTTGTCGACGAGTGTGTAACCTCTGCACAGTAAGGCGTTGCCAGCGTCATTTCCATACAGATCATCCGCCGTCACCGTGGCAACCTGGGCCCCGGAACGAGGTCGTTACGCAGGTGACTTCGGTGACGGATGATGAAAGCCGAGTGCTCTTCATCAGCGACGAGTGGCTTCTTTGCCTCCGCTCTGGCGTCAATCAGCACCGAACCTCTGTTATCAGCCTCACACTTCCTGTTCAGCAACATCAGGGAAAAACTGATTGTTACTCAAAATATACACTCGGGAAATGTGGTGTGTCTTGTTTCAACTGATAATATTACCAATTTAGAGAAATGATTGCATGAAATTAAGTCATTGTGTCACTGAAAAAAATACAAATAAAATGTATTTATTTTTGTTAATGCCACTTTACAACTTGATACAACTCTAGCCACAAACATTATAATAAATAAAAAATAATAATTAACATAAATAAAAAAGGAACAGAAAGAATATCAGTCTGCTCCTTTTTTAGCCAGAACTTCTAAAAGTTTTTAAAAATGCTTAAAAGAATAAAAAAATTACCAATCACTTCTTTCCCTGTTACAGTGAGTACATCTTTATATTTTAATTTTAACTACATTTACATTTCAAATGGCTTCTGTAAGTTTCCCATTCTGTGGTAAATGTTTTCTTTAAACCTGGCATAAGTTATTTTAAACTTATTCTAAATAAATGCACTAATAGAAGATTACTTTTAACCTGGTCTTAATGTAAACCTTTTTATGCTGCAGTCAGTCTAAAGTTTTCTCTTCGTAGTCCGCTAAACGATCAAAGAACAGGTCAAATGTCACGAGCGGATCTTTTTACTCACAACACTCATCTTTCTCGTGAAACTGTAGCCGCTTCTCTCTGGTATAGGTCTGTGGTGTTAATGTGGCGAGGCTTTCGGAGCGAGTCGGGGGGTATCGCCTGTCACTGATCGAACAGCACTTTCTTTACCTGCTCCTCTTCGACAGATGACTTATTCATGACGGTTACCTGCTCTAACCAGACGCATTTATGATAATTACTCAAGTCAACCTGCTTTTGTCTCTGCTTCTGTGGCTCAGTAACGCACTTAAGTCTAAAAAAAAAAAAAATGCAAAAAGGAACTACATTTTGGATTAAACGAGGACTGCGTAAACCTGCTGTTGGTTAACATTTTTCCTTCTCTGTCTCTGTGTTTGTGCAGGACGTGGACTCTGTGCGGGACACCTGAATACCTGGCCCCTGAGGTGATTCAGAGCAAAGGTCACGGCCGAGCAGTGGACTGGTGGGCTCTGGGGATCCTTGTCTTTGAGATGCTGGCGGGGTGAGTGCAATGCCCTGTCACCGGGGGGCGCTGGGATCCAACAATGACTCTGGGAAGGATTTGAGACAGTAAGGCTAAAGACAGAAAGTGGGATTAGAAGAGGACTGTAGTTGCATTGAAACATATCTGTAATAGGATTAAACCACGGTTAAACCATCACTAAATCAGGTCTGAACAAGGATTAAACCAAGTCTTAACTGGCTCCAAGCAAAGACGAAACTTAATCAGACTTAAACCGGGTTTGTCTGTGAAGCTGAGAGCACTTCCATGACTGACTTGGGACTAAAAAAAACAATCAAGAAGAGTGTTAAGTAGATGAGAAAAACACAAAACTACTCCAAACGGCACAAACACCAAATTAAGACTAACAGCCAAACAAAAGTGTGGATTGTACTGTTCAAATGTTAGTCGCAGAGACTGAATGAACACAGTTAAATCCTTTCTGAACAAAATGCTATTGAGTAAGCTAAACATAAACACATACACCTTCAAGTTACTGTAAGTATTCATGTGGCCACCCAGTCAATGCTTGCTGCAAAATGAGAATGAGAATGCATTTTTTTATCAATAGAGAATCCTAAGATAGTATGTGGAAAAAATCTCCAGTCCTATCGTGTTTTGAGTTGATTTCAATAACTAATGATGAATCCAAAATGTGGGATTACGTTTGTGTTTGAATCAGCCAAACCACTTACACAGCCGTGTTTTGACCTCCTCCTTAGCATTAGCCGTTGGGACGTGTTTCTATCCTATTGTTGATAACCTCTCAATCTAATCAATCAAGTCTGCTCCTGTGTATGGTGTTTATTTTTGGAGTCCACAAACCACACTTTCCCCTTTCATGGTGTTTTATATGATTTGAAACTAGGCAACTCAGTGAAAAACAACAGTAAAGATCTGTTTTTGTAAAAGGACCCAAACAAACACAGGTGTGAATGGAATAAACATTCAGAAACAATGAGAAGGCCACAGAAAACCACACAGCTGAAGAGCCTCCTGGTCTTGCTCTGGTCTCGTGTTCGAGCAGGTGTGTGGAGAACTCAGACAGGGAATTAATGACCTGACGCTGCGACTGTATTGTCTCAGAGAAAAAAAACAATATCCACCGCTGAGCTGAATTATTGTTTGGGAGGAACAGTAATGTTTAAGGAAACTGTGGTGAATTATAATAGCTCTGTTCTGTAAAAACAGTGGCCTAATGCTTTCTGATTCAATTTAAAGCAATGCACTCAGAAACAACGTTTTATATCTGAGAGTATATCAGGACTGAATCAGGGCTAAAATGAGATTAAGCAAGGTCTAAACCAGAATTACACCAGGACAAAATCTTATCTAACTAGAGCTAAACGAGGGCAAAACCATGACTCAACTCGGACTGATCTGGGACTAAAAATCAGACTTAACTAGTTTGAAACTTGGACTAAACTAGAGCCAAGACCTGTGTTAAAACAAGAACAAAACCAGGGCTTCTAAATTCAAGAATAAACTAGATTAGGAAAACCGGTATAAACCTAGGGCTCAACCTGGACAAAATGAATTCTAAACTAAGACTTAAGAAGTTCTAAACCAAGTCAAAACCTAGTCCTAACTAGTGATAATCCTTAAGTAAACTAGGGCTAAACCAGTACAATACCAGGCCTGAAACCTGCATTAAAAGAATGGTAGTCTTAACAAGGAACAAGCCAGAAACTAGGTCTAAACTAGATCTAAACCATGTCTAATCCAGAACATGATCTACAGTTGGACACAACTTATTCAATGGCCATATTGTTGAATGTTATATTGGTTTGAATAAACCTCCCATTTGTCTGGGGTCTGCAGCAGGTGTAATCAGACCCAGTCATTAATGCAGGTAACTGTCTCATCGTTTCGTTTAAAGGTCACCGCTGTCTCTCATTTATCTGCTTTATGTCCATCGCCGCTTTGATTCTGTTGCTACAGGAATGCGACCTTTTCCCAGCATTCATCAGTGCGGCCTTTGAAGTGCAACCGTCCCGATGCAGACGGGACACGGGGCAACAAAGGACTCTCTCGATTGAAAAAATAACTCCGGGCTGAAGAATGTAGCGGCCGAGTCTCAAAGTTGGCGCCGTAGATCATCGAGAGGAAAAAAAAAAACTCTAGCCTTGAAGCAGGAAGTGAACGGTGCAGAAGGAAGAAAAAAAAAATGAGTCAAAATCTTTTAAATCCTAGCTTTAGGCCAAGATCTGTGCTGTAAATATGAACCAATCATCCTGTGGCTGCAGAGAAGTTTGGAGCTGTTACAGATGAAAGTTACTCTTTGGGCTTTGGCAGAAGTCCCACACTGCATGGAAATCCTGGAAAAGGTTTTCCATGCAGTGTTCAAGTGTTGAACAGTTTCAAGGCTATTGCCATTTTTAAAACAATTTGTTCAAGTGCCTTCTTTGTAACTTTCTCTCTAATACAAAATTTGGTAGCTACTAGTTTTACTATGTAGCTACTATTGTTGTTTTTTTTTTACAAAACCTTAATGTAATGTAAAAGTAGAGATTGGTTCTTTTGTGTTAGTTGTGTTTCTTGTCGAGCATAAATGAGGCACAAGGATTATAAGGCAAGATAGTGATGAACAAAACTGGGGCTAATATGTACAGTTAACATTTTTGTGAGTTTTTGGCCATTTTTTAGAGAATATGAATGATAACACAAACATTTTTTCACTCATCGTTTGATGTTGGGTGAATCATTAATTGTAAAACAATTGTGTTTACTCTATTTAAATCATAATGACAACAGAAACTACCCAAATGACCCTGATAAAAAGTATACATACCCTGGTGATTTTGGATGATAACATGCACACATGTTGACAGAAACAATTTTGAATGGCTACTAAAGGTTACCATCCTCATCTGTGATCTGTTTGCTTGTAATCGGTGTGTGTATAAAAGGTCAGTGAGTTTCATCCAGTGCTGCACTGACGTTTCTGTCTGAGTCATGGGGAAAGCAAAAGAATTGTCATTGGACCTGTGGAAAAAGGTAATTGAACTGTATCAAACAGAAAAGATATATTAAAAGATGTACAAGGAATTGAGAATGTCAATCAATAGTTTTCAAACTCGAATTAAGAAGTGGAAACCAAACTAAGTTCAGGTGGAGTAACAAAAATTTCAGCACCAACTGCCAGGTATATTGTTCAGGATGCAAAGAAAAACCCACAAATAACTTCAGCTGAAATTCTGGACTTTCTGAAAAAATGTGGTGTGGCTGTTTCAAGATGCACAATAAGGAGGCACATGAAGAAAAATGGGCTGCATGGTCGAGTCGCCAGAAGAAAGCCATTACTGCACAAATGTTACAAAGCATCCCACTTACAATACTCCAAACAGCACAGAAACAAGCCTCTAAACTTCTGGAACAAAGTCATTTAGAGTGATGAGACTAAAATTTAACTTTCTGGCCACAACCATAAACGTCACATTTGGAGAGGAGTCAACAAGGTCTATGATGAAAGGTACACCATTCCTTCTGTGAAACATGGAGGTGGATCTGATGTTTTGTGAATGTGTGAGCTACAAAGGCACAGGAAAAAAAGAATGCAGCATATTATTAGAAAATACTGGAGGAACATTTGCACTCATCAACCCGGAAGCTACACATGGGACATACTTGGACGTTCCGACATGACAATGATCCAAAGCACAAGGCCAAGTCGACCTGTCATCAGCTACAGCAGCATAAAGTGAAGGTCCTGGACTGGCCTCAGTCTCCTCATTGAGCCACTCTGGGGAGATTTCAAACGTGCAGTTCATGCAAGACAACCCAAGAATTTATAAGAACTGGAGGCTTTTTGTCAAAAAGAATGGGCAGCTTTATCATCTGAGAAATTAAAGAGCCTCATCCAAAACTACCACAAAATACTTTAAGCTGTCACTGATGTTAAAGGTGCAATACTCAATATTAAGAACTGGGATTTGTAAACTTTTGATCAGGGTTATTTGGGTAGTTTCTGTTGTCATTATGATTTTAAATAGAGTAAACACAATAAATAAATAAATAAATGGCAACAAATGGCTTCATTCTACCACTAACTATGAGTGAAAATATTTTTTTGTGAAAATCATTCTTATTATCTGAAAAATGGCCAAAGAAAATCACAATTTCTGTCAGAGTATGTAAACTTATAAACGTATAAACAGTTTATTGGGTGGGATTTATTTGGTCTCTTTTTTTTGCCAAGCCAGAACTAAAACAGAGGTTGAAGAGCTTTAACCGAAGCTAAATCAAAACTAAACCAGGTCTAAACATTGTAGTAAAACTTTATCTGACTTGACCATTAATAATTTAATTTTGTCGCTCCATTTGTTGGTTTTGTAAATTTTAATTTATTTTTTAGCACATTGCAATTTTCAAAGTAATGTAATCTCTCATAAGTGTAAGGACTTGCTTGAAAATAGACCTTGAAAGTGCTTGAATTTGAGCTTCCAGCGGCAGTGTTATTGTAGCTCATGTGATTAACGTCAGGATTGGCTTCTCTCCTGTTGCTGCATTGACCCAGATTCCTCAGTTATGACTCCATCACTTTTGGCAGAACAAACACACAGCACTCTTTCACAGACGTCCATCCCACAGACTCTTCCTTCTGGATCCCGTTTCCGCTGCAAAGTCGAGCGGAGTTTAACAGAGAAGTGCGATTATGCCGCCGTCTGCTGCCTGCGTAATGTGTTTCGAGCACGTCCCATTATGTAATTTGAGGGAGTAATGACTTGTCCAGGTTCCGAAGCTGGGAAAACCAGTCGGGGTGAGGTCTGTGGGTGGTGAAAGTAATCATAATATACGAGAAGAAAGGCTGCTCTGTCCACTTTTGGAAGTTAAACAACCCCCAATAACCACTGTGGTGTCTCTTTACTCAACTGTTCTCCTCAGTATCTGCGTTTCCATAAACACTTAAGGAGCAGATAAATATTTGTCATCAAAGTAGGAGCAGATAAATATTTGTCATCAAAGTAGGACCCCTCTCTGAATGAAATTGCGTCTATCTTTTTTTTCTATTTTCTCATTTCTCATTCTAGATATCTGTATTTTTTGGGGAGTTCTTACCTTATTTAAACCCAAAAGCACAATTTTATAAAAATGAGTTGTATTAAAAGCACTACACCTGCAGATTTTTTAACAGTGGGACAAAATTAATGTGTTTTCCAAAGGAAAGTGTGAGAAAACATTGAAAGAAGTGGAAAAAGTATTTTGGGTCAATTTATGCAAACTCCTTTCTAAGATCTTTGGAGTTAGTTGAAGTAGTTGATGGTATTGAATGGCACTGTATCTTTAATATTACACTTTTTATGCACCACAGTTTTATAATATTGTGTGTGAGAACTCCTCCAAAAGGGCACATTTGGAAGTTCATTTCTTACTTTCCATCAAAAATTTAAAGAACACATTTGAAAATAGTTATAGGAACAGTTTAATTCACAATATTTTGGGGGTTTTTTTGTGTCTTGAATGCCAGTTTGTCACTTAAACTCCAACGCAGAAAAACTCTTGAGTGTTACAACATGAAGGCGATGAGTAAAAGGCGAAATGTGCAACTTTAATAAACAATAATCACCTCTAATTGTGTCAAATGTGAAGGTTATCTATTTTTAATGCACATTTTCCCTCACTTTCCCTAAATTTTTGTTACACCTAAAATACAATTTCTTTAAACCTAAATAACTTACATTTACTCTAATATTTGTGCTTTATCCAGCAATTTGAAAAAACTAATGTCCAAAAAGCTCCTGGAAAATGGTTTAAAACAGCCCAATCTCGTATAATTTAGACTGAAGGAGTGTTGGAGCTGTTTCTCTCTTTACCTGCAGCTTGCATCATGTTTTTTTGAGCTGAGCATAAATTCCTCTGACGTTACAGCCCTCAGAGTCTCTGACATGTCTCTGTGATTCTGCAGGTATCCGCCCTTCTTTGATGACAACCCGTTCGGGATTTACCAGAAGATACTGGCGGGAAAACTGGAATTTCCACGACATCTGGATTTCTACGTCAAGTAAGACACAGACCCATATTGAACACTCACAAGACCTCGACCAGGGCTAGACTATCTCATAAAATATAAATACCTACTTTAAGTATTACCTATGTGAATTTAAAATGGAAGGAAATGCACAAACTCTACTGTGTTCGTGGTATAGCTCCTGTCAGGTCTCGAGTCTCATTTCCGAGTCAAAGTGTGTCCAACAAACCCTAATTACAGCGACCCACCGAGGGTCACTGACCACACCTCGCCTTCGTCTCCTCCCAAACGACCAAACTTCAGACAACTGTTCATCCATCGAGAACCTAGTCGGAGCTCCCCGCGGCTAAACATCGCCTCGAGCTCGACCCGCGGTGAATAATGACCTCCACCCCTTCCTCCTGCAGCCGACAGAGACCCCACAGCGGCCCATTAGAGCGACCCGAAGCTGGGATGTGTCTGATTACAGGTCGCGCTGGAGTGGACGGACGCTTTATCAGCCACCGAGCAATTTTTATCCAGAGATAATTCACCAAACTTTAGAGATAAAAGAGAAAGATCACTGCCAACAGAAGATGTGGTACATGTTCAGGGCCATATTTGTGTGTTAACTAAAACTTTTTAATACCCTGCTAAACCTGGTCTAACCCAACCTGAATTCAACTTAAATACTTTTTAATTCAACTAAAAGCTTTCAAAATTCAATTAATACCCATTTAGATTAAACTAAATGTATATGTGTCTGTCATAAAACTGCACAAAATATGTGATTATGTAATTATTCAATAAATATGTAATATTAAACAGTATTTACTAAAAAAAAATTAAATTTATTAAAGCACTTAAATTAGGACAAGTAATTAAAAAATAAACAAATGTGTCTTAAATTAATCCTTTCTGATCCAATTGTTCCTGACCGTTCGGCCAGCAGCAATAGCAGCAGCGTAAAGGCTGTAGCTGTAAAATTAGCTGCTGGTCAAAGTGTATTGGACATTTTAACACGACGTGGCTCTAAACTTCGACCCCAGAGTGACCCTTTCCTAATCCATTCTTTGGTTTAAGAAGCTTGTTCTGTAAAGATCAACTAAAACTAATTTAAATCTAACTAAAAAAAACTTTTTTAATCCAACTACAACTAATTTAAATCCAACTAAAACCTATTCAAATTCAACTAAAACTTTAAATTCAACTAAACCTAAATATTATCGAAAATTATAGAAAATTAATTTTTTATTTTTTTATTGATAAAACCACTTGTAGTTTTATAAAAAAAAATTGTGTGTGCATAATGTTTTAGTTTTTTGTGAGTTATATATATATATTTTTTAGTGATCTTTTAGTCTTTTTGTGAATTTTCTATCTTTTTGAATAAAATATATCCTGGAAAAGTCTGGAAATTTACCTCATAAAAAGTACTGTGGACCCTTTGTCTCCTTCCTCCCCAGAGACCTCATCAAGAAGTTTTTGGTGATCGACCGAGCCAGACGCCTGGGCAACATGAAGGTGAGTGGACCAGACTTCCCGTCTCCTTACGCCTCTTTCCTCGCTTCGACACGCGCTGCTTTTGACGTCAGACATTTTTACGAAAACCGAGACAGAGCTTCAGGAAAAAAAGGCCACCATAGCTGAGCATGTTTCCAATTAGTGTCGAATGTGGAGGCTCCAGCTGTTGGAGTGTTTAGGACACTTCTTGTGCAGCTGGTTTAGAGACTGGGGTTATTCCAGACTTTATTATTGACTCGGAGCAGAACAAATTGATGCTGTGACCTGAGTCTGAGCTAGGAAAAACTCAAGGATATGGCCTTTTTAGGATGAGGACAGAAAAGATTTGTTGAGTTAATATTTAAGCATAGAATAAGAAAGATACAGTAGATACATTTTTTTCTTAAAAACTATTTTAAGGACTAAACCAGAATTCAAGGACAAGAACTAGTTGAAAAACCAGGACTAAAACCAGGACTAAAACCAGAACTAGACTAGCACCAAATGTAGAACTTAACAAGGTTTAAACCAAGATTAAAACTTAAATTTGGAAAATAGTTGGGTAAAGCCTCAACTAAAACCAAGTCAAAAAACTTGGGTCTAAAAGAATTAAACCGTTTATAAAACCTCACTAAATCAAGTCCAAAAATAGGATTAAAACCAGGACTAAAACTAAATCAGGTTTTACACAAGACTTAAAGGATAAAACCAGGACATAACAAAAAGATCTAAAACTGAACTTTGTGTAACCCAAAGACCAAAAACCAGAACTAAACTTTAAACTAAACTTAACACTAATCTTGAGCTAAACTGTAAATAATGTGGTAGTAAATCCTGGACTAAACTACTCGGGTTCAAAAGGGCAAAGCCGGGGTCTAAACCATGATGCAAGTTGAAAACACTTAAAAAACACGAGTTTAGGTTTATTTTGTCTAACACGACTGTGTTTTGTCAGAACGGAGCAGACGACATAAAGAGACATCGCTGGTTCAAGGCGGTCGACTGGGAGGCTGTCCCTCTGAGGAAACTCAAGGTAAACATGTTTTAAATACTGACATTGAGCCACTTGCACCAGAATAAAAACAAAATGTCTTAAATTTACTAATACACTGTACACTAACTAATTTAAAATTAGTTAGTGTACAGTAAAAAAATAAGACCAGTTTTTTTGCTGTTTTATAGAATGACACAGATTTAGATTAAATAAAATAAATAAATAAACATAAATATATATATATATATATGTCATGGTTTGTATAGCTAACCCTAAACCTTTTATTTCTTCAGCACTACAGCCCGTTTATTCAGAGAAGTAAGTGACTGACTACAAAGTGCTAACAAACCTAACTTACTGAGCTAACACACATCCATATAGCTCCTGTAGAGTCAGGTCCAGCCTTTTCACCTGCTGATAGTTTTTATCAGCTTCAAGAAGTTCTCTATTCTGATTAAATTGATCAAAAAAGACATCCATTAAAACTAGTTTGGACTCAACAACAACTACAATCCAGGGTTTCGACAGAACATTGAAAAAACACTGAAATACACGTTTTTGTTTAAATTTTAAGAAATAGGATTGAGAATAATTAAAGGAAGAGACGTGCAAACTGTAATTAAGTTTGTTTCTCCAATAAGACCAGGTCTGGACCAGGACCACTCTAAACGTCTATCATAAGTTTCCTGCTGGTTCAGTCTGACTCATGATGAAATAAACTGAAATCACAAGAAATAGAGCCAGACTTGATGGATTAGCTCACTTCCTGATAATACCCCTTGTGACAGCCATGTTACTGACTCAACATTAATAAACCTTTCTATTAAGATAAGTCTGTCAGTACAGATGCACATTTTAATCACATTTCTAACCCTCACCTCTTTCGTTCCTGCAGCCGCCCATCGTCCCCAAAGTCTCCCACGAAGGCGACACGTCTAACTTTGACGTTTACCCCGAGGATGACTGGAAGAAGGACCCTCCTGTGCCTCAGAAAGACTTGGACCTGTTCAAGAACTTCTAAAAACCCTACATTATTTATTGACCCAACTTCTCCATTTCTCACGAACCATGTTTTTTGAAAAGTCCAGGTACTTCCCACAGACAACGGAGACAACACTATTTATCAACAGTTCACACCAAAAATGTTGCTTTTTATACATTTTTATTTATAAGAAAAAGACGTTTGCTGTTCTTTTTATATAGTTTTCTGAGCCTGTTGTTATGCAAAAAATGCGAAAGACTGTTACTTTCTTGAACAATCAGGTTGTTTTTATATCGTCTTGTATGGTTATATTCGGGCTGTTTTTAAATAATGGGCTGTCAGTCAAACGTACGAGACGGATTTTGTATAAAGAAAAACCATTAGCACTTGTTAAAGGTGCCTTAGAGATCACTGGAAAAGCCGTTGACAGCCCCCCCCCCACTGCGCTAATGGAGGAAATTCAGCACACGTTCACTGCATTTAACGCCGTTCGAGACACTAAAACCTACAAACGGCATCAGTTTACTGCATTTTTCCATTTATTCTCGCATTTCCAAAGCTGAATGGACAATAAAACCTGCTTTTACTCTCACTCAGAGCCTTTTTCGACAGTATTCACAAGACATTTTCATCTCTAAAACATGATGCTAGCCTTGAAATCTCATATCGCTGTCTGTACGTTTGCATTAAAGTCAACTGAAATGTGATTTAAAGTGTTTCCTTTTTTATTTTTGGATCAAAGTTTGTTTTTTGTTTAAATACTAATGGATTATTAGACAGAGACCTGGGTATAAAATATATCAGAAATAAGGGTTGGCGCCGCAAAGTTTGTTTTGATGATTGCACAGTGTTTTTGTAGCTCATGGAGTTTAGATCTAGAACTAAACCTGTGTCTAAAGGAACCAGACTCCAGGCAAAAACCAGGATTTAAACCAGCAGTAAATTGGGACAAAATCTAGACTAAACCAGGACTCCTTAATCCAAAAATGAAACCAGGAACTGAACCTTTCTCCAAATCTGATGATCCGTTCTGGATCTCTGTGTTTCTATGGGTCAAGACAGGGACAGGCCTGTTATTCCTTCGTCAATAAAACCATGAAAGATTCAAGATTGAAAATACTACAAAAGTGGTACTTGGTGTTAGCCAAGATTGCTAACCACAGATGCTAAAATCTTGGACACTTTCCATTTGATGCAAGTTTTTGCGGTCTGATATTATTTCATCTTTGATCGACTAAATTAAATAAATCAATACTTATTTGTTGCATTTAACACTAGTGGAGAAATTAAAACCTACATACGGCAACAGCTAACGACATTTTCTCCTTTTGTTATTGCTTTTCTAAAGCTGCTTTTACGCTCACACACAGACAACAAAACATGATGCTAGTCTTTAACTGCAATCATTATCTGTAGATTTACAATAAAGTCAACAGTGGTATTTTGCTCTTGACCAAAAATACTAACAACAGATGCTAAAATCTTACTGTACTGTTTCTTCATAATACAAAATGTTCTCATTACGCTTGATTGACTAAAATTGCATTTATGGATTCAATTAAATAAGTTTGACTCAGCCATAAACACATGTTTTCCTGCTGCAGTTGAGTCAACCTGTTGTTGTTCTTAACTCGAGTTTTTTAGCGCTTACTCATCGAGGTGTCGGTGGTTTTATGTCCAACCGCCTCATTAATAAAACCCTGACTTGCTTTTTCTCGTCCGCTTCCACGTGTTTCCTTTCAGTGACTTTAAACATAATCCTCATTTAAGTCCCATCCATTTAACTCAGATTTTATAATGTTTACAGTAAAAAACGAGAGGTGTTTTAGTCGGAAAAAGGCCTGTAGAGCTGTAAGTGGTCACAGTCCAGAGTGAGTCGCTCTAATACTGCTAATCGAGACCTTATGAGGTGCTTTTGAGGTGAAAAAAGCAGCAGCCTGTATTAAACTCTATAAGCTATACTTTATAAATGCTATTATTTCCAAGGAAGCCCTTTAAAATCCAAAGTAATCCCTCAAAGGCACTTTAAAGAGTTGAATGTTATTTGATTCTAAGCCGTGTCCTGAGGCCTGTTAAGCTCCACCCATCCAAACCACAGGGCGCGCTTGTTTACCTGTCCCTGTGATGTGGCGCTAATGACAAGCTCAGGTTGGACTCCTGTGATCAGCGAGGCACCTGAACGCACCACACCCCGACGAGGGCCTAACCCCCTCCACTACCACCACACGAGACCGGAGCCACTGGACGAGGTGAGAAGAGATATATTTGTGATAAAGTACAGGTACATTTGGAAGGCGATTTATTTATTTTTGAGTGGGGGAGACTTTCTTGGGTACGAGATGCTCTGTTATTGTATTAAATTAATAAATAGAGATTTTCTATATTTCTTTCTTGCCCCAATTTGAGCAGTTTCTGAAAAATATGCAGAAAAAAAAAAATCATATTTTTTCAGTTCCCGACTTAAAAATGTCTAACTTCTAAAAGTGGTGTTGTTTGCTTCTAGCTGTTAATAAAGTCCGTCCAACTTTATTTTCACCGAGCACTCAGTCACAGTGAGT
This sequence comes from Neodontobutis hainanensis, assembly GCA_024349245.1. Classification (NCBI taxonomy): domain Eukaryota; kingdom Metazoa; phylum Chordata; class Actinopteri; order Gobiiformes; family Odontobutidae; genus Neodontobutis; species Neodontobutis hainanensis. Next base: position 1,804,359 of record JALDNG010000059.1, read on the forward strand.
TCATAAAAGCAAAAGGCACGAATGATAAACTGTGTCGGAGGTTTCATTTAAAAAAGAGGAACGATTGTGTTTGGTATATTGTGAGTGCATTCTTACCTAATGTCTTTATCTAAAATAGGAAACTTGACTCAGTGTTGATAAGAAGCTTATACGTGTGTTTTCCACTGAGCATCCATCAGCGCTGAGGTTCAACAGCTGGATGTAATTGAGCTTCCACTTTGTCTTTTATGTCAACAGCAATGGACTAATACAAAAAAGCAATAGATCGTCTTACAGTTTGTAAAGAGTTGGGGTTACTTTTGGCCAACGTAATAGGAAAGAGAGACTGTCTCTTTTTAATGGGGGACACTCCCATGTCCCAACGAGAATCTGTAAAAACACTATGTCCAGGGCTGACTTGACTTTCACAGTTTTGCACAGACCATGTCTCTATTTAAAGAAACGTCTATTACTGCAGCAAACTTCTAAACCGTTGTTTATAGACTTTTTTCCATACTAATTAATTTGCCATGTCATGGTTTTTGTTCTAGCTTCACTGGGAAGGTGTGCGTCATTAATTTTAGTTTTTTACCATATTTTGTGAAGGAACACTCACATTTGGCTTCAGGGCTATTCTAAAATACACAAAGACTATAGCTTGTTAGCATTTTAGAGCTATTTGCTAATGGCAGACCACACAGAAGCCAACATTCTTGAGTAGAACTTAAATCTGTCACTAACATGAGTTTATTTTAGAGTATTTAACATTACTGTCATATTTTCTTGCCATTTTGCTTCAATGTCTGTGGTTTTATAACTCCTCAAACCTCACCAAATCTCCAGAGACCCAACTAGGAGCTCTTTCATCCACACTTGCTTTCAGATGCCTCCCTTGTGTTTTTGCTGCCATCTTTCTTCCCCAACATCATTGACGGATCCTGCCTCTCGCTGATACATGGTGTCTGCAGTTGTTTCCACATTAAATCCACTTAGCCTCATGAACCTTACGTCTTGTTTCGTCGACTCAAGCCAGGATCTGAGGCGTCGTCTTGGCTCGAAAGTGTGAAACATTGACTTAAAGACGAGCGGCAGACGTTTGGTGATTCGTCATTTTGAAACGAGCAGACAGTGAATCATCGTAATTCCTGACAGAGGCTTGTGTTGGGGGTTTGAGATGGAGTGAGGGTAATCTGTGGGAAACACTGTGACTCTGCCGAGTAGTGCATTTGATTCGGTGTAAAAGCCAAGAAGAAGACAGTGAAGAAGTGGAGCTAATGCGTAAGACGGCGACAGTTCATGAAGATGCCTCTAAAGTGATACAGTTCGGGTCAAGACAGAACAATTTTAGATCTATTTTAAGTGTCAGAAAAGTTACAAAGGGTATCGTCTCACTTTATTAAACTAAATGTTGTAAACAAGACAGTGAAGGTGGTGAAGAAAAGAATGAACAAAACAGACAGAAAAAACAGACAGAAAAAGCACAAAACTACAATGTTATCATGGCTGTTTGACGGAAATTTCCCTGCTGGCCACTTGTGCTTATAAAGGGGGGAAAACAGGTTCCCAACAACAAAAGACCCTTGAACTGGGAAGAAATGGATCACCACCCTTTTTGGTGCTTGATATTGCAACTGATGGTGGCCTTAAAAGTAAGTTTGAGACAACAAATTTGTATTAAAGTCAAGGCGGGATCCATACAAACCCTGCTTCCATTTCCAACATTAAATAAAGATGGACGGAGATTGAACTACCTCTCAAAAGAAACAAAGACATAAAACTTTGAATAAACGCCACCATATTTAAGACTAATAGCTACAGTTGTTCTGATTCAATATAGAGCCTCTTTTTTTACCCAGCTGAGTAATGAAGATTAAAGTCTTTTAGTTAAACAAGAGCTAATGCTGTAAGTCTCTGAGGTCACGTTAAATCCACATTTTCCCTTCTTTTGATCTGACATCGGGAGCTCACTGACAGCCATTTGTTTTCATTATAAAGTTCATTCTCCTCCATCTATCTCTAATGAGCTTCTGTCTGTCACAGCTCTACACAGATGCATGCTGGGAGTTGAAGTTCAGAGCTGAGAGTGTGGTTTCCATCAGCGACTCTGAGCTGTTTCCAGACGAAGAGGACAGGACAGCGCTCGGGGGAGATTTAAAAGTAAGTGTGGACAATTTCAAGTTTAACTTAGGGTATTTTTTATTTAATTTTTTTATTTTGGATTTGAGTCAGTACTTTGGATGAAAGCTGTTTGATGAGTCAAGGCTTATCATGGCTAAAGTATTGTTAATTGTCTGTGTTGTGACTATGTGTTGTCTGGGATTCTTAAGTGAGAACAGCTGTTGATCATGTGTAAGAAGCACAAGTTATTATCTGTTTTTTGCCACTTTTTTAGTCAAAACTGCAATTATTTAAATTTAGGCGCATAAAAAATACTTACTTTTCTGCTTTACGTCAAAATCTCTTACTTCTTCTTTACATTAAATGTAGCATATTTATCACAGTAACTGGATTTTACAAATTAATAAAAAATATATTCCTCAGAAAGTTTGAAAATTGTATTTTGCAAAAACCTGAAGGAGAAAAGTAGCTAGTCTTGCTGTTTTGTGCATTGTGTCTTACCATTTAGTCTAATTTTACAAATCTAACATTGTGTCAGGAAAAGATGTGTTGCTGTGGATTTAATTGATTGATTAAAAAGAGTAGCTGCTTTGGAGACTAGATAAAATGGTCGGGTGCAATAAAATAGCGTGCTTTCAATGTTTGGTGACAGAACAAGTCACCATGAATTACTTTAATTTGTTAGCCTCAAATCTTAAGCCTTTGTCTGAGCGTCAAGTGTAAAGTTCAACCCCAGCCTGGTCGCAAACGCGCTGCACATGTCGAGGCCTGTGTGTTCTCCGGGGAGCCCTGAATCAGTCGTGAATGAGCTGCTATGCGGCCTGTGCAGAGTGGACGGAGGCAGCTAGATCGTGAGAGCGACTGCAGTCGAACACACCCACCTGTCTCCGAGCGCAGTGTTGACTGTTCACACGAGCCAGGTTTCCATCTGAAATCAGGCGACGAGAAGAATGTGGACATGATGGAACAATAAAATGTAACTGTGTGAGTTTAGAAAGATGCAAACTCACTTCAGTTCAACTTTTTCTCACAATTGGAAAAAAAAAACATGTCAAAATAGGGAAATGAGTATTGTGGATAATACTGCATTCACACTGAAAGTTTGTACTGCATTCAAGCACGTTTCATTAACCTGATTTAGCCCTCCAAATTACGAAAACTGGACTTTAATAACCCTGACTAAGCCCAAACTAACCTCACCTTCACCTAATTCAGATTTTTAATCCAACAACTGACTTTATTTATTCATCTAATGTAACAAAACTGACTTAACCTTGAATTCAACCCAATATAACTAACCTGACCCAATATAAGTTAACTTAACCTGACTTAGCTAAGCCTGACTTAAAGCCACCCTGCATTACTTTTTGCCAACAGAGGGCGCAGATCCTTCTCTGTGTAACTGCACTGACGCATCTTTATTTACACGTAGAGGCGTTTAGGACACTCCTCAGAAAGAAGCCGTCTCTGAAACAGCCGGTCATTTTAGTGTATTTAAAAACTCTGTAGGGTCCAGTGCATCGACCTGTTCTCTTTATTAGATGTGTTGCGTGGTAGGGCCTCACTCACTAATCTCTGGAGATAAGTCCTCGTCCCGGGACAGGAAAGTGTCAGGAGGGTTCTGTCCAGCTGAGGGCGCTGTGTCAGAGAGATAAACGTGAATCTTCTGATCTACTGTCTGTCAACGTGAGAGAGAGAATATATATTTCTGGACTTAAAGTTACGCAGGGTGGCCTTAAATAAACCCAAATAAACTTGACTTCGCCTCAGCTTCACATTATGTGAATTTAATCTTAACCTGACTTGACATAACCTGACTTACTTGTCATACCATTTAGTATTTTTGTGAGTTAAAATGTTTGATCAAATCCTCTCTTGGCCATCTCCTGGTGTTTTTAGATTTTAAAGCTATTTCTAATTGATTACTCTTCATTTATCATGCCCTGGTTTTGGTCTCATGCTCAGGTCTTACATTTTGTTTGTTACATACGTGACTTAGATGGATTTATTATTTATTTTCACATTAGACACACATCAATCTCAATTAACCAGTTTGTTATCGTCTGGTGTGAGCTGCTAATATAATATACCTTTTATCGTACTTAAATAACAAAGACACATGCATTTAACACTTGGAGCTGGGGTCAGTCGGTATGTTACATTCCTGTCGTTGGACACCTGGCTCAATTCGACCAGACGTTTCCTTTCGAAGAGTTGGAAATGCTTGTTAAATTAGCCGCGGCATTAGAGGGGAAAGTTTCAGACAAATTAGCTCTGAAAGAAGTAATTGTTTTGTCCATAAAACGTAAATGTATACCATCCCCAGAGTGTTTTACCAATTATCTTTGTCCAAATGTGAACAATAAAGGCTCTAACAATGACTAGATTCCACTATGTGATGGTAAACAAAGAACCCAATCAAAGAAAACTGAATAGTTTTACTGTTTTCTTAGTGTTTCAGATAGAAAACTGTAAGCTACAAGTTGTAAACCCATAAGTGGTCCAAAAGTCTTACCTCTACAGCTGTTTGTAATTAATATAAATACATGCTTTTTAAAATTAAGCTGCGATGTCTAAGTCTTTGCCTGTCTCTACTCAATCTGGAGTTTTACGACTGAGAATGCTGATTGCATTTACATGAAAAGCCCCAATAGAGGACTATATTCATTTCCATAAAGCAGGTGCATGTATTTAAAAGCCTAAATGGTAGTTTTCCAATTACATTGATCAAAAATGTATACTTCTTTACAAAAGCAGTCCAGTATCTTTAAATTTTGTCTCAAACAAGTCTGTAACAACCTATTTTAAAATGGCAAAATTCATCTTTATTATCTATTTTTGTTTATTTTTAGACTCTGGCGGGGCAAATTAGACGATGGTAGGCCTCTAAGTAGGGTAACCAGATGTTGAGCTTTAAGTGTCGGATTTTGGCTGAAGATAATAAAAAAAAGAACGGAATTTCTCTTATTTTGAACAAAAAAAGGGGGGATGGTTTTACAACAATGACCGGGATAAGGTAATTCTTTGACGCCAAGGACATTCTCAGTCATTTTTTGTGAGCTTTGTCCCGCTGTTTACTTGTCTTATAATAAATGTCCAATAGCACAGCTCAGTAAGATGTCCTGCATTTTCCCGCTTTGACCCGGTTTAAGGTAAGGTCTTGTCAGTCTGGAGGAAACAGGAATTAATACAGTGGCTACCTCTAGGCTGCCAGGATCAAAAACCCAACATTGAATAAAAAATAAATAAATGAATTTAAATTGCTGAAAAAAGAGAGTCTTAAAGAATAGCACGACCCATCGACCGTGTCCCTTCACAAAATAATCTACCAGGTCAATAAACAGAGTAAACGTCCAGAGATAAGCCACTGTAAACCTGCGGCGGTCGACATGTGGCCTTTTTATGTGACTCACTTGGACTAAAACCCGAGTTCAGAAGTCTCCGGATCCCATTTTGGACGATACACAAACTCACGAGGGGGAAGCCTGGAAAAACTTCAAAATCCTCAACATCTGTGTCCTCAGCTCAGCGCCTCATCCGTCTTCTTCTGAGGCCGTTTTCTCAAGATTTATCTGCACAGTTTTGAGCCAAATTGAGGGAAAAAGATGCAGATTAGCACAGCTTCACGAAGGAAAGGAAAAACGCAGTATTCGCTGATGGAAAATGAGCAGTGACCTCGACATATTTTTGTGTTGGTGGCTGTAAAACAAGTTCTTTCTTTCCAACAATGAGCTCAGTGGGAAGTGTAGCGTTGACACATGCCATTCACGCAGCTCCAAAACAGATGTGGCTCTTTTTAATAACGTCGAGGGATTCCCAATTCAAACAAGATCTAAAAAAATAATTTGGTCAAAGAGGAACTGATATACATTTAGTTTTTAGGGTCTTTTGTTGTTAAAATATAATGATCCAAATCTGCAGTGGCTTTTTTGCTGAAGCTAGTATTCCTCTACGGCTCACTTAGAGCTGAAAACACAATAATTAATCTAAAATGGTGACTCTCTAGTGAGTCTTCTTGTTTCCTGCTGTGACAAAAATGATTTTGGATTCATACACATTTTCCAAAGTCAAACTCATACATGTTCAGTTCACTTTTAAGGTCCTTTCAAGCTTTTCCTGCAGTTCCTTGCTATGTTAATCAAATTATTAGAGAGATACTTTAACAAACAGAAAAGCCAAATACTGACAAATGTCAATTTATTAAATCTAAAACAAAATAAAACCCAAGACAGAGATCAAATATGATCTCAGAGGTACTTTACAGTTTCGTACTTTTGTATTTTAAATGAGGTAATTAATATTATATAATAATTATGATGTGATAATTGTTATAGTCTGTATATTCAATCAAACTTCACCTTTATGTAGTCTTCGGTCAGTAACGTCTTCCCCAGTCCTTCCACTTTACAAGAATCCATTTTCTTGACGCCCCTCTGCTTTTATCCAGTCTGTGCTCTTTTAAATATAGTTCTTGTCATGTCTAATTACAAAATGCGATGCTAAAAAGACAAAAAGGATTCCAAAATCATGACCGTGTTGTGTATTTGCCTCGACAGCAGCTTTTTCCGATAAAGACAGAATGCCATTATCCTTTGGAGCACATTATTTGAAGAATGACACTTTCTCATTGTAAATTATGTCGTTGTAATCATTTGTAGGTTTCCAAACTGTCAGAAGTCAACTTTTATCACGAACCAAACCATTTCCAAGTGTTGTCCCTGGATTGATTTAGTAAAAAGCTGCCTTCTCCAACTCAGGCTCGAACTAGACTCAGTTAAAGCCACATTAGCCTCCGCCGCTTCGCGCTGGATTCCACTAAAACTCTATCAAACGCTGGAGAGTATCAGCCATTAATCCTGGAGCCATCCATCAAAGCCTCGCTCTGATTAACGACGACTGTCTCGGGCTGTAAATTTCAGCTGTGGCGATAACCAAGCGGCTCCAAAGAAGCTGAAAAATGTTGTTTTGAGTCAAGATGATGACTTTATAGTGTAGTGCTGGAACCAGAGTACGAGCTGTTTTCATTGTCAGAAGTAAGAAAGTTCCTAAAATAAGGAAATTGTTGTAATTTTGGGACATTATGACAAAGACAATGGTACAATTACTAAATGGTGGCGCTAAACACTGAAAATAGAAAATACTCACTTAAAACAGAAATTAGAAATAAAAAACACCACATTTCAGTTAATTTGGGAATAACAGGCAGAAAGCATTACCTGAAAGAACAAGTCATTAAGATATACTAGATTTGGGCTAAATCAAAAAGCTTTTTGATTGTTCATAAAAATTCAAAACTAAACAAATTTTTTATTTTTTCTTGTTCACTTTATATTTTATGGAAACCTCTGATTGGACAGAACTGCACAGGCGAACTCTAAAAATATTATTCAAACCTAAAATAAAAAACTGACAAGACAAGTGTCATGTCAACTGTCTCTATGTGTTGTCCTTGTCTTGTTTTATGCAAAGACTAAGAGAAGTGTGAGTTACAGGTAAAAGAGCCCTTTCATTAAAAACTGACTCAGGACCAAACGACAGGCAGCAGCACACACCCTTCACACGAACACACTTCAGACAAAAGAGCAGCTGTAAACACTGACAGGAGCCGGGACCTGAGGCAACGTCTGGGACAGGGGCCAAACTTGTCTCATCTGGGATTTAACAATGGAAAATTAGAATCATGAAACGACGGGACAAAGCTGCACCGACTGATTTATCTCACATTGTTGCATTTAAAAATACGGACATTGAAACCAGTGGAAGAAGCAGACAAACCGGGCACTGCTGGACAAGAAGCATGCTTTTTTTAAATACACAATTTTGCAAAAGAGAAAAAGAGAGTTCAGCTCCAGTCCCACTACGCCGTCTACATACAGCAATGGCTCGTCAAGAAAGATTTAGTACAATTCCCTTCAGACTCATACACATGCATTTTCAAAGTCTTTTTTTTGTCCGACTAAGGCAGTAATTGAAACTCCACTATAGCATCTCAACATCAGTATCTAGTGCCATGTATGTATAAGAAATTAAACCCAAAAAGCACAAGGAAAACTGACACCAAAAATAGATCATATTAACCAACCACTGCTTTTGTATTTTTTTTTTTGTTCTTCCGTGTGCAGTAAGTTAAACCAGAAATAGCTTAGTTTTATTGCTTATTGGTTTTAAAGCTGAATGTTTTAACCCACTGCTCTTTTTCTGAACAAAGCATCACATTCCAGTTCACACTTTTACAGCCGAATGCCACAGTCAGAGGGTCCCAAAGGTTAAATTCTTCATTTTGGCACCGGCTCATCTTAACAGTGGAATCTTTGTTTTACTGCCTTTTGGTGCTTTTTGTAAAAAAAATATATATTTTCAACAGTTCGTTTTACAACAACAGCTACTTGAAAAAGTGAAAGAAAAACTTTTGTTTAAAGTTTATACTAAACCATAAATGATTTTTACAATAAATGCATGCAAACAATTGCCCAAAATTGTCAGAGGAAAAAAATAAACAAAGGTATGTAAAAACACGAAAATTAAAAAAATTGAAAAAAAAAATATATATATATATATAAAGATGATGAAAAATCATCAAAATCTTGACCAAATATTCAAGCTGTAAAAAAGGAAAGAAAATAAAAATAAGTTAGTAATAACCAGATCTAAAATAATCATATCAAGGCTACTCATTTGACAAAATAATCTAAAAAATATTATAAATTATGGATACCAAATGATTGTCAAAAGTTTATAAACTTTGAAAATGATAAAAACCCTGCCAATCCACAGTTTTTCAACCTTTATTTTGTCACTAATCCACTTCACCTTTAACCTTTCCTCACATGTTATGCCCAGCTTCATTAAACCTCTTTTCTCTCGTTACTCACCACATTTTCCCATTTCTTTCTTTCAGCTCTTTAGACTCTTTGTACAGTTTCTAATCCCACTCAAACTTCTTTGGTGTCCTCCTTCAAAAACTGGCTCCTCCCAAAAAACGTGCTCTCAGTCAGTCCTCTAAGAGTGCTCAGGAGACGAGCACCAACTCTGGACTCAGTGGATTATTATTTCTCTGGGATTTGCCATCTTTTACTTTTGATCTGCACAGACTTGGCTTATGTTTGAAATGGACAATAAGGACTTTCCAGGAAAACTGCTCCCAAGATTTTGAGGTAATGGCATCTGGATTTTTGTTATGAATCACTGAGAGAGCAAACCTCTAAAAGTGCGGTTTTATTTGGGAGGAATATCGACTAATAGTGCATTTTACTTTATCCATATCTTAATTTCAAGGTTTTAGTTTGCTCCAAAATAGTGCCCTATAACATGAGCCAGTGCTTCAAAATTTTGCCCTAAGTTCATTTAGAGAATATTTTGAATAGAAAATGTAGGTTTATGTTGGTTTTCTCGTTATAGTGGTCAACTTTTTTCCTCTTCTTCCACTTCTATCTTGTATCAGTCAGATTTAATTCCCATTTATGCTCAAAAGGGTACACAGTTGTATTCATATAAGCTGTGATTAACCTTGTGCCAAAAAAAAGCCCATAAACTTTAAAGTAAATTGTGTGACAAATTATGTATTATGCCATTAAATTTTTTTCAGAAAGGGAGTAAAGATGCCCAAATCTGCTGGGATAGGCTCCAGTCACCCATGAGCCCTAACGGGATTAAGCGGAAGAAAATGAATGAATAATTAAAGAAAAAAAAATCAGAAGCAAGCATGTAGAAAATGTGAAAAATCAATGCTTGTAAAACTGCTAAATGTTAAAAGGATTTAGTAAGTAGGAAGTAAACCAGTAAAAAACTAATTTTCTTATTATTAATTAGGAAGAAGGAAACAATACTTTTTCACTGATTTGACAAGAAACATAGAAAACGTTTTATTTATTGACTTTTTAAACAAAATGAAAACAATGGCTTACATTTTGAGAATTCAAAATTGAAATGTTTAATGTTTTTTCTCCTCAGTTTCTCGTCATAATGCAGTAGATTTGGCTTGTGCGGCTGAACATGGATCGTCCAGTGCTGTTTCTCCTGCTCCTGGGGCCCCTCTGTGTGGCCACTGCCCCCTGTCCTCGCTCCTGTGCCTGCCCCCAGCCCACCGAGCTCCACTGCACTTTCAGATCTCTCATCACTGTTCCCAGCAACATAAACCACTTTGTGGAGCGAATCAACCTGGGGTCAGTCCATTTCTGACAACAACTAAATGTATAACACATCAGCTGCTGTTGTGTTGTTAATGTTGATCTTTTGTGTTGTAGGTTTAACAGCATCAGTAAAATCTCAGAGAAGTCACTGTCAGGACTCGGCAGACTCGAGCTGCTGCTGATGCACGGCAATGACATCCACTCACTTCCTGATGGAGCGTTCAAGGACCTCAGAGCTCTGCAGGTAAAACAATAAAGCAGGCCTTTTTAATGATTAAAGCAACACTATGTATTTTGGTACATGTTTGGCACAATCTAAAGGCCACTGGGTGTACTGCTCTAGACCTTTTATGCTGTAACCTCCGTTTTTAGGTTAAGGTGGGGTGACAAAACTAAAACTATAAAACATAACATAACATCCCGCTCTCTCCCGCATACTGTTGTTGTGTGGGCAAGGCACATTATCCACCTTGCCTCCAGTGGTTTCAACTGTAACACTTGTAAAGCGCTTTGAGTGCCTACTAGGTGGAAAAGCGCTATATAAATACCTGAAAAAAAATGCTAATATAAAAGTTATTCCCTGTTTTATGTAAAAAACATGAACAAGGGTTTGCTGTGTTATATTTTGGGGATTTTATAGAGCTCCATGGTTAATATTGATGTTTCTCTCTCTTTGTCCAGATGCTAAAGCTGAGCTACAACAAACTCACAGAAGTGACCCGGCACACCTTCCACGGTCTATGGTCTCTGGCACGGCTTCACCTCGACCACAATCGTTTGGAGTTCATCGACCCGGACACTTTTCACGGTCTGACGTCTTTACGGCTGCTCCAACTTGAGGGGAACCGTCTCCAGCACATCCACCCGTCCACCTTTACCACGTTCACAATGATGGGCCGCTTCCATCTGTCCACGCTCAGACACCTTTACCTGTCCAACAACAGCCTGAGCACTCTGCCGAAAACGCTGCTCGACAACATGCCGCAGCTGGAAAACCTGTTTCTACATGGAAATCCCTGGGTTTGTGACTGTAACATGAGGTGGATACACAACTGGATCCACACAGCACCAGGTGAGACTTAAATATGAAATTAATTCATGTATTTGATGTTACTAGATTCCACAAAGTTGCATTATGTTACACTAATGGTTTGTCACTCACATTTTGATTTTCAGCATAATGTTTGCGATTCATATTTTTGATTGACCTTATGGATTTATTGCGATCATTCTACTTCCAGATGTAGACTAAATTAATGAAATAATAAAAAAATTAAAAAAACACACATAAAAAAATGGGCAAGAGCAATAAAACATTACAATATAGAAACAAATGCATGGTAAAAATCCATAAAACAATTCATAAATCCATAAAACAAACCCAGTCTAAAATTAAGTGTATTTATTGTCATTGTAAAATAATCATTGAAATTCAGAGGCATTGTCAGGATACGGGCTCAGATAAAGAAAAATAAGATAAAATAACCATTTTTAGCCATGCACTCAATACCAATGTAAGCATTAAAAACAACTAATAGAATTTCATATTGTACTTGGTCCATAATGCATTAAAACAAAGTTATATAAATGGACAACATTAGTCTAAAAAAGAGCCTAAATGGCCAGGATGTCTCTTGGGTGGAGCTGGGTTATGATTCATGATATCTTTAAATAGATGTCCCTACAAAAATGTTTGGAAGTACTGACCAAACCCAAGGCTTGTGGCTAGATTTGGTTTGCAAAAATCATTGTGGTTTTTATTTATTAGGTTAAATAAAACACACATAAAAGTAACCAAACTATGCTAATGACACTAATCGAGGCAATATGACAGAATCAGCCTTAACCACAAAGGATATGAGGCCAAAAGTCCAATCTCCAGAAAATAGTGTTGTAGTAAACTTCACATTAATTGAAACCAGGAAAATGTCAAGACTTTTGGCTAATTAGATATTTAGAGTTAAGACCCGTAAATTATCCATTAAAGAGATCCCAAGGGAGGTAGTGCACCATTGTAGTCTATTACAGAATACAACAAGAGTACAACCACTGCCCTTTCATTCTTTAGTGATAGTTTTTCTTGATTTTGTTTTTCTCTAGGAATCCTGAAGTGTAAGAAGGACCGAGCTCTTCCTGGCGGTCAGCTGTGTCCGATGTGCTCCTCGCCGAGAAATCTTCGCCAGAAAGAGATTCAGACTTTGGACAACATGGTCTGCAGCAGCCCAGTCATCTACTCTGACAATCGGCCGTCAAAACCGGAAGAAACTGACATTGACAGCATTAATTTGGACATTTTTAAACAACCGTTTGGTAACATCACTTTGGGACTTTCTGACGAACATGGAAATGAGGTGGAACTGGACTGTGGCATTGATGAACCGAGGGAGCTCAGCAACATTAACTGGGAGCAAGTTAACGAAGCTAAAATGGTCATAAATGTTACACTTTCTTTGGATTTGGATTGTGCTGTGGACAGAGAAACGTATGAGCGTTTATGGAGGTTAATTGCGTATTACAGTAGCGTACCAGCTCATTTAAAAAGAGGAATAATGCTAAGCAACGATCCACATCTGATGTACGTCTATAAGCAAGATTCGGATAAAGATGCTTTGTATTACACTGGTGTGAAAGCTAGCATTATGGCTCAACCATCATGGCTGATGCAAACATACACTGATTTACAGTTAAACAGGGAACAGTCTTCCGGAAAGAAAGTTAAACTCATCCTAACAACGCAGATTTCCCAGACTTTGGAGTTGGAAATGGTTCGGAGACAAGCTCGAACGTGGGTTGTAATCGAGGAGACAAAATATACTCGCCAAACAACAACCGTGATTTTAGGCAAAACGGTTGAGCTGCAGTGTAAGGTCCAAAGCTCTGGTGAACCGATCATAACCTGGATTCTACCTGATGGTTTGAAATTAGATGCTCCAAGTGGTAATCCAAATGAGAGAGTGTCAATTTCTGCTGACGGACGGCTTGAGATTAGAACTGTTGACCACAAAGACGCTGGGAATTACCATTGTCTGGCAAAAGTAGAAGAAGACATGGCTGTTTTGACGTTTTATCTCGCTGTCCAAGATTCGTCTAACCCTCAACCCGGGGAAGACCACACATCATCTTCACCTCTTGAACTTTTCGCTGGCAACTCAATAAACTTACCTTGCAATGTGTCCGGTTCGCCCAACCCTGACGTCAACTGGATTTTACCAAACGGCAATGTATTTAGTTTTCAATCCAACACGTCTAGGACTTTTGTCTTTTCAAACGGGACACTTCACATCCCACAAAGCCAGCTTCTGGACAATGGTTTTTACAAATGTGTTGCTTTAAATCAACATGGCATCGATACAAAAACATCTAAAGTTAATATTAGCAAGCGTCCAGGGATTGTTAAGCCATTGAGAAGGTTTCCAGCCAGACCTCAATCAGCGTCTGGTGTTAATACAAAAATTAAAGTCCAAATAAAGGACATAGAAGAAGGATCTGGGGATGTAGAAGAAGTTCGTGATTTAAAGCCAGTACAAAAAGTAGTCCAAGTTCCAAAGAGCGTACATCCATCAAGGAATACATGGCGACGGCCTCCAAAAATGCTAAGAAGACCAGCTTTGCAAGGTGCAGTAGATCGGAGTAATACCTTAGACAATCACAGAAGGGTGAATATATCAAAAGCAAAGATAAATCCGGAGAAATGGGCAGACATTTTGGCCAAGATTCGTATTAAAAACGGACAATTTTCAATGACAACAATACCAATTCTGGCCACAATGCCTCAAACGACAACACAGCAGACAACTTTAGCACAGAAAACTACTGAAGGTTCATCAGATGGAGCGACTACACAAGAAAAAGAGAGCCAAGATTTTACAACAATGCTGACTTATGCACAAGAAAATACATACAGTTCACATATGACAAGTTTAGAGACAACTCTAGAGCATTTCACAACACAAGCTTTTCCCAATGAACAGCAAACTACTCCAAGCAATGTGTTTTTCCTGCCGCAGACCACATCTGCTCCGCTGCACGCTGTCACTTTTTGGCAGGCAAGCCCAAACACTCTGAGCAGGAGCATTACATATTCCCAAAAAGAGAGCCCCAGCACAAATACAGATGACTACAGAGACAAACCAGCTGATTCCAAAAAAGCTAAAGCTATGGGGAAACGCAAAAATAAGGCTCGACTCAGAGTTTCCAAATCAAAAAAGGACAAAGAAGGTCAAGTAGTCACTACAGTTGACCCAACTCCATCAAAAAGAGATGAAAAAGTGATGGAAATTGGTGAGAAGATTGATTGGCCAAAGGATATACAGTTGGAAGCAATTCTCACCATGGTTTTTCCAACAACTGTGCAAAACTGGAGAAAGCAGGGACAATCTGGTATGCAACTGCGACAACCCAATTCAAAAAGAAGGAATGGCAATCGTCGAAAAAAGCCAAACAGGCGTAAACAATATCTAAACGAACCTATTGAAAGTATTAACACAACAGCTTTAAGTGTTAACCAAGAGACAGCTAAACCCACAGAGCTCAAAATAGATGTTTTAAAAGCTACGGCAGCGAGTTTAAGTACAATTGTTCCATTCAGTAAAAGCCAAGAAAGCACAAACGCTCAAGGGTTTATTCCAACATCTTTTCCAAATGCAGCAAAGACGAGAGAAGATACGATCCCATCAACAACTCAGCAAAGGTTTACAAGCCACCCTTTGCCACCTGTTAAACCTTTAGACGAGACACCAATGAAAAACACTGCATCTCACTCTGACAGTTCCTCTCAGGGTTTTCACTCAGAGGACCACACAAGGCACACAAATGGGAAGCTAATTCAATCGCACCATCAATATACGACTCCCCGAGTAAGGACGGCGCTTCTGAACGAGGCAGGGGAGCAATTTTCAACCCGTTCTCCCTCGGTTACTTCCTCAACTGAGCATAAAATGGAGGAGATGCACCATTTGTCTGTTACAAGTGGGTTAAAGACATTGCCAGGCTTGGATTTTAAAGCGGACGCGGTTACAAGAAAACCGAGAACATCTTTTAAGACATCTGCTCAAAATCCAAATACAAAAAACCTTATTAAAATAACTATAACAACTGCTCTACCACTAATTTTGTCTCCTGATGCTATGCCTAAAACATACACACCACCACTAATAACAAAAAATACCACAAAGCAAGCCACTAGCATCAGCAATGACACTGAAAATGCCAATCAAAAGCAACCAATAATCCAGCAATCTCCTAGCATTATCACCAGGGTTGACAATCAAACTAAACTGGTGACGTCTTTCCAAAATACTATTGCTAAAACAGTGGGTACATCGACTTTACTAAAGAATGCTACCCAGCAAGCTACTAACATTAGCATTAACCTCAAAGACAATGATCAAAAGAAAGATAATCTAACAAAATTGATAACCGCCTTTTCCATAACAACTGTAACACCTTTACCACTAAAAGATCCAATCCTGCCAGCTCCAAGCATTAGCACTAAAAATAACAATCAAGACCAAACTTCTATCCAAAATGTTATTCTCAAAACAAATGTAAGCCATGTAGCCACTAGCATTAGGCCTAAAAACAATGATCAAATGCCAGCTGGTCCAACTAAATTGCGTATTTCTTCCCATAATGCAACCATCACACCTTCTTTACTAAAGGAACTAACGCAGCAAGTTTCTACCATTAGCGCAAGCCCTCAAAGTGACAATAAAAAGCAAAATAGTCAAAGTAAACCAATAAAAACACCTGCCATATCCCTGTTACTAACAGATACCACCCAGCAACCTCTTCAGTCGCCACCACAGCTCACAGATCTCATAACCCAATCACCTAACCACAAACTGGGCCTCTTCATTAGCGCAAACCCTACTTCTCCAGCTTTAAACATCCCCAGCAGCCACACAATCAGGCCGACGACCACCCTTTCCTCGAATGTTACCCCAATCCTGGATGATTCGCCGACAGAGAAACCGCAATTGAGAGCAACGCTGAAGCTACCTGCCTTAGCGGCTGCTCCGAGGGGGAAGCCAAGGATAACCAAGAGTAATTTCCAGACGATGAGCGTGAAAGCGGAAACAGATGCTCAGCTTCCCTGCACGGCTGTCGGAGAGCCTGTGCCCTTCCTCTCGTGGACTAAAGTTTCAACCGGTATGTATGACTCATGCTCATAATTCAGCTTTTAACACACGCTTTCACAGCTCAGCCTTGGCTCGTTCTCCATTTTTCACAGACTGCATTCTTATATCATTGTGAATATCAAGTGTTTTATAAGTTGGGAAACAGGTTTTGACACTGAACAGATGTAGTGTGATAAATGGATCCTTGTGTCAACATAAAAAAGTAACGTTCTTTTAGTTAGAAGATAAAGAGTCTGTTGAGTTTAGTCATCTGAAAGTTTCTTATCTATGAGTAATGAAAGGAAGAGTTTTTCATAGTTTCACTCAAAATCTTGTATGGAAGTTTTGGAACTTTCATTGTAATATAAAAAAAAAAAATTGGAGAGTGGCAGAGAAATATTTTCCTGCCACTCTCCACTCTCTATAGACAGATTTAAAAAAACAAAAATTGGGCTGTTTGTATTGAGACTGACTTTGAATCCAATGAGAATGGATTATATCACTGGTTAGTTTTTTTATTATTAATGTACTAAGTTTACTAATATTTTGCCAGCCAATGTTTTTTGCTGTCAAACCGTAATATTTAAATTCCATTTTGTATAAAACAATTATTGTTATTTTTAGTTTAAAAATAACTAAGTTATTGTAAAATTACTCAGAAACATTCCATATATGTATAATGCCAATCCAATAGGCATAAAGGACAAATATAGCTAAAAGACAATTTGTTCTTTGATGAATAACAGTTAATATTACAACATGGATCTTTTCTTTCTACGTGGAAGAAATGCCCACTGTTGTATTCTTTTTATTACAAAATTTATAGTATAATACATACTCACCCAGGATTGGGGCTAGAATCCACCTTGGAATACTTATATTCAGAATCTGATATTTTAAATTCATCCTTATTTTACTCTAAATATAAAACTTGCCTTTTCTTTCATTTTCCAGGTGTCAGTATCCCTCAGAACACCAGACTCCAACGACTCGAGGTACATCCAAACGGGACTCTCATCATCAGAAACACTCAGCCGGTCGATGGTGGAGAGTACCTCTGCACCGTTCAGAACCAGTACGGCTCAGACCAGATGCTGACCAACCTGGTGGTGCTTTCACAACATCCCAAAGTGCTCCAGCCTCGACACCGGGACGTCAGCGTAAACTTAGGATCGACTATTGACTTGGATTGCCAGGTTGAAGGGCATCCAAAGCCGAGAGTCACATGGGTGCTGCCAAATCATGCTCAAATTGCTGCTATGCCTTTTGGATTAGCTTCTCAAAATCGCGCTTCCATTTTAAGCAACGGCACACTCAGGATAATCTATGCTGGCTTTTCCGACAGAGGAATTTATAAATGCATTGGAAGCAGTGCAGCTGGAGCAGATACGGTTTCGGTGAGGCTTTACATCACCGCGTTACCCCCAGTTATCCAACAAACGCCCAATGAAAACACAACCGTGATGGAAAATGGAGTCATCTATATTGATTGCACTGCATCCGGTTTGCCACAACCGACCATTCGCTGGATTACACCTGACAACATCCACCTAACATCGTCGCAGTTCATAGAAGGACGAAAGCTGATGGTGTTCCCAAATGGGACACTTTACATGCAAGGTTTGAGCAAAGAAAACGCTGGGAAGTATGAATGTACAGCTAGTAACTCAATGGGATTCAGCAAAAGAAGAGTGAACCTCAGCGTAAACAGGAATCCGCTGTCGGCTAAAGCTAACATCACGGCATCTTCTCCGAAAAACATGGAAGTGGTTTATGGAGAAGAAATAAAACTGGACTGTGTGGCAAAAGGAGATCCAGAGCCAAGGGTCATATGGAGGACACCATCAAAGAAGCTAGTTGACACCCAATACAGGTACTGCTTCTTTACTAAGGCTATCAATAAAAAAATCCATAAAGGCCCGTCTTTACCTCTAGTTTTATAAAACTGCCTAGAAAAGGCAGTTGCAGTTGTAAATCTGTAATATTCTCTTTTTTGTTTTCAGTTTTGACCCCAGGATTAAAGTCCACACAAACGGCTCCCTGACCGTCCGCTCTGTGACGGAGAAGGACGGCGGTGACTACCTTTGCGTGGCTCGAAACAAGATCGGAGACGATTATGTGGTGCTTCGCGTCAAAGTCCTGACACAACCTGCCAAGATCGAGCAGAAGCGACAGCGGTCCGACCAGGAGGTGGTTTACGGAGGGGAGCTGAAGGTGGACTGTGTGGCGTCAGGACTTCCCAACCCAGAAATCAGCTGGGCTTTACCGGACGGAACGATGATCAATCCTGATAAACAACAGAGAGACGAGGCGAGTGGAGGACGCAGTCAGCGGTAGGTACCTTTGTTAATAAACTCTATACTGCTAATATGACTATATATTAATAGTATGTGCCTGTATTACTTTTCTTGATTATTTATTATTCCCAGGTAAAATCATTCTTTTATCCAGGTAAATCTGAAAGAGGAATCCTCTCACATAATCTAGATCACAGATTCAGTCTGAGAAAGATGCTCAAACTGTGTATTACAGTATAAACTATTTTGTGGTGCCTGGTCACATATGTTGGAGCTTCTCTAAAACATATTCATATCCAAATTAACTTCAAACACTGCATTGCTCTCAATAAAGTCCCTGAAGTGGACATTTTATTCATTTTAGTAGAGAAACATAATCATAAAGAATACATAAATGGCATTTTTTTTCAGCTGAGTTTTCACTTTGCAGCCACTCTTGTCGCATTGTTTAGAAATATTTAGACTCTGTGGCGTCAAAGATTAGAAAGTCTGTATTTGACATTGTGAGAAAAAATGGATCTTACATTGTTTGGAGTTTTCCAACAAAAGAGAGAAACCTTCAGAAATGAAAGACTGTGTGTGAGCTCTTCTCAGAAAACATTGAAGCACGTTGACCTCGCACAAAGATTCATAAAGGATTGTTACGTGAGCTTTCAGATATGATCGAGAAATTATGAGAAATGAATGCACAGTGTTAGAATGGTCAAGGGTTTTGAGTGGGAATAATTATAAGAAAGGTTATGACTGTTTTTCTGGTATTACTAAGAAATGTTTTCAGCCAAGTATAGTGCAACATTAAACAAAATGAAAAGAGTTTTTGACATTTATACATAGTTTTGGTAACCTTTTTCAAGAAGGTAAAGCCAAGACAAATTGGATTTTTCCTTGGATTAGATGCATATTGACTGATTAGTTGCCTTTTAAGTCTATAACTGATTAAATTTACCTTTTAATAAGAGAGCTATTTACTTAATAATACTTGATAATGAATCTTATTTTCTTGTCTCCACTCTGTTATCTTGTAGGTACGTGGTGTTTGACAACGGGACACTTTTCTTCAATGACGTGGGCATGCACGAAGAGGGCGACTACACCTGCTACGCCCAAAACCAACTTGGCAAAGACGAAATGAAAATCCACATCAAGGTCAAAGCCACCTCTTCGCCTCCTCAAATCCAAAACAAGAATCTGAAGTTGCCTGTGCGGGTCTACTACGGCGAGACGCTGACTCTGAGGTGCAACGCTAAAGGGGAACCAGCTCCGATGTTTACCTGGATATCGCCAATGAATCGAGTCATCGCTCCGACTAAGGATAAGTACCAAGTTTCAAACAACGGGACTTTAGTTGTTCAGAAGGTTCAAGGTCCGACGCTGGGGACTACAATTGCAAGGCTCAAAACGGCTTTGGACAGGACAACAAGATTGTCCGAGTTGAAGTTCTCGTGTCGCCACCTGTGATAAGCGTGACACAAGGAAACGGAAACGGTTTTAATGTCTCCTCGACGCAGAATCAAAGGTTACTGTTGGATTGCGTCGCAAAGGGATCCCCAACTCCTCGAATCATGTGGGTGCTTCCCGGGAATGTCATCTTACCAGCGCCGTATTATAGCAACAGGATGACAGTATTCGAAAATGGTACACTGGAAATACGTTCGGCTAAGAGGACAGACTCAGGCCAGCTGGCTTGTATTGCCCGAAACGAAGGAGGGGAAGTCCGTTTATCAGTTAACCTCAAAGTGAAGGACGCTGTAACAAGATCTCTAGCTACAACTGAGACGGTATTGTTGACCGCTGGAAATGCGATAACTTTAAATTGCTCTTTCAACGAGAATACTCTTCCTCATGACACATGGGTGCTTCCGAATGGGACTCCTTTACTTAGTGGGGCTCATTTGTCCAAGTTTTTCCACCGTCAAGATGGCTCCCTGATAATTAGCAACCCTTCTTTAGCCGAAGCTGGGACGTACCGATGTTTAGGGCGCAGCAAAGCCGGTGTAGTTGAACGTATCGTGACGCTTTTACCTGGGAGAAAACCAGACATTGTCAATCAGTACAACACTCCGATCAACGCCATGAATGGGGAGACGCTTTTGCTGAACTGTGTAACAAATGGAGAACCGCTGAGGCTAACATGGACGCTACCAAGTGGGGTCATCTTGAACAGACCTCAAAGAGCGGGGAGGTATTTTGTCTTGCAAAACGGCACGCTAATCATCCAACAAGTCTCCGTTTATGATCGGGGTTTGTATGTTTGCAGAGCCTCCAACGAATACGGCAGCTCATTTGCGTCCGTTTCTGTAATCGTAATAGCGTATCCTCCAAGAATCACGAACGGGCCGCCTTCAGTGATGTACGCAAAACACGGAGTGGCTGTGCAACTGAACTGCGCCGCCACCGGGATTCCCAACGTGGAGGTGGCCTGGGAGACACCGGATAAAACGCGCCTAGCCGTCAGCTCCCAACCACAACTTGTCGGAAACAAGTACCTCCATCCGCAAGGTTCGCTGATCATCCAGAACCCGACGCAAAGAGACGCTGGGGTTTATCGGTGCACAGCAAGAAACGCAATCGGAGTGGACTCTAAGGCGACTTATCTGAACGTCTTTGAACGCAAATAGCACTGTTTGCCCAAGAAACTGTCGTATAACACTAATTTAAGTACAAACTGCTGACAACAACTATAAAATATGTTGTTGTATGTAAAGCGGACTCTCACAGTGGTGCAGAAGTCTTTCCCCAAGCATTTTCGAACATGTTTTACAAAATGGACCTATTAATGTTTTTAAAAAGATGTGGCTATCTATGGGGGGTATTGTTTGGTAACTTGGTCAGAAGAAAAAAAAAAAAAAAACATTTGATGTCCTTTTCACACTTTTGAGTTAAGTCGTACTCAAAATTTATTAAAATGTAAACCTGGATGCTTGGCTGGACTCGTTTCCCCCAAAAAAGGTTCACGGTAAACCATTGTACTGCCAGAATGCAACATGTGAAATAAAGTGGGTCTTGATGGTCCTCCACAATATACTGTAGCTCAATGATTCACTTCTCAACAATGACATGTCACGCTGCAAAAAATTGCTTTGTACAAGAAAATATTGTTTAACTTAATGATTGCAGATGGATAATTGTGTAGAATGTTTCTTGAATCAGATCATTTGTATTTTCCTCATCCCATATCTTTCCTGTATCTGCACAGTTTGCTTGTAAAAACGCTGAGGCAGGTTCTCCGTTTCTTATTTTGTAACTTATTTGTCACTGACAGACTGTGATGCACCAACATTTACATATTTTAATAAAACTCTGACCTGTTTTTGAACTTAGAGTACAAAAAAACTAAAACTTATTGCAATGTCAGGAAAAAACTGTAAAAAATGATGACTCCAGGTTGTGTTGCTGTAAAAATTACATCCATAAGTGAGAACAATGTATCGAAATTGCTTGAGGAGGTGTTTATTCTGAAGCGTAATGAAGTTAGTGGAGGTTTAAATGGTGATTTTATGCATCAAAGATGGAAATATAAGAGAGAAGAGTTTGGAAGGAGGAATGAGGTCGCAGTTTTTTGGCAAAGTGCTGCTGTAGAAACATCTGGATGTAACAGGAAATCCCCAGTTATATCTGCAGAATTACTTTTATCTGTCATTAGCAGCTGTTAAAGTAAGGATATATTCACACAGATGCGTTTCAAATTTAAATCATATATTGGGAAATGTAAGTGCCATGATTTTTAGAGTTTTGAAGTGACCTCAAAGTTTTAATGCACTGCATTTTTATTGCATTGCATTTTTTGAACTGGTTTATCTTCAATTTCCATTGCACCAGGATTGGACTGAACTGGCCAAACTATCCTCTTCACCAAACACTGACCTCCATGAGTCTGGACCTGGTTTAAGACTGGACTTTTTTGCTTTTCAGTTATTATATAAAATCCAGTGTATTTCGCAGTAGTCTTGGTTTTGACCCGGTCTTGGACATGTCTTTGTCATTCTTTTTTGTACATTCAAGTTAAACACAAACATGCTTTTAATTTTAAAAACGGACAACATGTAAAATTATCTCCCGATAGAATTAGCATTTCCAGATTTTACCGTTTAAGAGATTGGGAGATACAAAAAGGGATAGATGTCTTTCTGATAAACACAAGGTCCTGAGTGGATGTAATGTCTCAGAAGAGTAAGTGCAAGTCAGCCACATGGAATTTCCTGAAAAAAACTTTTTTTCCCTCAGACTATTACAAACCCTGATTGTAAACTCCAGTCTTTACTGTATTATTGCAACACAAAGTGACATCTTTCTCTGTCCATAAGGTCAAACCACTCTTTTTTCATGACTGTGACTCTTAAGGCCCACATCTTGCCCCCACCTGTGTCCACGGCCGGTTATTTCTACTGAAACTGCGTGAGGTAATGCCCTGCTCTCGGATGTTTATGTTTACTCCACGCACACTTTAACCTTCCTTTCACTTGCCTGCCTTTGAAATCAGGAGAAATTACTGTAAAGTGGAAATGGAACTGATGCATCTATTTAAACACATTAATGGCAATCAAAGAATATCCTGATCCTGTAAGATGAAAAGTCCTGTTATTAATGACCTTTTGACCTTAAAATTCCCATAAAACACAATTTCCCATTAAATCACTGCTAATTTTTTGGTCCAGGGAATAGTTTTGTGAAAGCCTAACACTTTCAAACAGCTGACGGTCATTACTCTCAGCTCCTAAAATCCAATACGTATGGAGAAGAAATGACTGTTTGGATAAAGTTTACAGTCATCAGTATTTATTACTATTAACTTTGATTGTCCCACATTATATTAAGCCACAAACCCATCTGCAGAAGCTGATAAAACCCAGAGGAGCTGTTTTTAATTGCAAATACAGACAAACACTAATCAATTCTGCATAATTTGAGAAATAGAGTTATCCATTTGACCTGAAAACTTTTGGATGTAAAACAAATTGACATCTGGTAAGAAAGTTAGACCTAAACTTGTAATAAAAAATCAACTTTGCACAAGCTTAGGGGGATGATGTCATAAGGATTTACTGAAGCCAGAAATATTGACCTAATGTTATAAAAGATGATTGGTGTTTCCTGTTACATTACTTTTAAATTAGTTAAATACAATTACATTTGGGTTGTGTTTCACTTTTGTACTGCTTTATTTGCAACTATAATATTTCCAGTAATGTATTTGCACTGCTGTGAGGCGATGCCATTACCAAGAGAAGAGCAACAGTGGCACCTAGTGGAGAAGCCTGATACTACAGCTGCTAAACGTGCTTTTAAATGAAAAAAATTAAATATTTATACTATAAGTCCACGGCATCAAATCCTAATAATCTCTTATTTATTTGCACAGTATTCATTTTCTGTGATTAGCTAATTAGCATCAGCTAGTTTTGTTATGACCAGTTGTGAAAGACACATTGTGCATGCGTCAAGGTGAACGACTCGTCTCTAAGCAACGGCTCAATGCAGAAAATTGTACTTTCTTGAACAGATTTTTTACTATTTCTAAGATTATGGCGTTACAATAAAATCTGATTATAAAGTGAAGAGGTGATGATTGGAATTAGTAGTACAGGGTTGTATGTTTTTACCATAGATTGTTTATAAAAGGGATGTTGCTCGTCCATTGCTCCCCTATTCACCGATATTGTCATTACGACAGGACTTTTAAAATGGTGGTTACATCCAGGCTTTTTGGCTTTTACTCCATAGTTTACCCCAGAGTTGTCACGTAGTAAAATCTTAGCTCTAGAGACCGGAGCCATCTTTTGTACCAGGCTGTAAATATGACTTACACTTGTAAAGTCGCCATTGGGTTTCTCCTTATAGTTCCGCTTTTGGAGCCTGCCCTCTGGTGGACGGAGGCATATCGCTGTATTTCACTGTCTATCATCGTATGGCGGCGCCCTTACTCAGGGACCGTTTAAGAGGTTCCACGAGAGAGGCTTGGGTTTTTACTGATTGGAAAAGTAAAATAACTAATAGCCAATAACTTTTAGTGGTTTAACTAAAGTTGCTTCAAGTCTTGTGTGTCAGGTTTTGGTCTCAAAGGTAGGTCTGTGCTAACATTTAATAAATCAATTAGAACTATGAAGCATTTACAAGAATAAGGCTTGGCTGTTAAAATAAAGGCCTTGAAATCAAGTTAAGTTAGCATCACTTTTTTTCAGATATAGACGTCACTTCTTGTAGTTATCGTAATGCAGCCTAAAACACTCTTTTATTTATTTATTTATTTATTTATTTATTGTTAAAAATTGGCACATGACTCTGTTTGTAACACAGGTATTTAGTGTCTTAGGAGGTTGTGGGTGAAGTAAGCAGCACACGGAGAGAAAATGGCTCCACTGAATACTTTTTATTAATCGCACAGCTTTCCCGTAACAACTACATGACCTCAAAGTATATCCTTCCGCCTATAGTCCACAGCAGCACAACAGTTCAAACCAACAACTCAAACAACAATAGTAGTTATAAATCATCTTTACAGCTCTATAAAACTTAAAAAACAAACACTGGACTTAATTAAACCAATAGCCTGGCAAAACAAAACAGACTGGTGGTATTCTACCTTATATAGCTTTAAAAATAACTATTAGTAAACAAAAATGACATTAAAGTCGTAATGTTAGACTGCTTCATTTAAGTACATAAGGGCACTAACATTTTGACTGAGCAACAATTAAATTGAATAAATGTGTGCTTTATTATCAAGCCCTTAACTGTAGTTTAAACAAGCTAAACTCATCATGAACGTGTCGGAGAGAGCAGAGGTCTGGTGTTCTGTCAGGTCCTCAGCCCAGGAAGCGGTCCAGCATCTTCTGAATGTTTTCAAAGGCGTCCCGTCCCAGATAATCTACCTGTCCGATCTCCCACTGAATACGGTGCTCCTGCTCGTCCTCTGAGTCTGCGGCGCTCTGACAAAACACAGTAAAACATCACAAATGTTTTCACTTCACATTGTCTTTATGCTCAATGAAAAGTGTTTTTTTACAAACAGGATGAGTGCTGTCCTCCTCTGCCTTGCTGCTCATCTCTTCTTCCACCTCCTCCTTGTCCACAATGAACTGCTGCACCTCCTGTATCTCCACCTGATCCTCCTCGGCTACGTTACTGAGCTCAGACTCCTGCTCAGTCTCGTTCAGAGGTGGGTCTTCCTGTGGAGGCTGCAAACACAACACAGTAGTATCTTCTAGTGACGTTAAAGGTCTGTAAAAGCCAAAGCCACATAAAAATATTGAAATATTCTATCGTTTGCTCTAAATTCCTTTCTTATACTTTCATATAAGCCTGATTTTTTTCCCAAATCAAACTAATAGAACCAATTATTTTACAATGGACTGGCTCATTCTGTCACTAAATGAGTTTTTTCTACATTTTAAAAGATAAATATAAAGTAAAGTGGTAGTAAATGTACTGTTTCTATAATCTAGATCCCATTAGAACAGACATGTCCAAAATCAGGTCCTGGGGCCAATCATGGCGCAAGGTAAAGGTTTACATGGCCCTCAGCTTCAGAGATAAAATGTATTGTTTATGGCCCCAAGTGCAGCTAAAACTAAGAATAAGAATACAAACAGAGACTGTCAGCCCTTTTAAATCTTGCTCTCATCAAATGTGGCTCTCGTTTGTTTTCTTGTTTTAGAATAATATGGTGTCCACTTGTGTCACTACACGCCTCTTTGACAGCCCCTGAACCACATTAGTCTCATTGTGAGACTTGATAACACCTCGCCGATGTAGGTCCTCTGTCACTGTCTGAGCGTGTCTGTGCGTTCTCCTTAAAGCACAATGCAGCAGTGGAATTAAACAAACGACCTGCTCACAGCCGATAAGAGCTCCGTCTGCGCTTCTCTTCAGCCTTTTTTATTATTTTTTTATTTTTTTTACAGCGAAGTGAAATGCAGAAATACTCCTCAATTAACTGGAGCCAACAAGGGCCACTCGAGCCGCTTCATAATCATCACTGTATCTCATTCTAAACAAAAAGGCTCGACTAATGCACGCAGTACTTAAACTAATTGAAGGATTGGTTGCATGTTGTTGGTTTTCTCATGAACTGTGACGAAAAAGGAAAGATCCCTCAAGAGTAAAGCAAATATTTAAATTATAGTCACATACAACTGCATTTAAAAATCTTATCTATTTCTGTTCAAATGAATAGGGTCATTTATTTACAACACCTGGAATCCCTAAAAAGGTTACAACACAACCCTTATCTGTGAAAGTTCTCAGTCATCCAGGTCATCATCAAATAAAAAAGTTAAAGTAAAAGCATCTGGACTCAGTTTTTAAGGTGAAGACGTTTTTTCTCTAATTCCAAGAGACTTCAGTCAATTCTGAGTTCAGCTGGTAGGACCACCCTTAGTCATTATCACTGTATCTTAAATATGCCTTTTTACAGACTCAAGTATTAGTTGATAATAAAAAATGGACGAGAAGTCAAATTTAATGTTACCTTTCTGGTACTAAGATTGTTTCAAGTCCAGGTCACTCTTACATGAGCGACAGAAAACTATAATTCAATATAACATAGGTTTATTTCAGAAAACAAAGTGTATTTTTTTACTTTGTGGAGTCATTGTTTTTGGAATATTCTTTTGCTTAGAGTGAAGTTTTCCGAGTCCTCTTACCAGTGAGAAATGCACAAGCACTGACTTAGGGCTGTCCACGTTTTCTCTGGAAGGCGTCTGGGCCTCTCTGACTTGAATCTGGGGGAAAAAGAAAGAGAATATAAAATGATCAGCTCGGAGGCTGAAGAGCCATGTGTTGCATTTGGCTGCCGTCAGTCAGTTTTCCTTCCAGCAGCTTGTGTCTCTGATGAAGAAACTCTAACGAAATAACGAGAAATCATCAGCGCTCGAGTGTTTGGAGCAGACAGGCACAGTATCGGCCAGGAGATGGGCAACAGAGTGGTGGTGCTTATGAAAAGTTAATTCATACTGTTTTCTGGAGAGCGTTTTGGTCCTTGGCTGGTTTCTTCTGTTTGTACTGGAGGACTGGAGGCATGGTGTACGATATGAAGGCTATCTCTGATTTCTCTTGAGCTGAGGACGAGCACGACAATGATGACGATGAAGACTGTGAGGAGCCGGTGTTGCTGTGGTACTCCTGCCACCACATGCTGACGTACTGCCCCATCGTCTGCGAGCTGCTGTCGGGGCTTGAGTTCCACGGCTTTGTTGCTCCCAGAAAGTGGACAATCTTCGCATTGTGTCCAAACCTGCGGGTTAAAAGAGAAGTAGTGTCCTGGTATCCCACTGCTTTATTTTTTTAACCAATCAGAAGAGAGCACTTAGGCTGGGTTTGAAAGCAGGTGGAGCAGATGAAAAGTAGCACTGACCATTTGCATATTGTGTGGTTGGATTTTACAGAAGATTTTTCAAACATTCTCAAATATTTGTGAAAGTCGGCACACATTTATAATAGAGCTGCTTTTGTAAAATGGTGATGGTCAGGACTATGCAGAGAAGAATCAGGACGGTAAAAAAAGAACTCTAATATAGTGAACTTGACCAAAATAAAAAGGACAAATGACAAAACTTATGCTCTAAATTGGGTCAAGATTCTTTTCAAATGTTCAAGTGTTTTATAAACTCTTAAGAAATGCTGCACTAGAGAAGACAAATGCTACAAAAAAAAAACTTCAATAAAACTCTTAAAATTCCTCAAATATCTTCTAAATATCCTGGTTGTTTTTTTTGTTTGTTTTTTTTTTATTTTAGTTGATTTGTTTTCCCTCTAATTATAAACTTGATTGTGTTAATGACCCACTGACTAAATTGAGCTTCGGTTAGCAACAATTTATTCATAACTAAAAACTACTAAAAAAACAGACTGTGTCAAGAGACCCTTTAAGGGATTCTCACTTCTGATTTGATAAAAGATGACAAGAAACCAGAAAAGGTATTTTAAAATATTACGGACTCTATATCAGTGATCGCCTTTCATACATCGCTATTTCACTTTTGTTTCATGTCTTTTACCATTTATACAGTATCTCAACTGTGTAAGCCTTTGAATTCAATTAGAAAAGATCAAATAAACCCAATAGGGCGAATGTTAGTAATAATAATCTAGCCTTCTTTTCTTATCACTACATTGACAAACAGCACTCCCGTCCTGTCGTAACCCGGGCCTCGCGCCAAAGTAACAAACTATTGGCATTGACTTTGATCGAGTCAGATGTGAGTAAACGCTGGGCTCACTGTCTGAAAGCCGGGAGGTAGCTGTACACGGTGGAGGCGCTGAGGTTGTACACAAAAGGCAGGTGTTTGCTCAGGTCTTTCACTGGCCAGTCGCAGAAGTAAGAGTTTAACAGGCCCTGGTCGCCTCCTGAGAACACAGACATATTAAGAGTCAGAGAAGATGACGTCACCTACAAAGAAAGAGTGTCACTTCAGTTCAACAGGAAGCACCTTAAGTCCTTTTTTGGATGATATCCTTTTGAAAAAATGTGATAAAAAGCTTATTCAAATAGAACATCATTAATGTTTTTCAGTATTTTATAATCTGCTCAAAATATCACTCTTTGCATTGGTATATCTTAATAAAAAAGGACATTTAAAGGTCCATCCATAGGACCGCAGCTCTTCTGTGCTGATAACGGCCCCTGCACTCTTCACTGAACCACATGACACGTCTGTGGGGGGTTTGTCTTTAGGACATGTCTCTTTTTGACCCAGAGTGTTCCCTGGTTTAAACTGGACTGGAATGTTGTGTTTGTAGGACGTTTTTCAGCTAAACCCATATGGGATAACTAGACCCTTCCCTTAATGACTTCACATCGGAGGCCGGGAGTGTTTAATAAACAACTGTTGAGTGGGAAGTTATTATTTGATCTAAAATATTAGTAAATAATGTGCCTCTAATGCTTAGCTGTGATCTTTGTAGTGTGCTTCTCTCAGTCTGACAATCGACTTAGTCCTCCAATAAGTCCTTCAGTCCTGTGCCTCTAAATAACGGCAGTAAATATCTCTCGTTTACCGTCGAAGCTGCCGCGGGTCGAGGCGTGTTCGACGAGCAGAGCGTGAGTGTGCAGCGAGGGCCTGAAGACAAATACTCCGGAGTTAAAGCAGTCGGGCCAGCCGGGGTCCGGGGCGGCCGACAGCTCCTCGCGGTCGAAGAGGTCATCCACGTTACACAGCACCTACAGGAGTCAGAGGTTAGAGGTCACTGAGAGACAATGAACACTTGTATACAAAGCCTGAGATCCTGAATTACACACAAAAAAATATATATATTAAAAGTCCCTTTGGTTTTGCTCTGACATGACGGCTCCTCCTATGGTTCAGCCCCAGGATGTGCCCACACTCATGTTCCTATAGGTACAACCTTCAGATGACTCTGATGTTGACTCTGACCAAACACACTGGATCTATAGGAACAACAAGTCTGTTGCCAGACATGAACGTCTGAGACACAAAGTTCATGTTTTCAATGTGACATGTCTGGTTTATACCTCAATATGTGACAAACTGTGGCGTCCTGCTTTGGTTTAGACAAAACAGCGTGTTAATAAATCCTCTGAGGTATGATTTTTACAGTTTTATGCCCAAAGATTTGAAATGGGAAATACTTCATTCTTTGTGATTTGTGGTAGAAACTTAGGTTTTAAGAAAGTGCGCATGTCTGTTGTGTACTCACTAATGTATCTGCGTCCAGGAACACACACTT
Source organism: Neodontobutis hainanensis (assembly GCA_024349245.1). Taxonomy (NCBI): domain Eukaryota; kingdom Metazoa; phylum Chordata; class Actinopteri; order Gobiiformes; family Odontobutidae; genus Neodontobutis; species Neodontobutis hainanensis. The sequence goes on from JALDNG010000059.1 coordinate 1,834,686, forward strand.
GCTGTACTGAATCAGGGTCCAGCAGTGGATTTTGGTAAAGGTGACTCCGAGTTCAGGACGTCCCAGCAGAGACAGACGCAGGTAATCCTCGCTGTCCAACAAATCCACCCCAACCACCTTGTCAAAGACCTCAGACAGCGTCGCTCTGTCGCACAAAAACAGGTCAGAAACAGTCGACACATGACTTTGGATGAGTTATTCTAGGTTTCGTCTTTTACCTGGCCGTAATAGACACATTGGGCGTTACCATGGCAACGATGCTGCGAGTTGTGCCGCTGCGTCGTAAACTCTTCCCAACCACCGTAGCCCCCTTGCAGTAGGAGTCTGTGGTTGCCAAGGTAACAAAAGCCTCACGAGCTACAGTCAGAATTATAAAAATAAGTTTTTATTTGGTGGTGGTGTTAATATTATTTCTATTTGGGAACTTTCAGAGCAACCAGTGAATGAGCTCTAGCAGCGGCTGATAATTATGAAGTCACATTTATCTGTCGTTCAAAGATTTGTCCCATAGACCTGTTCTTTTATTGCGTTATTTCATCGTGAAGCCTGTGGTATTTTGGGAACTATATATTATAGGATTGTATGTTTTCCCATTTTGTCATAGGGCTATAGTTCCTTAACATCGTCTTAACCTGTTAAAACAATAATGCACTTTGAATAAAGGCCTGTGTAGTGTACTTATGAGCCAATATTTATTTGTTTAGGTACAATCTTAAGTGTTTGAAATGTGTTCTTTTTCAGTTCAGTGTCTATTAGAGCTTACTTACAACTGTGACAATTCCCCCAAAACACTGAAGTTTGTTTAGACACTCCTACCTACATTGGTAAATATTGGCCATAACTGCAATGGAATGTGGGAAATGTGCCAAAAATCCTAGTCCTATTCCTTTAAAAATGACCTTGTATTTCTTCCTCAATGTTTCTGGAATACCTACAAAATCATTAACCTCATAAAATCATCTGCAAAAGCAACTAAAGCAACTTTCACAACAGAAATCCTCGTTCAAGGAAAGTGCCCTTTGTCTTTTGTTTTTATAAGATGAAATAAAAGCAAGAAAATTGGGCATAACAACTTCAAAGGAGGTTAAACAATATGGCTGCCCATTCAAAAATACTTCCCGTATAATAAAACTGAACCTACCCAACATTGTGATCCTTAAACCTGGATCTGGGTGCACAGCGGTCTCTAGAGTCCGGTCGTCAGCAGCTGCATCCTCGTGTGCTCTGCCGAACGCCGAGAGGAAGGGACGGTGCCTGAGCCCATCCCGTTTGAAGAGCTGTGTGTTTAACGGTCGTTCAACCAAAGACGGGTTTCGCAACAGACCCGACCTTTACAACTCGCCCCTAAAGACCGTCCCAGAACAAAACAGTACAGCTTTACTTTAAGGCCTCTTCTTTAAAGGTTTAGAAATGGTTTAAACTGGGTTTGTCAATTGGAAATCCTGGTATAATTTATTAATTTTAAAGGATTATCAAGTGTTTTTATACTAGGTTTAACAGATAAGGGTCAGCTTTTTAGGCTTTGTTTTTTTTTTCATTAGTCATTTAAAATGTAGTTTGAAATTTTTTTTAGTTTAATGATTGTTGCAATTAGACGGTGTTATGCTTAAAATAATGTGCAGGGTCAACTTTAACAGATATCACAAAATATATACTTCTGTATCAAATTAGTTTTTAAATTGTATCTGAAGGCCTGAAATAATTTTAAAACATAAAAATGTTGGCAACAACCCTAAGCCTAATACAATAAAATAACTCAGAAAATACTTTTTTATTATTCTTTGATTTGTAAACAATGACAAACAGAATCTCTTTTTTGTAGCAGGGCTTAATAATTTTATTTTATTTTTTTTAAGAAAACATTATTTATTGTAATTGGAGGAATGTTTCTATTAAAACAGCGCAGGTTCTCCAGAAAAACTGCCATCATGTCCTCCACAGATTTTCCCATTAAACCATGACTGATAATGAATGTGCAGTTGCTTCAAACGGCCACCAGATGGCGACAATCTCCTAGAAATGTTTTCAGTCTTATTAATGACGTCCTCTTTTCTTATAATTTATGAATTAATTTTGCTTATTTTGATTCCTTCTAAAACAGACTAGCCCTCTTTTAGTTTTTATGTTTGCAAGATTTTAAACAGCAGTAATAAAGGGTCTTGTCTTGTTTAATAAATGTTTTTGTTTCATGTAGATTTTATTTGGACTGACACAGAAAAGCACATTTTTGGATAATGTTCATGTGCTCTTTATAAAAAAAATAGATGCTTTAGAAAATGGTCAATATCAATAAAATGGCACCAAAATGAAACTACACAGGAACTCAATTACTCTTATTTTAATCAACTAAGTCAAGTTCAGAAGCAATAGAACATCATTTTTTTGAAAACATGTTAAATCCAAACAAAAATATAACATTCATGAAATAATCACATGTAACAGACTCTGAGTTGAACGGCAACACACTTCTTTCAACAATATTGTTATTATGACACAAAGCAATAAGCAGCCTGTACACAAGACTTATTTACAGCTCTCTTTATCTTTCAGGGTAAAAGCATGTCTACGTAGATTTTAAAATCTGAATATTGGATAAAAAAAATAGTATTACAGATTTTAAAAAAACAAAGCTGAGAAATGCTGGATTGCAGGCAGAACAAGCTGAGAATTGTGGATTTTAATAATGAACACAGTTTAATGTTACAGTTCTATTACATCCATAAACATTTAACTTCAAACTAAAATTGGTTCAGAACTAGCTTGTATAAAGACTCGCAAACATCTTAATCCATATAAATCTATTTCAGTGGCTTGAATCTCGATGAAATTCTTAATTTGAAAGAACTGTATCCAATGATACTGCTTGGCTCATGAGCACACAGATAAGTTAGCTACGGAAGCCCTAAGCAACCACTTTTTTCATAATAAAAAGTTTATTCTGTTTAGTTCAGATCTAAATAATAGTTCTAGAAGCAGACAGATGCAAAAGAAAGGGTGAGTATTAGTGAACAGAGAAATGATTTTATTTCATTTTAAGTTTGAGAAAAAAATAAAAATAATCCTAGTATGTGTTTTTGAATAACTTTTGAACAGATACATTGTGATTGAACATAGGCAGGCGTCAGAAAAACCAAACAAAAGGCACTTAAGGCTTATAACAGACCATCACAGAAACTACAAACCTTTCCAGATTTAAGGTGCTCTCGTCTAAGAAACTACACATCCATTCTTTCTGAGTCAAACAGGTCTAGCAGGAAATGCCTCCAAAAGCTCTTATTTGATCCTTCAACCAGAGTGGGCGGAGTCTAAGGCTTTAATACTAAAACTACACATGTGCCAAGTCCGCTTTTGAGACACTTCTAAGTTTCCTAAAACAGAAAAAAAATAAATAGAATTGAATGGAGAGAGACAAGCAATTATTTTTTTTTATACTTTGGGTCACACTGTCATTTTTAACTTGTTATATATAGTTTTATAATATAACATCAGTTTTAGAAAAAGACAATAACCTTCTAAAACAAGAACTATCCAATTTGTTTCCATAATGCATTATATTTGAAAATAAAGAAGGAAATCCTTTTATGAAAATATGACTAATGAACAGGGAACAATGGCCCAGGTTTAAACATTTTACTCATTTTTTTTGTTTATTTATAAATATTTGTAGTCTATTACTTTAATATAACAATCTGTCATTATTTACCTTTTTCGACTGTAGCTGTAGATTTGAAGCATTATTTCATAATGTCTTTTTCAGTCTTAGTCCAAAAGATCTTTTTATCTAAGCACCTTTTTCAACAGATATCTGCATTTATTATTTGTTGTTAGGATGTGTATTTGAAACCATCTTGAGAACATGGGGTTACTTTATTTTCTTTGTTTCTATGATTCTTGCCCAATTTTAAAGGGTCTAATTAAATGTCTCTTTCCATTGACTTCCATTTGACTTTTTCTAACTTTAGGATCCAGAGCCTGTTCGAAAAAGCATTCCACTGTATTAGTTAAACCCCGTCTAAACTGGTGACAACAAAAAAATAAAATAAAAAACACACTCATTTCTGTCCAAATTATCCACAAAAAATCTAACTAAATTCTGTTAAAATTGAGCCGCATGACGACGCAAAAAGTCTGTGTGTGCCGATGTTTCTGGAGTGCAAGGTCTGCGTTAGGACGACTGCAGGAGGGTGCTCATAACTGGAAAAGAAACCAGAAAAGTGTTGAGACTAGAGATATAAAGATATATAAATGCAGATATTTGTCCATACCTTGAGGTTCCGACTGAGTCACTTGTCGAGTTCCACTTTCCGGATCTTGTCCTAAAAAACACAGTCAAGTTTAAGCCACAATAGAGAAGATAGTTATTAAAAAGAAAAAGATCAAAGCTGTGTTACGGACCTCCCTGAATCTTGAAGCAGAGTTTCTTTTTCTGATAAGCAAAGTAACTGGACGCAGCCCCGAGCAGAGCCACTCCGATGGCACTCGCGATTCCTGCAATCTGCCCCGAACCGGCTTCTGTCGGACGAAAACAAAAAACAGTCAGCTGTGCACAACTTTTATTTTTTCATGCAGTACCACACAAAGTAATAATACCCAGCTTTGATGATTGTCAGTTAAGGTAATAGTTTCTTGTCAGGGCTAAAATTCTTTACCCACAGCTTTTTGTAGACTTCATATAAATGCCCTAAATGCCTTTTTAAAAACCACAATAGAAGTCTATAAGGTCAAACCATTACAAAAACTGATATTACATGAAGTTTGTGTAACTACAGAAGACATTCGTCACTAAAGAGTGCTGTGGGAAACACTGTCAATTATGGGCCCCTGAATCGTGATTGTAGCTCTGCAGACTTTGTGACGTCTCAAAACGAGGATACAGTGATTTAACATTTAGATTTACAATCGTCATTACTGCTTTGGTTCACAACAATCATTCTCATAGTCTTTATCATCCATTAGGCTTTAGTCCACAACACAAAGCATTATTATGTGTCCACAAGATGGCAGCCAACACTTTTACATACTACAATCTACTTTTTGTTCACTTTGGGATTTAAAAGTCTCATGCCCCAAGCTGGAAAAACTCTTAAAAATAATGCAGTCAAAAGGCGTAATCTGTGCCGCACATGCATAACAAAGGAGGTGGACTATTGTCTAACCCAGCTCTGAAAGTACAATGATGAAGCTGGGATTAAGAGCAGAAACTGGCGGCCAACACCCAGCTCTGAGAAGGGTGTGGTGCCTAGATATTTAATTCTCTGTTGCTCTTCTTGTGACTGGCATAGTTTAAAACCGCGGTGAGTCACAGAGGGAGGGTTATGTCCAAAAACAGGGCGTTGATTCTTTTTTAAACAACAACACAGGAGTGAGTTAGTGCAGGAAAATGCCGAACATGTGTGAATCCATCGCCACATGACTCAGATACAACACATCCTACAGGCTTTATTCAATAATCAGTGGAAAAAAAGACAAGGAGAAGGATGGATTTCCATTCATTGGTGACTAAATTTAACATGAGATGATTCATCTCGGACTTTACTTAAATAAGGGTTACAAACTGATTAGACGTGACTTTAAAGGAGAAATACGTGATTGAGGCTCTTTTCCCCAGAACTTAACATTACACAGATTTATTTTGAAAAATAACACACGTCCATAAACTTAAATATGGTCATGTGTTAATATTAATTGCATCCCATAACTGTGAGCTAATATAGGGAATAACAGCACCTATTTAACCTATATTTTATCATGAATCTGACGTTGTTTAAAAGGAACATTGCATTGTTGTCATATTTAAAAAAAAACGCTGCTTTATATAATTTGACAATGCAGCTTTACTAGGCATCAGACTGACATAATAATACAATATCACTTTGTTTATGCAAGACCTGGTAGTTTAAAATGCACTTTTTAGTGGCATATTTCAAAACAGGACAAAATTGCTGCAAATAGTAAAAGTTATAAAGTCATAAAACCACATTTGGTGACGTGGGCCTTGATGCTCTGGGCTGAAATCTACACTGAAATGTAAATCTTTTGTTTTATTGGATAAAACAAGAAGGCAGGGCTTATGATGTATGGCGTTCTGCAGATTTAGAAAAGGTATTCAATTTGATATCATCAATTTTATGAAAGCTTTTAAAGTATTACATTTTATGAGGAAGTATTATGTGTTGTTTATCAAGGACTTAAGATATTCAAGTGTCAGATCTAGGTTTTAAAAAGTTTGGCAGTACCTGCTTGTAGTTTGATGGATATAGCTTAGTTTTCTGGTTTATGGAGCAAAGAATACCTTATAAATCATCACACAACAGTAACAGACCAGTAAAGAAAGTATATTTAGTCTTTACAGGCAGTTTTTAACAAACATTGAACAGAAAAAGACCACAGCTCAAAGTGAGGCCATCAGCTGATCACATCCACATCTGACGCTTTACAAGACAATGAGTCCTCTTTGCAGCAGAATAACCACAAGCGTCTTGTGCACAGATAATTGGAAAGCCGACTATGAGAAGAATGTGAAAGCTTGTTTTAAACCAGGCGTGTCCCAACATGGAGATGAATAAAAACATTCCCAATAATGTCACGTTTAGAGGCTGGAAGTATGTGTCAGAGTCAGATCAAGTGAATCATCTATTAGACTCAGCTCAACACATTTTCTTTATATCCCAGGACAACACTACGGTGGCCGAGACAGCTCAACACGCTGCAAATGAAGAAAGCACCAGCAAATAAAGAAAACATCTTTATCAGTTTGACAACACGCGCGCTGCAAAAGTTCACAACACATGCAAATACAAAAACGCACTGCAAATTACACAGACCACAACGGAAATGTTTTAAGGGGACTCCTTTGAGTGACGAACCCTTAATGGGACCTGCTTATTGTTTGCTCGCCTGTCGCGTTGTTGTCAGTGTTGTTGTCACTGACCTGAAAGGTGAGTTTTTTTTTTACTTTTATATCATGATCGTATAATTGCTTAGTTGTTTGGATATTGTTGGCCTAAATATATTGTTCGTCACTCAAATGAGTCCCCTTAAAACATTTCCATTGTGGTCTGTGTTATTTGCAGCGCGTTTTTGTATTTGCAGCACGTTTTTGTATTTGCATGTGTTGTGAACTTTTGCAGCGCGCGTGTTGTCAAACTGATGAAGATGTTTTTTTTATTTGCTGGTGCTTTCTTCATTTGCAGCGTGTTGAGCTGTCTCGGCCACTGTACAACACACATTAAACAGCTAACAGTGGAAATGACTAATGCAAAGATAACATAACAAAAAATGAATAATACACAACATTTTAAAATAAGAAAAATCCAGTCCATACCTAAATAAAAAATTTCATGTCAACAAATCAATCTTGCTTTATATGAAGGTATACTGCAGATGTAACCTACTGCATATTTGCTATTTAGTTGTAACGGCTCCTTTGGGCTATTATTTTCTTTTATGATTTAACTATTGCAATAGTAAAGGTAAAATCTTGATGAACTTGTGACAATTTTGTGGTTTTGTTTTAGCGATACTGAACAATGCACAACAATCCCCACTGTCTCGGCCAAATCATATATTATTGTGAGTTTGAAGATATTGTTGCAGTCCTACAATATTGTGATAACTCTTATATTGTGGATTAATCATGATATCATTTTGTGAAATTTGGATATTGTCATTTTCTTTATAAAATCCAACACAGACCCACAACACACATCAATCCCCACTGCTTTGCTGCAGTCATTTATGGATTGTGGATTTTTGATTTTTACCTTTTTTTTTTATCATATTTTGTAATGTAAAATTTCTATATAGCTATTCTTTATAAAATCCAACTGCACCACAAAAAAACAACTTTCCACACTGCCCTAACAAAATCATTTTGTCTTTTGAGTTTTGTCAGAGGTCAACAAAATTAAGATAAATTTTATATTGTAGATTTATTATATTATATTGTGAAAAATAGCTATTTTAACAGTTTCTCTTTACGCAAAATCTAATCCCACAAAGTCTAAATGACTAAACGCAATTCTGTGTCCCATTCCACATTAAAACACAAAATCAAGCAAATAAACAAAAAAATCATTTTTAGTTTCCAACACCCTTTACATGAAACCTTCATTACAACAAGCAAGCATATAAAAGAAAACCCTACATTATTCCCGTTTGCAGTGCTTTGAAGTGTACTTTAAACTGTTGTAAATCACTGGAGTGAGTCTTTAAGTGAAACCGGTCAAAGGTCAGAGGGAGTGTTGCATTTTTGATGTTTCGATGTAAACTTTAGCAGATGCTCATGAGAAGCCCTGGCCCTGAGTGGGAGATGCATTGTTTCAGCCATTTGCGACAACAGCCAGGCAGTTTTCTACCATTTTCAAAAGTCTGATGTAGCTTGAGATTCTAAAACACTGGAGCTCAGCTGTTTAACATGAAACTAATTGAGTAGGCTTAGCAGCTTTTTTATTGATTCTGTGAAGTACCCACCTTCTCAAATGTTCTGAAATGGTCACTTTGCCAATTTTGTATTATTTGCTTCACAAAATTATTCCTTAATATATTATATTATATCAAATTAAAATATATTACAAATTAAAATTTACTGTACTATTTTGGCCATTGCGTAACTTTATACACATAATATTATACCATTGTTGCTGTAACCTTTCTCCAATAAATAAGATTCAAAAGAATATTGTTAGGTCCCCAAATGTAAATGATCACTAGAAGTTAACCACACACTCAAACCAGTCAACCAAAAAATCCAGAAGTATATAAAAAAAGAGAAACAATGAGTCCCAAAGATCCAAATATTGTCTTCATCTACAGACGCTACAGGGGCAGAGCGTCGAGCAGATCCTGGACCCTCTCAAAGAGAGGAGTGAACATCTGCTTTATTTTGGACATCCACAAAAAGATCTCCTCGAGAACGTTAGCATTTAGCATCTTCAGGATTTGGACCCACACAACGTCTGGATCTGCAACGACACACAATCGAAGCAGGATTTAAGGCACCAGCACCAGACCGGGGGCCAATTTAATAAAAAAATAAACCTCACTGACGCCCAATAAGAAATCAAACCGAATCTGACACAGAGCCGACATTTAAAAATCCACCCAGCCCCGACAAACAACAGCCTATTGTGAATCCATGCTACATTATTTTGTCTAGATGTTCAAGAATTTTTGTTATTTATATAAGTGTACTAAACAAGACTATATCACACAAATCTTTGGCTCTTCAAAAATGCGTCCTGTTTTCTTTACTCTATGGCTACTTGTTTCATAGTGGTATAGAAAGGTAACACTGTGGGCCTTTTAAGGAGGAACAATAAGAAGAAAATATCACACTAAGATGTGAACCTCAATGCAACAAACCCCCAAGACCTGTTTCCTAATAAAGACGACAGCAGATGTCAAAACGAGCCCAAACTGTGAGAAAGTTATAAATTGGCTATGTCTTTTCAACAGAACTCTGAGGCAATTGCTGAGCACTGAGATCCAGCAGCGCCCACTAGTGTGTTTCTGGAGAAAGGCCTTGTTTTTTTTGTTGTTTGGTTGCACTCTGGACACTTGGACTGGGATCATTTGCACAACTTCCTCAGGAAACAATGAGACATTTCCACTAGAACTTTTGTCAAAACCCAAGGAAACAGCAGCTTAGTGAGTAGACAAAAACAGCAGCCACAGAGACAGAAAGCAATATTAAGATGTATTTACCTTGAGGGTGGTCGGCTCCACCTGGAAAAACAGAACAGAATTAAAACAGTAGCACTAAAACAAATGCACATCACACATTTTGGCCAAATATGGCTTTTTTTTTCCTTCTGGAATATAAATATATTATAGTTTGCAATACAGATATGTACTATAGGCACAGAAAATGCAAAAAAAGCGGAAAGTTTAGCTAAAAAAATGGTGAATAACAAAATGCTACCATGGGAAAAAATAAAACAAATCCCTACATAAAAACGTTTTCACTTTAAAATGCATATCTCCGGAATACTGTCCACACTCTTGTAACTAGGGATGCACCGAATATTCGGCCACCAAACATTTTCGGTGCATCCCTAGCCAAAAAGACTTTTATCACCAAAAAAATACGGCCCGAAATGTTGCGATGACGCCAAACAGAAACCACAACCTGCACGTACTTGTCTGATACAACATGTCTGCGTTGTGGACGTATTTCAGTATATCTGAGAAAGACCCACGGACAGCGATTTGCAAAACATATGTAATGCCATAATTTCAAGAGGGGTGTGCATCTGCAAAGAGTTCCTCCACTTTATCACCTGAAATCCAAACATTCCGATAAAAATGAGAGGATCTCGGCGCAGAAAAGGAAAACAACTCCAAGCACACCCACTCTGTCTGTGGCGGACGTTTTTGAAAAGGCAAAGAAGTTTCCCAGTGATGGTGTCAAGGCAAAAGGCATTACACAAAAGATTATGGAATTCATAGATGGATCAATGCTGATTTCCAGCTTCAAAGAATTCTGCTCCATTCACAAGGGTTCTAGGGTCCTGCAAGAAAGGGCCTCAAATAATAATAATAATAATGATAATAATAATAGTAATGATAATAATGATAATAATAATAATAACAATAATAATAATAATAATAGGTAGGCTAATATATACTATAGATAATATAATAAGATAATATAATTAATATATAATATATACTGTAGATAATATATACTATATTTCTGCTAAATATTTTTAAAATTTGATATAAATGTTTATTTATGCACTGGCCCTATTTAAATACACTCTATAAAATCTTTCTCAAATGTCAGCCAGATGACAAGCTCAACCACTCAACAGATAGATGGTTATCTGTCTGAAGTCCCCATCCCCAGAAGTGATCACGGCCGCTTTCCTGACCTGCCAAAGTTGGCACGCAAGTACTTGTCTGCTCCGTGCAGCAGCTCATGTTCTCAATGAGAAGAGGAACAGACTTTACTGTGACAAAGCAGGGAAGCTACTCTTCATCAAGAAAAACCTGCCACTTTACCTCAAGAAGTAGAATGGGATTGTCTAGTGTTTAAATATTTATTATCCACTTTACACATCTGCAATTCTTTCTGCATTTGTTGTTGTTAAAGTTCTACAGTTAACATATGGGCTATGGAGTCTTTGTTTTCTTTCCTGACGCAAGAGAAACAAAAAGTACCTTGGCTTGAGGGGTCTTGGCCAGATCTTGAACAGACAGTGGCCAAAAATTTGTAGCAGAAAAACCCCACCAAAAAGTAATGACAAAGGCTCCAAGTGTTTTTGCTCCCTGGTTGTCTTGGCAAAACAATACAACCTTATGGCAGACAAAGGTAATGTCGTGTAATGTTTTATCATGAAAATACATTTGTGTGGACAGAGCCTGGGGAAACAAAACTATTGAAAAATGTACTATAAACTAAAAAGACCCTAAACGTTTGTATTCAAACAATTGTCTAACTGAATACAAGCTAGTTATCTTTGCTTTTGATTTAGAAACAATAGACATTTTCTTACCAGGATTGTGTTCAGGGTCCATTGCACGACCTGTGTTTTCAAGAAAATAGAGTTAGAAGTTGCAGATAAACTGATCCAAACCATATGGCTCCAATTATTCTGCGGTGTCCATTCTTTGTCTGTTTTTGTATAGAAAAAGTATCATTTATAGCATCAAAACAACAAGACACTTTGTCTCTGAATCATGTGGGAAGTTGGCCCATCATTCATTTAATTTACATAATACATTTTCCATAATTCATTCTCTAAAGGCTCTGTTGCTGAGTCTGCAGCAACCAATAGCAACAGGAAACAACAGAACAGAAGTGAATCCACTGTAGGTTAGATATGTTTAGCATTTGTCTTGATTTTAACAGAACTGAATCTGTTTTAACCCATTTAATCCCAGTGGTTACAAAAAAATGTCTGTAAAAACTTGTAATACTTTGGATTGGATTCCTTATAAATGGACTAAAATGCTCAATAATTTATAAAATAATCTGGTTATTTTGTTAGTTTAGTCCCATGGCACTACATTCCTAAAGACTAATATAAATGAGAGATTCTAACATAATACACAGTTAAGGCCCGTACACACCAGGACGTATATATCGGCGTGCGTTATTTGCCAGCGTTCCCCACGCGTTTTCTGTGTTCACACCCAAACGATTTTCGCTGACGATGAGCCAAGTGAATATGCAAATTCATTCTCTGACATTAGATGGCGCTTAATGTAAACAGAAATACCCCGGTACACAAGGTGGCGCTGCGCAACTTTACGCTTCTGACACTTGCTTTTCACTCAGAAGAAGAAAGCAAGTAATTTTTGTAATCGATCGCGTTTGTCATATAGTTCTTTGTGTTCCGACACCAACGAGACCAGCAGCTCTACATTCATCTTGCCTTGAATCTTCTTCGTCTTATTTCTTCCCGGCAGTGTAAACGCTACTTGGCATATATCTTCTTTGTTGTTAAGTATGTGTGCTCGGCAAGACTGCTTTGTGTTTGAGCGCTCCCAAGTTGTGTTTTACTGTAACTTCAGAAGCTCCAGACACGTGAGCAAAAGCGCCAATCTCATTGGTCGTATAGTTTTTGACGCGGCGCGCCAAACCAAAAAAACTAACCCGAGGCGTTTTTTTAAAAAATACGCTTTTACGCGTGGTGTTTTTCGTGTCAGTGTGAACACTCACATTGGCGCCCTTTGTTTAGTCACGAGGCATTAAACGTCGGCGAATATTGCGCGCAAAATTCGTCCCGGTGTGAACAGGCCTTTAGGGTTAAGCTCTTGTCAAGACTAACTAAATAAGGACTGATTATTTTGGAGCACTTGATCTGGAGATTAACCTAATAATAATTTAGGTTGAACCTAGACTTGAAGGAACTGATATCTTTCACAAACCCAAATTTAGGATAAGTATCAGTCTGTGGAATAAAATAAAATAAAGGAGTCAAAATCAATTAAGATGTTAGAAAAATGTATAAAAGTAGGAATGTTGGAGATGTATGGTGGGAATGGTTAGGTTGGTCTTTAGGTAGGCTGAGCTCTATTTTCTTTTTCTCTTTTTATTTAATTTTATTTTAGTTTTTTTGTTTGTTGAATTTATAAATGATTGATAGTAATTGTTCTTTGTTTTTCAGTAGAGACATTGGTGAAGTTTTTTTTAAGATATTTAATTTAATGATCATAAATTGTAATTTATTAAATTTTTTTACCTTAATAATTAAATAAATTAATATTAGTGGTTCAGTTTAGGCTTTGGATGTTATTAGATAATTTTTCAGTACAGAAATGCACAATGAATGACAAGTCTGGAATTGTCTTGAGAGCAGTGTTAGTCAGTGTCTCGACAGAGCTAATATGTCACGTTATGAATATAATCTGTGTAATCAAGGATTGTTTTTAATAGAAGCTTAAACTTTAAACACTGTTTTATTTTGTAAGTTTCTTGAGCTCTCTGAAAGTGAACAGTAGAGGATAACTATGAAAATAAATACATTTATTGTAGAGATGAAAAACGAACCCTAGTGAATATAATAATATAAATTTAATGTCACATTGTGTTAAGTATTATAAATTTTAGCAGAAATGCACCATGTTAAGTTTTTTTTATTGAAATAATTCTGTAATGGCAAAATAGGGGTCATAATAGGGATTTTCTAAAGAATTGTAGCCATTTTTATAAAGCTATACTTCATATTACCAAACCCATATGTGGTGTCCGCTGTGCCCTAGTTCCGTCTTATCATATTATTTCATAACAAAACTCTCTGAAATTTAAACCTTGATTGTACATGACTCTTGAGTCCATAAAACCGCAATAATGTATCCGTGTAAAGTCTCACCTTTTGATTTACCGCCATCGGGTTCGTAGTTGCCTTCGCTTACGTCCGACAAGTCTTCGTCGCCAAAATTTCCACCACCTTCCAGGCAAAACACACTGTTAATAAAAAACGGTTCTTCCACATAGTCTTTTTCAAATGACTTTAACAGTGATAGGTTTGTAATCACCTCCTCCTCCTCCACTTTTCGGGGGAATGACGACGGGAGGTTTGGGTTTTACAGGTTCATCATCTAACAACATTACATTAGTTTAAAAATTAATAACAGGGACTGAAAATTGAGAAGAAAAAAAACAAAAACAAAACAGTTTACCTCCAAATGCGTCTGCCAAGTCAAGCTCAAAATTATCTGTATTGAAAAATCAAATTTCCAACATTTTAATATCTCTAAATTAAGCTAAACTGGTCGAATGTTATAGATGTAGAAATACAAACCGTTTTTTTTCTTCGGTGGTGGTGGAACTGTCGGTGCCTTTTCTAAAAAGAAGCACAAAAAGTGTCACTGCAATAGGTTTACACAGCAACTAAACAAAAACCTCAAGCTAGACCAATGTAGACTTTGTAATGTGTTGTCAGGGTCCACTGTTTACATGTCATCATTGTGAAAGGATTTATTATTTCTCAAGTGTAGTTTTTAGGGCATGTTTAACATACATATAGTTTTAGGGCTATTTATGAGAATTAAAGTGATCTGGAATAAGTCTAGGTGTCTTTTATGGAAGTCATAATATCCTAGAAAAAAATAAAGTGGCGCTATTTAAGTTGGTGTAGATTTAAGCAATGGGTATTACTTATGCCATAAAGAAAAGTGTTACATTTGTTAATAAGGCATAATATATTAGACAGTAGTCAAACAATAGCATAGTCAAACAGAATGGAATCAAGCATTTAGTGAGTCTCTACAGCTAATGTGATTCCAGCCTTTTTAATAAAATACGTGATAGCACAATGTCAACTTACGATCATCTAAAGCGTCTGCGAGGTCAAAGCCTGTGAGGGAAAAAAGACAATATTAGTCAATAAAGAGTATTTGCATAAACAGCAACACATTTCAATAGAAAAGCCAGCACCTGGTTGCTGTTTTTAATGTCCCTAAGGCAACGGCCTCTGAAACAATGGGACTTTATGACAAGCATGAGTCACTTCATCATGAGGCTGCATTGTTTTTACAGATGGAAATGTTTAGTGATGCAGTGCTTTGAATTTAGATCTATGCTGAAAAGATAATATAGTTTACAGTTATATTTATTTTAATTTTGGCGGATTTTTATAGCGCACATGAAACGGATGAAAAAGATGACGGGGGCAGAAAAGGAAGTACTTGGGTGACTCAAGTGTCATTTTGAACCAATAGAAACATGTCAGAGTGCATTTAGTTGCTCATTTGTTTAGTATTTCCTCTTGGTTATGTGTAAATGTTGCCATGACAATTCAAGTCCAAAAACATAGTGGAAGTATTGCCCCTAAATGATCTCCCACCCAAGAGACTCGGGGAAAACCCTACTATGGCATTGGTTTTTATGCCACTTCCTGTTTGTCTTAAAGCAAAAGTAGCACATTAAAAAGTTTATTTGCATAACCCAGTATTATAACAAAAAAATTATTTTTGTGGCATAGCGTTAGAGTATTAAGCCATGTTGTGTTGTGCAACTATTTGCTTTTTGTATGTAATCTTTTGTTTTTCTGCTTTACAATGAACCAAACCTAATTTCAGAGACACATGGATTTTTCAGATGTTATATCAATGACTTGTTTAGAAGAATGTGTTTGTTCTTGACAATTTAGCATAGCAAGTTTGAAGCTGGTTTAAAGATTATACTTCGCACAAACTGAGTCACAATATCTGTTCCTTCGCACATCTGTGTGAAGCACTGAGTTACTCGCTGTGTTACATCCCAATGAGATCTTGCACGTTATTGTATTTCATGTGTACATCCCTCCTTCGGCTGATGCAGTGGCTGCGTGTGAGCTGCTTCACAATGCAGTAACCCAGATGCAGACTTGACACCCACAATGTCTCCTGCGCCTCCCTCTCTTCCACTCTCCCTACATTCACCCAGTACATGAAGTGCCAGACCAGGGAGAACAGAACACCGGAATAACTGTATGCTAAAGCATACACCTCCGACCCCCCTCACGTCCCCCTGCTTGGACATTCTGATCACAATCTGGTTCATCTGCTCCCTGAATACACACCCAGGATGAGAAAAGAGCCTGCACAGAAGAAGTCTGTGAAAGTGTGGACTGATGAGTCCAGTGAGAGACTGAGAGACTGTTTCCAGACAATCAACTGGGAAACTCTGCAGCTCTCATGGACAGGACATTGACGACCTGACATGTGAAGAACACTGTGCCTGAAGGGTGCAGTTTTTCTCCAACAACAAGCCCTGGGTGACCCCTGAGCTTAAAGCCCTGCTGAACGAGCAAGGGACAGAGAGGAGCATAAGAGAGTTCAGCGCAAATTCAAGATCAGGTCAAGAACTCTTATAAGAAGCTGGAGCAGCAGCTGGAGCAGCACAACATCAGGGATGTGTAGAGAGGCCTCCAGACCTAACAGATTTACCTCCAACCCCTCTCTACCTCCCCCTCTTCACACCTCTCCAGACCTGTGGAAACCAGCACCTTCCCCCGGCCATCTTCACCTCCACGTCATCTTTCAAGTACTTGAACAATAAACTGGTCTGGTACCACAACAGCAGTGGCCTGAACAAGAAGGGCCAGAGTCGCCTTCAGAGCCTGTACAAGCTGGTCAGGAGTGCCAGCTCTGTCCTGGGCTGCCCAATGGACCCCATTGAGGTGGTGGGTGAGAGGAGGATGTTGGCCAAGCTGACATCCTTTAGAGACAACAGCTCTCAGCACCTGCATCAGACTGTGGAGGCTCTGAGCAGCTCTTTTAGCGGCAGACTAAGACACCCTCAGAGCAGGAAGGAGCGCTACCTTATCTTAAGCAAAAACACTGTAGTTTCTTTATTTTCAAACCCTTGTGCAGCTGCTGATTCAATTAAAAAGCCATCTTATTGAGTTGTTTGATGCTTGGAAAAACATTTAAGAATTCTTGTGGCTCCGTTTGGGGCTTTCTACCATTACATTCAGTATTCATCGCATCTCAATACTTTCCCCCATTCACTATAATTATAAGTTATATAATCCTAAAATTGCCAGTTTTTGTACTCCTGCAACTGTATTTATCTCTTTCCTGAGGCTTGTAATGTGTTCACACCTGAGCGCGGAACAATTTCTGACACACTGCCTCCGAGCTTAAACTGACACAAAGCCAGAGCTCCATTTCCTGGTTTTATGACTCACTCAGCACTTTTCCCGCCTTTGAAGACCTGTCCTACCTTTCCTTGTTTCAGTTTATCCTTAGATACGTAATATTCTGGCTTTTAAACTCTCAAAACTTTGATATAAGTTTACTTACTTAATACAAGCAGAAAAACTGGTTTAAAACTTCAAAATCTAACCAGATCTGTTTTCATCTGATCCTTTTTTCAATTTGATTGTAATTATTGCAGACTTTTAATATAACATTTTCAATTAGGACTGCCCACATTGTTTTTCCAACTTTATTGGATCGTGATACAGCAAAAAAAAGCAAAAAAATAATCAAGCACAAAATGTCTACTGCTGAAGCAAACTCAAATTAAAACTCCTTTCCAAAGCAGTCTCACACAATTCACATCTTAGGCAACATATCTGTAGCACTTTGCCCAAGACAAATTTTCACAGTTGGGCACAAAAAAGTTTAGTTAAATCTTTTGCGTTTAGTAGCTTACATTTTTTGCAGACTAAGTTTCACTCAGATGTTGTTTTTTTTTTATCTCAACCACAAAACAAATCGCACTTGAGTTTCGAGAGCGTGCCATCTCCTTCTCTTTTTGTGGTTTATACTCAGATCTCATTGGCACCAGGCAGGAAATGTCAGACGCAATGTGACCCAGAAAATGTATGTTCTGCTTATTGTACAGTATTCTGTAGTGCAAATGACGTAACAGTTTAACACGCACTTACCTCATACTTGGTTTCTAGTTTTATAATTTGGAGGCTAGTTTTTGTCAACTTTGTGATTTTTAAGAGTGTATCTACACTGTTCTGGATTCAAACTCTTTAACATGCTAACTTTGTGCTACATACCAACAAAGTAAATGTGTTTAACAGTGGAAAGCGTCAGTCTGAGCGCTCCATTTTTGTCCTAGAAAAATACACTGACAACAAAAGGTCTAACTTAATTGACCTGTGAATTTACAGTCAATTGTTTTGAATTCATCTTAAAAGTATGTGAAGCCATAAACGCCTGCTCTCTTTGTGGTTTATTACTGTTGTTGGCATGATTCTGAACCAATAGGAAAGCACTAAGTCTGTTCCAAAGAGTTTTATTTGCTTTAATCTGCACAGACCAGTCTTACTAAACTTGCATTGTCATGTTAAAATGAAGAAAATGTACAGTAGTTCTCCAAATGTCAATCAAAATCTGAAATTCCTTAAAATATTACTTTAATATAGGCTAAGATCAAGTTATAACCATGTTATGCTATAGTAAAAGTCTGTAACTACTATAAACTAGTTTTACTTTGTTTAATACTGCATCATTTAGTTGCAGCAGCAGTTATTGTTTGTGTTAAGTTTGCAAGTCACATACTAGCATTACAATATATTTTTACCTTCTTAAACCCTTTATAAAGCTATTTTTTTCGAATAATTCTGTTTATGTTTTATGTAGTTCAACGCATTACACGTTTCCAACGCACAGAATGACCCTTACTGTCTGCATCTTTTATGACCAAAAATATATTAATAAAATAAAATTTTAGCATAGTCTGACCTGTGTTTAAATCAGGTCAAGCCTCGCTGTTTTTAGTTTTTCTTTAAGTAAAATGCCTCTGCCATTTTAAACCTACAGTCTTTAAAATAGAACAGTGCGTGCAGATGAGTCACAAATCCCAAAGGCACTCCTACAGTCAAAAGCTGCTGTGCAGATGGAAAAAAGCCCTGTTTAAAAGTTTCCCAATGGCTTTATTCACTTTTTAATCACAATTACACTTATTATTATAATTACAATCTAAAGATGGCGTTAATATATCAAGCCACCCACGTAAAAGCAAGTCATTTAAGGTTAGATAGGTGTAATGAAGAACATGGTACAACATGCAAACACAACTTTTTTTTACATTGCTTTTTTCAAGTGCGCACTTACTCACCATCTTGTGTTAAAGTCTCCGACACAAGAAAAACAAGGCAAACTATCCTCAGGAATAACTTCATTTTATAAAGTTTAAATCCGTAAATAAAGTGCTTGGTATTCCCGTGCCGCTGTTTGAGCAGGCTGGTATTTGTGGACACACACGATCTGCAGTA
>JALDNG010000060.1:0-27500 GCA_024349245.1 Neodontobutis hainanensis
CAGTTTTTACTATATTTTTACATTTTCTAAAATGGAGTTTTTTTCAAATAGTGAAAGTAATGGAGTGTTATATATGTCACTTTGGCTCATTTTTGCACATTTGTCACAACAGTTCAGTGTTTCATCTTAACTCCATGTCCGTAAATGTTAAATTGTTCTGTTACCATTTGAGCCTCAGCCACAAAAATGTAAAAGGAGTCACAAATGATCACAAAAACCACATCCATGTAAAAATAGTACATCTCTTTATATCAAACGCTGAGCTCATATTTACAAAGTTTTTTTCTTTTATCATTAATGATTTTTTTTACTGCAAAATGGTTTTCATTCAAAGATATTACATCCCATGCCTGTAGTTCTATGCTTCCACCTCCAGGGGGTGTAAGCTCATACAAAAACCTTTTCTATATACTGTATATTAAAAGTAAAAAAAAACAAAAAACTTTTGCCTGGTGAGGTTTGAACAGTGCAACAATGGTTAAAGGTTGTGAGGACTTTGATGAATCATATTTTAGGTTTTGTTGAATAAAACATAAACAAGTGTTAGTGGTATTTTCAGATTTGTAGGGAATTGTACTTACTCATCAAAGCTTGTGCTCACTCTTGTTGAAAACCTGCCACAAAACATTGAGGAAGTCTAAACTTTTGTGAAGACCACAGTGACAGTTCAGAGACTTGTGCTGAATGTTTTGAGAAACAAGTGTTTATGAGAAGACATAAACCCAAACAAATAAAAGAGAGGCTTTGGAAAGTGATAAATAATGTTTCCATAAATAAATTTTTTTCACAGCCACAAGTTTTTGTTTAGTGTGGACAGACACATTGTGGAGTTTTTGTGAAGCACCTACCACTTTATTAAAATCTAGTTCATGAGTTTGCCACTGTCACCAAAAAAGGTATAGTTACTATTTTGTCCAGTTGGTAAGAAACTGCTTTGTAGACGTAAATAAAAGGCTTTTTAATGTTATTTTAATCTATCAACAATAACCAGACGCACAATAAAGAAACATAGATCCACTGGGCTCAGATAAATGAGTAAGTGCTGTAGTACACCAGAAGTAACAGCAGGTGTCAGTGTTACTCCATCCTCTGCCTCAGATTCATTACTGTGAAGATTTATCAACATTTTTAAAAGAAGGTTTTCTGCTGCTGTTTCCTTCCTGCTTTTCAATAATCTCCCAAAAACCTGCAGACCTGTCTCACTGGAGTCGAACTGTTTATTTAGATTTGATTACACTTACTTATACTTTGATTAAAACATCTGGGAAATAAAGGCAGTACTGAAAGGTCACAGGAACCAGGGATACAGCCTTAATGGAGCATCTGAGGGAAAAAAAATAAAACAAAAAATCCAGCTAATCTGTTTTCAGTATGAATGTATACTTTAGGCCTGAAGGAAAAGTAACCCACAGTAAGAATAGTACATCCGCTCAGCACATGGTGGATGTATTAGCTTTTATAATGACCATCATAGCAACATTGAGCTGAATAATAACTTTTATTGTTTAGTAACAGATGTAATGACAACATACTCGCAGATGTGACGTCAACATTTGTCAAAAAATATGCTACTTAATGATGTATATGACCTTATGGGTGTCTTAATAAATACTAAAGCAACATACACTGGAAAAGGGAAGAGAACACACTCAGTGATTTAAGAAAGAAGTGTGTAAAAATACAGCAAAAATAAATAAATATGTGCATCAAAGTAAATAAAAGGAGAGTCCAGTATTCTTTAAAAGACAGTTAATAAAATACTAAGAATAGGTTAATTATTGGCCACAGAAAGCTTTAAAAAAAAAAAACAATTTTTGCAGAAGCAGACTGAGGCATAACACAGGCTTTGTGTTATGTAAGGCGCTAATGAGTCTTATCACTGCAAGAGGAGATAAATACATGCATTTTTCATTTTATGACTGCTTTTTTTTCTGTTCCTCATCTACACAACATCAGAAGTTATCACTTCATCAATGTGGCCTTTGTCTGAACCCAATGTTTGTCTTTATCCCTGCACTGTAATGTGGAATTTAAGACATTTAATTGGACATTAAAGTAATCCAGAGTTTTATAAGGTGCCACATTCACAGCAGTTTAGTCTCTGTGTTGTTGCTCCTGTCTGCTTCTCCAAACTGAGAGTGTGTCTTCAACTGTTTATGTAATTAATAAAAATATCTAATATAGGAGCACACACATAAACCGTAATATTTAGGAAAGAGGGGTTGTCATATTTTAAATATCCTGATCCTGGAACTGTTCCTGGACTGAAGTGTCTAAGTTTGAGTAGAAATGGACCCTTTGGAAGAACAAACCAATAAAACATCCAATTTTTCTAGTACTTTATACAATTTCTATCATTTGTAGCAATATTTTTTCTGTTTTAGTTTTAGTTTGGTGAATTTTCCCTATTCCAGTGAAAAGACACCACTATCATCCCAGTAGCAGCTGCATGCGTCTGCTGCTTTTACTGGTCCACTTCTAATTTATTAGCCCTGGACTTGTTTCTGCCGTCCCCCTTATGTTAACCCCGCCAAACCCCACTGTGTGTGCCTCCATCAGTCAGCCCATTAGTCCCCATCATGTCACACACCGCTCTAATGGTGTTAGTGGCACACACAGCCACGCAGCTGCACATAAATACAAACATAAAACCCAGGCTCCATTACTGGCCATGTGTGTGACAGCGTTACGGCCGAGTGTGTGTGTGATCACCTTTTACCAGGTTTTATGGGTTCCCAGACCCGCTGATCAAAAACATGCAGCAGGGGACTGGTCGGCCTGGTGGTCTGCCCTGTCCAGGGTGGTCCCAGGATTTACAGCATGCTTATGTGTGTGTTTGGGGGGGTTACGCCGTTGGATAATTTGTATCTTTTTTGATACTTTTTGGTGGGTTTTCAAAGGCCAGAAGTCTCATTTCCCCCGATCAGGTGTGTGGGATATTTGTCCCAGAGCCGAGGTGTTTCCACAAGCAGCACGTCCTCGTTTAGTGTTTTTTTGGGTGAAAACATGATAATGGTGATAATGAAGGGATCACCAGGAGAGGTGCTGGTGCCACACACGACGAGAACAAGACCAGCGCTGTAGCCGCTGGCCACACGGGTCTTACCTGGCTTCATTTCATCTGTCTGTGGGAGATCCGCAAACAGGAACTGTGCTGATCTGGAAGCAGCACTGGGTCTAACACTGACCCCCGGGCTTTGGATGCAGTCGTACCTTCTATTTATTCTCTCACATTTAGGTCCATTAGACTAAACTGTTCTATTTCAGGATGTTACCTGGGGTTCATTTGGGTTTCTACTTCTTTGCACTGCTTCTTCTTATTCTACCAATTATAGCCTCATCTTGTGGAAAACGATTACATACTTTGTTTCTTAACTGTTTAAATTTGTTTTATAAAATCCAGTAAAACATTTTTATTAATATTTATGACTTTTTTAAGTTCTCTTTTTGCAAATGGTTTAATACAAACTTTTTTTTTTTTAACACTTCACACAGTTCTCATACAAATACATTTTGAAGAGTTAGGGTTGCTTTTTTCATACAAAGGATGTTCTCACTGGAAAGAAATTGTATAAAGTAATAATATTTAAAAAAAAAAAGAAAGAAAGAAAGAAAATAAAGAAAGAATAATTGTAAAATTTGTGCTGTTTTTGTCTAAATAAAAAACAGGACACTCAAAGCCTCAGCAGAAGGTTTTATGTGAAAGAAGAATAAACAGGTTAGGAAAATTGAATAGTATTGTGTGGCTAGAAAAAAAGATTGCTGTGAGAATATGTGAGCTTCATTTTATGAGTTGTATTTTAAAAAAATGATGAAAATGTTTTACGCAACATGATACTGGAAGGCCTTCAAGTCGTCAACCACAGTTTATTACAGACATGTCACAGAAAACACTTCAATCAAATGAATGAAAAATACACATTCTTACAATGTCAACAGTTGTCAATAGTTCAAAACATAATCTGAGTTCAGGTTGACCCAGTGCAATATTATTTGTTTGTTTGTATGTTTTTTTTTTTTTTTTTACATATTTTTATTCCAACATAAATGCATCTTATACTATTTCAGAAAAATTAAATGGCATCTCGGCAGATAACACAGTGCATTTTTGACTCCTCTATTCCAGACAGCAACACAGCCAAATCAAAACACACAATCGTAAGCACAGAATTTTCCACAACTGTGTACTAAGAATTATTTGTTTGTTGATAAATCAAACTGATCAAATATCAGATGAAAAAGTGTACAGTTTTATCCTAATCTACCTTTTTAATGCATGCCTTTTGTGTTGGTTAAAAAAAATATCCCTTCACATCACTGGAAACAGATTTAAATGTTTAGTTAAAAGATTTATAGATTCATTTATAACCTGAAAGTAGAGTGTGAGTGTCAGTGACTTCACTAAACAGCAAAAACAAATAAATGCTTAAAGCAAAAGTTAATCAGTGCAGGAGGGGCCTCTGTGTTGAGACTGAAGCGGAGACAAGGCCACCCAGGACTGAGAGGTGTGAGCCCTGCGAACACGGCGACCGGTGACCAATAAAGCACCAGAGCCTCTGACCTGCTCTCACGGCCGTAAATCACACCACAATGCCCCCACACACAGGAGAGCACGTGCACTCACGGGACACGCCTACACGAGAGAGCACGTGCGCTCATGGACACGCCCACACGAGAGAGCACGTGCACTCACGGGACACGCCTACACGAGAGAGCACGTGCACTCACGGGACACGCCTACACGAGAGAGCACGTGCACTCACGGGACACGCCTACACGAGAGAGCACGTGCACTCACGGGACACGCCTACACGAGAGAGAACGTGCACTCACGGGACAAGCCTGCACGAGAGAGAACGTGCACTCACGGGACAAGCCTACACGAGAGAACGCGTGCACTCACGGACACGCCTACACGAAATCACGTGCGCTCACGGACACGCCTACACGAGAGCATGTGCGCCACGGACACGCCCACGAGAGCACGTGCACTCACGGGACACGCCTACACGAGAGAGCACGTGCACTCACGGGACAAGCCTACACGAGAGAGAACGTACGCTTACGGACACGCCTACACGAGAAATCACGTGCGCTCACGGGACACGCCTACACGAGAGAGCACGTGCACTCACGGGACACGCCTACACGAGAGAGCACGTGCACTCACGGGACACGCCTACACGAGAGAGCACGTGCACTCAAGGGACACGCCTACACGAGAGAGCACGTGCACTCACGGGACACGCCTACACGAGAGAGCACGTGCACTCACGGGACACGCCTACACGAGAGAGAACGTGCACTCACGGGACAAGCCTGCACGAGAGAGAACGTGCACTCACGGGACAAGCCTACACGAGAGAGAACGTACGCTTACGGACACGCCTACACGAGAAATCACGTGCGCTCACGGGACACGCCTACACGAGAGAGCATGTGCGCTCACGGACACGCCCACACGAGAGAGCACGTGCACTCACGGGACACGCCTACACGAGAGAGCACGTGCACTCACGGGACAAGCCTACACGAGAGAGAACGTACGCTTACGGACACGCCTACACGAGAAATCACGTGCGCTCACGGGACACGCCTACACGAGAGAGCACGTGCACTCACGGGACACGCCTACACGAGAGAGCACGTGCACTCACGGGACACGCCTACACGAGAGAGCACGTGCACTCAAGGGACACGCCTACACGAGAGAGCACGTGCACTCACGGGACACGCCTACACGAGAGAGAACTGCTGCTACGGTGTGAACAGTTCCAATCTGGGCACGATAAGAGAAAATGTTCTGGACCAGGCTGAGGACACGCCTACACGAGAGAGAACGTGCACTCACGGGACACGCCTACACGAGAGCACGTGCACTCACACTGTTCAGTGTTGAAGACCTCATAAACAATGGATAGTCCCAAACCAAATCTGGGACCACCTTTAACTCGTCTCTTACTATTTTCACTTTTTATGTGCTTTTGTATTTGTATTTTAATATGTATTACCTGTCTTTTAGGTTTACTGTATGTTAGCTGCCTGTCTTTCTGTGTGAGAAATAAAAATATATATAGATTACGGTACAACTTAACATTTTCATCTGTATTGAAACATATATTTTTTTTTACTAATTTTCAGAAAATTTAAAAAATGTTGCAAGAACAATGAGAGACAATACATTAATATGAACACAGACCAATGTTGTTGCTTTTTAAAATGTTCATGTAATGTTCAATGTAATCTGACCAAAGTATTAGTGTTTGGTGTTTAGAAAATACTACAGAAATACCTCAGATTATGACGGACTACTTTCTTTGTAGCCTTTCATTTAGGACACATTTTCTCCTTTTGATGCAGGAAAGGTCTAACTATTTTCTTGCTTTTTTTCTTTTCTTATTATGAAATTATTACATTTATAAACTAATACTTAAAAACCAAACAAAAAATAACAAAACCAAAAACACAACAACAATTAAGACAAACCGGACAAGGACAGTATTGTTTATCTATTCTTACTGCTGATTGGACGAGACATCTGTCACTCAAGATATACAAGAAGAAGGTATGTGTTTAAAGATGGCCGACAAATCTTAATGCCATGATATGTTCTCAGCAGAGCCATATTTGTATTCTTCCTCAAAGTAGCGTTGAAGGATTTTCATTTTCTTCTTGCTTGCTAATGAAAGCTTTCATTATTTTCTTCAAGCAGAACACATTTATAAGAAATAAAGTTAGAAATCTACTTCCTGTATATCTTAAATGATGGAGGTCTTGTCCAACCAGCAGCAAGAATTCATTTTTTTTCTGATTTGTCATGTTTTTGGTTTTGTTCATTTGTTTTTTGTTTTTTTATTTTGTCTTTAGATTTGTTCATTTGTTTTTGTTCATGTGTTTTCTTGGTTTTGTTTTCTTGTTGGCACTTCTCAGCCACCGTACACTTTTACCTAAATGCAAATGTAACCCCCAGTCCACATGTTGGTCAAATCAATGTCACTGCTTGAACTTCAAAAGTCCACATCACTTTATGACTCAGTATTTTACAACATTGGAAGTCGGGATGTCATGTTTTGAAATATGGCATTAGCACAGCCTCCCACTGTTGGACACGTGCAAAAAAAACAGTTACTTCCTGGTTTGCAGAGCCATAAATCAGCATTGTTTCCGCTTTCTCTTTCTGAAGTGGAAAAAATATACGGATCCGTTGCACACACTGGACATGGTCATGATCATTTCAATCTCCAGCAAAGAAAACAACTCGCCACAAATTGTTCTGCGTCTGTTCAAGTTTTAATCGCCTTTCTCCACTTACACACAATATTCGGTAGCACAGGCCTGTAGTAAACCTATAAAGAAGTGAGGCCTGCACAGCATTAGAGTGAGACTGTCATGGAGGTCCGATCCAAACGGTAACGAGAAGTCACTCAGTTTTTTCTGTGCTCTGTGAGAATCCCCAACTTTAGCAAATGTTTTTACACACACGACGCACACCTTTTAACTTCCCACTAAAGACAGATGAATGTAATTTAGAAGCAGGCCGAGAAGTCTAAGATGTCTTCCTGTCTCTTCTTCTTCATGGGCCATAAACACATAATCACTCAGTCAACACATCGCCACATCATGACCAGTCTAATTGTCTCTTCAGCAATGATATCTTTATATCTTCTTTACGGTCTCAACCCTTTTGATGTTGCCAGACAGTTAACAACAAAAACTAGTCGATATGTGCAAAAGTATGGCTTCAATCAGTGTCAATGCAACACACACAGTGCTTTGTTTTGGAAGAATATTGTGTCGCTTCATTGAAGTTGCCACTGTCACAAGAAAACCGGTCAAAGAAGAAAAAAAAAGACATACATTTTTAAATTAAAGGTGCATTTTGTAAATTACTTGGTTTTGTCCCTGCGGGGCTACCGTAGCTGTTTAACATGAGAAAGGAGGGTGTGAGGAGTGGAAATGCAGTCTGTACTTTTGCCACCAGGAGCTGCTAAATACCCCTCTCACAAAGTCAAACACTTTGAGGATAAAAATGTATTTGAGATGAGATCTAAAATAAGATTTTAATGCAGTTTTACTTTATAAAAACATTTATGATGACATTCACAAGGGGTCACTTGCACAAAGGTGTGTCTTTCTTAAGTTTTGATAAATACTAATGTATAAATTAGTAATAATCAAATAATTTTCCTGCGTTGTTATGGTAGTGGATTAGTTTTGTTTTGTTTTTTCTGTCCGTCTTTTGTTTCCATAGGCTTAAGTCTTACCAATTTCACATACTAATACAAAATGACACTAGTATTTTAGAAAAACATCCAGGATTTAGCAGTTGGATGTCCTTCTTAGGTTTGTGTCACTTACAACACTAATATTGTTCTGATCTATTTTTTTCTTTACCATGACATTGTCGATGTGGTGTCTCTAACTCAAGAACTGTCATTATTGTGAGCGTGTGATTGGACAAAGCTTCCAGTATGAGCTTAACATTGCCATCATTAAAATCCTTGATAAGGATTGGTAAAGTCTATACATGACATTTTAAAGGCTTTTTTCACAGATTAGTTCTATTATGATATGTACTTTCTATTTAACACTGTTTATAATAAGAGACTAAACAGTAATAAATACTCAAAAAAAGCCTGATGTAACTGACCGGTAAGGCTATGGTTTTAATGGAAATTAGTGAAAGTAGATGGGCAATACATACATTTATAAAACAAAAACAGCTACAACAACATCCAACTTGATGAAAAGTTGGAAACTCTAAATTTCTGAGTAATTTCTTTTAAATGTTTTGTTGAATGCAGAGTTTACAGTATTTGACTGAAACAAAAGAGGAGATGAGTAAGTTTAAGATTAAAACTGTCTTGACACTAAAGACAGGTCTTGATTATTGAACATTACATCCACAAAAACAGTAGAAAAGCAGAGATTTGAAAGAAATATTGTCTTTGTCTCAGAATGATGCCTTTCAGTAAATATGTCTCATTGGTTCCACGCAGAGCTTTGTTTCTGCAGGAGGTCTGTCTGTGACTCTGGGGCAATCTCCACTTTGACCTTTACGAGCCGTTCAGTCTCAGATTCAAGTGGAAAGTATGTATCAGAGTTTGAAGTGTTCACTTGTGCTGCGGAGGGTGAATGGGGTCTGTCCCAGAGGAAACCTTTAGACTCATTAACACATGTTGCTGCTCTGATGGCCATTACGTGATCTCTCAATAATGCACAGCAAGTTATGCCCAGTTTATATTTATTAAAGATTACAGAGAGGAAGCCACAGTAGAAAGATAAACAGTATTTAAAACGATGTAAAGCATAGATTGGATTAATACCAGAGTAAGATTTGTAATTTGATGGCAACATTCACAACACACTGAAAAACACATTTAATTGCAAAATCCTTCTTTATAATGCTATATTCATACATTAAAGCCCATTAGGGAATCGATAGAAGGCTTAGCTTTTGGGATTTACAAGAAAAATACTAGAGTGTCTTGTTTAAATGTAATGCTAGTGTTTGTTTAGAACACTATCAGTTAAGGGCTGGCAAATGAAAATGCTCTTGTTTTTAGGCATAAAACCAACCAAACTCCTGCACTAATGAGTGGCTATACAGAGAGATAAAGACAGAAGCACCTGGACACCTGTCAATCAAAGTTACAGCATCCACAGTTTGTTCTTAAAAGTGCATTTGTGTAGTATGCAGTTTTACACTTCAATGCTTCATAAAGCCTGTGAGCATCTACGGTAGCCTTGTGGGGACATGCTATTACAACAACCGCAGTGGAAATACTGTAGCTCATAAGATCAGTTAAATATAATCTATTGAATTCATGAAGGCCCTAAGCCTTTGTGAAAAATGTATAGGTTCAAAAGAAGAATTGTGCTTCTCCTCCAGTGGTGCTTTTTACTGTGGACAATTGTTCCTATAGAAAAGGAATTTAATTCATAAATGTGCCAATGGGAAGTCATCAAATTGACTGATAAGTTCCTATAACTGTAAACTACAATTACTCATTGTACTTTCACTTTAGAGACTGTCCTCGTGTTTGTACCAGGTTTTGAACAATATCTTTTCACCTGACTCTAGATTTTTCCTCTTCCAGTTAAAATTGTGTGTTTGGTACAGCAAAGAGCCTTGTAGTTTCATGCTGATAGTAGATTAAGTGTTAGTACATTTCCCATTCCCATTAATAAGTAATCCATACTGAAGAATTCTCTTTTTTTACTCAACAGTGGAACGATAAGTCTGTCCCTGTCGTGTCCTGAGCCGCCGGCTGGAGACGTGCTGTGCCGCTGATTGTTCACTGCAGGACTAATTGAAAGAAGGCTCCATATGGTACAAAGCAATAAATTCTCCAGATCATTTTTTTCTCTATTTCCTGATTCTTTCTTTTTTTTTTCTCTCTCCTTGCTCTATAAAAAGGGGAACAATGGGCAGGCTGTCTTTGGTTGGCGCAGTAATGAATCCAATACTTCCCCTGTGTGGTGGGGCTGATTAGACGGAGAAAA
Organism: Neodontobutis hainanensis; assembly: GCA_024349245.1. Taxonomy (NCBI): domain Eukaryota; kingdom Metazoa; phylum Chordata; class Actinopteri; order Gobiiformes; family Odontobutidae; genus Neodontobutis; species Neodontobutis hainanensis. The sequence continues at coordinate 10,507 of JALDNG010000060.1, forward strand.
AACACATTTTGTCATAGTCTCTTTTGATGGAGAGCCTATCTGTTTTTAGTGTGTGTGTGTACATGTGTGTAGTTAGTGTTGCGTCATAGCTCTGTAGCCGTTTTGGGGTGAATAGAGTGACCTGCCGGTTCATTTCAAAGGCTGCCAAGGGTCCACCCTCCACTTTGCTTTCTTCTTCTTCATCTTTTCCACGCGACCTTCAGCACGTTACTGTTTCACATTACAAATGCCATCCAGCTTGGGCTTTTCTACTTTCATAGCGTGCTGCCTTTTGACAATAACAAAGTATTTGTAGCCACTAAAACAACATGTACTGAAGCTGCTGCAGCCACCAAACCCAAGAAGTAGTTTATCAACCTATGCATCTTTTGTGTTGTTATCTCCAGAGTGGACAGGAGCCCTCTGCTGGACTGTAGCTGTGTGTCGGCTGGATCTAAAGGGTAATGGAGGGAAGATGCAAAGGAAGGGAGGGGCCCGCTCTGAGTAATGGATGCCAGATGTATTGGTATTATCGCAAAAAAAAAAGAACATTTCAATTCCAGCCACAGTCATCTATCATGTTCAGCAGTCGTCTGCACTTAGAGAGCGGCAGATCGACAGACACAAGACGGGAACACAGATAAGAGGGTATTTGAGGGTATTACGAAAGTGTTAAAGCCGGAGCAACTTGAACCTAGGAATTTGACAAACTATTTTTTACGTTGAATAATATAAATCAGCAAAATATGATTAAAAAATATGACCGGGCATCAGTGTGGTGTATTGGATACTTGACTTACGGCGATTTTAGAGCTTGCATTTCCATCTGAGGAGAGTGAGCGACTCTCATGGGGCCAGCTGTATTTACCGGACAAATGCCCAAAATCTCTCCTGAATTGTCTCGCTTGTATTTGTATTTCTGTGGAAGTGTCCTGGTGCGTGGTGGGACAAATCCTATGTGTGTGGATAATATTTAACAGTATGTCAGTGAGGAAACATAGCAATAAATTTGAAGTGGAGATTTTATATTGGATTATTCCTTTATTATGTCCATGAATTTTCATGTTTAAAGAACACACTGCATTTGTAATAAATAACGCAATCTTTGTGTATCTTGATAGCATGAGGGTTACATGCAGCAAAATTAAACACAATGAAGGTAGTTCAAAATAAATAGTTGAAAAAGCGTGTGTAGTTTTGCAAATAAGAGTCTAATGCAAACTTAGGCTTTATCCACGCAGAGACTAAATCATTATTATTTTAAAAAACTTTGTGGATCCACCTACACCTTTTGGACAAGGCCTTAGGGGGACACATGTAAATACCATTGTTTTACCATTATTCTGAAAAGGCCCAGTCATATCACTTTGTACCAGTAGATGGAGTCATGAGCTAAAGCAGCATTTCAAATGCTGCTACCTTCAGGGGTTGCCATGTAGTGGTCTAGTCTGGCTCAGGTTTTACAGATTAATCCAGGCACAAAGGTCAAACTGGCTTGTGACCCCCTTGTGACAAAATGTAAAAAACGTTAAATATATTTGATCTAACTGAGAGCGCATAAATAAAAAATTAAAAAAGTTTCCATCTGTGTTCAGTTTAAGTGTAGTTTAAGTGCCACTTAAACAGTTTCTTCCTACATTGTGATATAAAAAAGCTGCATTTGTGTTGCGTTCACTAACATCTGGAAAGCATCTTTGGCTAATCTCATAAACAGTCATTACCAACGTTTGAATAAAATGTTTTATATAAATGAGCCGTACATTATTACATTAATTACTTTGCTCATTGTTAAATTTGTGTATTTTCAATTGTGTTCATTATTCGTTTTCCTGCACATTATTTTTCTTTACTCTGCAAGTCAAACAGCTGTGGGTCAAATATAAGCAGCTGTAGTTGTAATTTTGATTTGTATTTATTAATTTAAATTAGGAACTCCTTAGAGAATATGTATAACCACCACACAGTGTTCATAAACTACAAACTTAATGCATTGCTTCTGATTTATTTGACTCCTACTCTCTGTTTACAGTGTAAACGTGCTGCTGGTTTGCTCTGTAGATCTAGCCGTGCCCTGAGATGCTTTATTTACATACCTCTGTGTGATTTTGTCGAATGATAGGGGGTCGAAGAGGGGAGATTCCTTATGTGGTCTCGCTGGAAAGGAAGTGGAAGTCGGCCTGGGATTTTTGAACGGCTGCCAAGTCTTCATGTGGTAGCACACAGTAACTTACAGGCATGTCTCCTTAAGTCCTCCCTGGGTCTTATTCGAGAGGTGCAAGTGAAAATAGGACAACTTTTTTAAATGTAAAACAGCAGTGACTCCTTTAATGCAACACAATGTAAGTTTTTACTGTAAAATATTTAGTTTAAAATACATTATAAGAAGATAAATTTTACTGGTTTCATGGGAAGAATAACAAGCGTGGCACCACACGGGTTGGGCTCAGTACGGCGCAGTTTGGTTCAGGTCAAGGACAGGCTTGTTTCCAGCGCTGCGTTTGGAGAGAGACACGTCTGCTACGTAAACACAAGTGCAACAAAAATTTACTTTCCAAACTGGAAAGCATTGCCAGTAATTTTTATAAAGAATAGACAAAATTGTGAGAAGATGTGTTAAATTCATAAAGCTGGGCCTTTTTCTTATTTTAGTGATAAAATATTTAATGTAACAAGTTCTGCTTGTTTTTAAAGCAATGCAGACGTTAAATGTAACGTTTAAGTTCACAAAGTGACTGGCTTATTTTAGAAAAAATTAAACATTATTATAATTTTGAGTGACGTTTTCCAGTAACTTGTACAGGACTTGTATTTTTACAGAATCTAATCAATGCAAACTTACATCACATCTTAGTTAAATATACTAATTAAAAGGAGTTTGCAGCAGCATTGTTCTGTTTAATTCATTAGTGGGTATCCGTCCTGATTTGTTACTTATGTAGATTTAAGATTGGTCCTGGACTGTATCTGGACCCACATAATTAATTCTAAAACTTAATTCTGCTCCGCTTTGTTGTCAATAAAGTGGAGTTAATGCCACAAAAGCAAGAACTGTACAATATGGTCTCTATCTAAAACCAGAAACAGATGTCATAAAATAAAACTGTCACAAAAAACAAGACAAGCTTTATTAAAAAATAAACATCGGCTTCAGTTTGAGCAATAAGCTGGTCCTCCGAGCAGCCTCTCGCTTCAGGAATTGAAACATGATGAACCTTAATGACGCTGGGCAAAGAAATGTTAATAAGAAGCACCCACTGAGCAGCCGTAGGTGAACTCCTCGCTGAAAATGCAGCCGACTGTCCAAAAGGGGGCGCTGTAGCATGTTTCTGCTGGGACGGTGGAAGTGGTGACATGGGAAACACCAGATTTAAAAAAATACCTCACATAGTGCAACTTCAGGTGAATGAGCAGATCTGTGAGTGCCTCTGAGAAATAAAGCGAGTCAGTAATATTAAATGCTAATAAGAAAAAGTGGTTAAGCATATTTTTACGCTTGTGGTATTAATTTTGGTGTCATCTTTTGAGATACATGTTAAAGTTGAGTTTGGCTCAGTTTTTGGCTTGTCTTTTCCCACTAATTTAAATCAACAACGCTGATTTTCAAGAATGAGAAACATTCAAAGGAAAAACATTTTCAGACGAACAAGCTGACAAGATAATTATTGTTATCGTGGTTTTGTATAACTGTGATTTAGGGACATTTTGGATAACTTCTGCTGTGCAAGTTACTCTTATGACTGAGAAAAGACCTTTATGAAAGGTTTGTAAAATTTGGTGTTGCTTTATTATAACCAGTAATAGAGCATTCAATCATTTACCTCTAACAAAAAAATAATATCAGATGCAATAAACCTATTAAACGCCCACAAACTCTAAAACAGCAGCATTTCTCGCTTCTGATTGGCTAAAAAGGGACGGGATACCAGGTATGTTACAAACTGAACACCACTGACAACAAACCCAAGTGGCTGCGGTTCTGATTGGATAAAATATGCTAAAAAACAGACCCCATTTGGTAATAAGCATATATAAAATTGGTTTGTGGGATGAGGGTTTATATAGAGGCATAAATAGGTCCTGTTCAGTCAAAGAGAAGGCCACAAGAGTCGTATGTGTAAAACCTGGGTAATCGTCAACAAACATGAAAACGACAGCTAGCAAGCTACAAGTAATATTTAAAATCTTACTTTTCTATGCCTCCTTCGGAGCTGCACCGTTAATTCTTACTTAGTTCTCCTGTAAGTTGTGCTTTACATTAAAATACTTTCCCATCACTGTAAAGGCCGCTGTTATAAATAAAGTAATTAGGCTCTCTGTCAGTGGCTAACAGCAGCGCTAAATGCTAAAAAAAAACTTTGAAAAGCTGTAGCTGTGGATCTTGGCTCCCCTCTCATGCCGGTGACTTCATGTCTCCCCACAGCTGACTCAGACGCTTCCTTAGGTAGGAGTGTGTGTGTGTGTGTGTGTATATACATGAGTGCCCCCCGGTCACTGTGGGGTCATCTCTGCCTGACGCCAGCTCTCTCACTAATTATCTGCTCCCCTGTCTTCACCCGAGGCCAGGCTCAGGCCATTACATCTCCCGTTAGTCTCTGTCAGGCCTTAGCGGCTCTGCACTCTTCCCTGTGTCTCCCACAGTCAACATACCGACCGAGGATGCCAGATAAGGGCCCTAATCAACGGACGACCCACTGACAGCTCCATCAGATACTGTGGAAATGTGAAGACTGCAACGCATGTCAGTGACTGTTGTTTGGGCTTGCGTTGTTGCCGCTGTGATAAGATTACAGTCTGGGAGTTGAATTCATGTTGTTTTGAGGCTTTTGGATGACTTACTCGCCACAAACCACCAGAGTGTAAACCAGCTCGGTCAGTGGACACTGATTGTCGAAGCAGAAAGCGTGTAATTCAGTTAAACCATTATACAACTCACAAATTATCCATTAATAAACTGCTTCTGTTTAACTGAAGTTATCTTGTTGCTTATCATTCGTAACGAGGTTTACAGTGGCAAATATAATTCTAATTGGTTCATGCTGTTTTAAACATAACAGCAGGAAAAATGGAGAAAACAAAAAAAAAAAAAACGATTTTTGCCCAATCCTTGTTTTTTAATGTGGCCTTGACATTTCTGAGGCTCACCCAAATTGGAAACCCTACTTTGACACCAATAGTCTCACAGCACGCTACAAAAATATGTGTCAGGAGTTACACCACTAACTAAAGCGAGTGTCCCAGACGCGAATTATGCAACGATCAGAGCCAATCACAGTCAAGAGAAGTTCTTTGTAAAGCAAAAACAGAAGACTGTGCACTTATTGAAGATACAACAGCAGCTCTCGAAAGTGGGACCCAGTGTTTCCCTATCGATGTCACAAATCACACAAATGTGTCAGTGAAGGCAGCCAAGAAAGCCACAAATCAAGCACATGTCCAGTGTAATCAGTAACATCTACACAAGCAGCCAGTGATAAAGCAGAGCTATAGATCTCAGTAAGACACAGCTCCTACTAACAAACGTACACTCTCATTATTGTTGATTATTCTCGTTTCTTTGCAGCTAGAATGTGATGTATAGCTGTTGTTAATACCTAGAGTCAGGTTTAAAGGTGTGAACTCGGGTTTGGGTTTGACCACACCTTCTGTATTTGAGGCTACCAGTTCAACACATGGTACACATCTGAGAATGTGGGCTTTTTCAGCACCTGATGATTTGTTAAGATTCATTTTTTTGTGGAGAGCCAGAGCTTCACATTCACACCGGTGCACACTCATATTCAAAGCCCTATTTCTGAGCTAAATTTATGACCAAAATGTCAAATAGCTGCAAAAGTAGCAACAGCAGCCAAAATAAAAAAGTCAACATAAAATGAATAAAACCTAAACATTGCAGTATGCTCCTTTTTTCTTTAAATAGCATAATGTATCTCTTAAAACCATAATGTTATAAGAATGAGCTGTAAAAAACAAGACTCCAAGATGTCATCTATGCTTTATTATAATAGATTTTAATAGATATAATGGTTTTAGCCTGTGATGCAAGCTTTGACCAATCACATGCTTGCATACAATGAGCTTTCGAAAAAAAGGGACACCAATCTTTAACATGGTGAAAAAATCCTACTGCTGTCTATTCCAGCTCTGGCTTTCTTTACAGAGATGGCATTTTAAAGCTCTAATCTTAAATTGAATGTAACGTATTAATATTTTGCAGGTTATTTTGGGTTTGCTGCACAAATAAGTCAAACAAAACCTACTAACACTACAGCTAATCTGCCCAGGAGCTGTTTACTGCAGTTTACACAATCAACTCCAAAATGTACTCAAGTAAATGTAAAAAGAATATTAAACAACTGAATGTATGTACTCACTATGCATCTCTTCTGATCATTTAGAAGTGTTGTTTTCCTCCAAGCCTTGAAACATTTATATATAACATTAACTCATAAGCGTGTATAGAAAACAGCCCATAGTCTGTTGCTTTACCTTGTAACCAGTTGCCGGTTTTATTAAATTCATGTTTACATCCCACGTTGCTTAATTATTTAAACTCTCACCACATTTTTTTTTTAAACCACAAAAACAGACATCACCATGACGTCACTACATTTCAACTTTGCCACAAAGACAAAACACGTAGAATTACAACTTCACATACACCTAATAGTTCGGACAAAGACATGTAGTTCATGTTTGTTTCAGAGCAATGGCTGCTCCCAGGGTCCTTCTCACGGCCACATTGCACATAAATATATTTCTGTTAAATAAAGCAGCGGCCATTTCCGTGAAAGTCTGTGAGTGTGTTTTTTTTTTTTTTTTTTATTTGAGGAGGAGGGGGACGATTGTACGAGCCAGCACAGTTCTGCACAACGTTTTATACTCAGACCCCACCACACGCCATTCTTCATTTAGCAGTTTGTGTTTGGTTTATGGAAACAGACAAATCTGAAATCTCAAACTTTGGATATCATTCTAGTCAGTCAACTTCTTGGGTCAGTGTTTGTCTAAATCACCAAACAGCACTTACCACCAAGCATCATACTCAAGGCATACATTTCTGTCATGAAAGAAGCTGAAAGCCAGGTTTGATTGGTTTGAAAAGGTCCAAAATGATGTCCTAACCAGAGCTTGCCACCGCTGAATGACCCATCCGGAGAGCAGAGAGGAGTGAGGGAAGGGGGCGGGGCACTGAGCTGTGTGGGCAGCACAAGACTGGACGTCCGGAGAGATAATGACTGCTTTAAACGTTCATCTGACCGCTTTGTTAGCGTCTTTCTCTGCGCTCGGACGCGGCCTGGGTCAGGGCCTGACTCGGGGGTAAAAGGAGGAGGAGAGGGCAGTGGACCTGCAGGAGCTACTGTTTGAGTTCCAGAGCCCAGACGTGTTGAGGCCACCCTGTCCGGCCTTTGGTCTTCTTATCGCCCGCTGACGAAGAGGAAGACGATGAAGATGAAGAGGAAGTTGTCTTAGGGATCTCCACCTGCAGAGACGGAGCAATTATGAGTGAAAAAAAGTGAACACAAGTGTTACATTCACAAAAAACCCTGTCTGATTTTTTTATTGATCCTTTGTTTATCCAGGACAGTCCACTGAGAATTAAATTCTCTTTTGCAGGAGTCCTGGCCCCATGTGTGTCTCCCTCCATTTAAAGTCTAAAGTCTAATACATATTACATATTTATTCCAATATTTTTAAGTGCTCTGAGGCTGTTTTACATATTTAACTTTTTAACTAACCTCATTATTTTATCCAAACAATACTGATTGTTTTATCTTGAGAAACTTGGTGTATTCTTTTGGATGTTATATGTTTTATTTCTTAAAAATGTACTGTAAACAAAATTTGGACATGTAATAATAAAAAGAAGGCATCTGGACATATGTGTTATGGAATTGTTAAAAATAACATAGTATGGTAATTATTTGTGATTTAGTGATATTTGTAAAACCAACAGCTTGTGTTTATCTTGTGTTTTAAGACAAACATATTTTATACACAAAAATTAATTTGTTTCAAACAATATGACAATGCCTGCCATTTCAAAAGAATAATAAAATCATGGGCAACAGGCTAAAAGTCAAGTACCAACTGAGCACTGTTATGTTTTTGTTTTATTTGTTCTTTTTTGAGTGTTTAGTGTTGGCTCAAATCTCCAGGACTTATTCCCAGAACTTTTTAAATCCATTCATTTTAGCTGACACAAAAAACCTTGCTTGGATAAGTTATCTTTTTTTTTTTACATTCATATATTTTCTAAACAGTAAGTAACAAAAAGACACAATAATTGTAATATTTTCATAGCATTAAAGAAAATCACTGTAGAAGCAACTTTACAGCCTTTCATTAAATTTAAATTAATGTGTTACTTTTTTTTTCCAAGCATTAAAAGATTTTGTTATTTTCCATTAATAATGTGGTTATTACTGTTTAATTTTAGTGGTTGCTGCAAAACCTTTGAGCGCGTGCTCATCTTGTAGCGTCGTGCTTTTATTTGTGCGCTTTTCATTTTTAAATAACAATTTAAACGGTGTGCCACACAAACGATGTAGTCTTTATCATTTACATCATTTGAACATTAGGCACTGCGCAACATCATCGAGTCAGAGTCTTTTCACATCAACATCAGACCCGCCACACTTCAGAAATAATGCAGTAATACTTCAAACTAAACATAAAACAACAAATCCTTGCGCATCAAACGTCACCAACCAAAAACACGGGTTATAATGGTATTATATGTTATTAAAAATGACAAATAAATATAATAAATCACTGTGATACTTGCGTTTGAGAAAAAGGGCTGTAGTCCAAATATGTCCTCGACGAAAGTGAGAAACTGAGGCCTAAGTGCCGCTGCTCTTTATCGAGTCCTTTCACTCAATGCGTCAGAAAAGAACAGGGACCAAAAACTCCAACAGCGTGGCCTTGGTCAGAGCAGAGCTGTAAACTACGGCGGAACACTACAATACTTTTTGGGCGCTGAATAAAATAGGCCCAGCTCACGTTCAGACGAGGCTCGAAAAGAAAGTGCCATGACAACTTTGTTCTCAGTGAAATAAAAGATAGCCTACAAACATTAAAAAAACTAAACAGTAACATTTAATGTGAGTGCGACATTTTTAAAACAATACTTGTCTCGTGACTATTTTGCGCATTGCATTCACGCAAAGGATCAACGTTTAATTTAAAAAGTAATCACAAAAGTTGTTTTTATAACAATAGAGCTGCTAGTTTGCAGTGTGTTGCAGTGTCTGGAATGACGACACAAACCCAGAGTACGTTATTACGTGCCTTGATTATAAAAGAGCATAATGAAGTAAACCGGGATCTAAGAAGGGCCGTGCGCAAAGAAAAAACGGATCTGATGCTGTAAACGTGAAATACATACGGATACATAAATACAACACATTTTATTCTCACGAGTTTGAAAATGGCAGCTTTAGTGGCCTTTGCTGCGCACAAAAGAACAACATATTATTCATTTTTTCAGTGTTAAGTATCTAACTTTGTTTCGTTTGTAAATGTAATACAGTCTTCAATAGTTAATAGTTAAACAAAGGGTGAACATCCTCTCGGATCTACTCTTCTGTAACACGATGAACTCGTTCACCTGCGTCAAAGGTTTGTAGCCTTTACGTGTCTGTGCGTAAAACTGTTCTATCTCCAAACGACACAGATACAAGAAACTTTTGGATTGACTGGGCTCTAAAGGCACCATAGTCAATAAATGTCTCGTTTTAAATGTTTTCAAACAAATATTTAAGTTGAATATCTGAGTGGACAATAAAGGGAACAGTAAAAAATATATTCCCACCTTTTAATTAGTTTATTTTTATATAATTATTTTTAGTTTGTTTTAAGTTAAAAAAATATGCAAATTAAATTATGAGACCAACTAATGCATTATAATATTTTCTACAAATATTGTATCACTATTTATTTTATATAATTATTTTTGTTTACACATTATTTATTAATTTTAAAGATAAAGATTTAATAAGATGATAAAGTGGTAACTATCATTATTCATTTGCTAATAAAGTGTAATATTAACACACTTTATTGGAAAGTCTACTACACCTTTACACTTTTATTAACATTTGCTCACTTTTAAAAAACCTGTTAAGTGTGTTAATAAGTTATTTGGCTTTTACAAGACAAACATTTGCAGTAAATAAATTAATTATTCCTGTTTATTCTCTTTATAAATAATAAAGTATATTCTTAATAAATGTCATTTTTTTACATATTTAATGTAAGTATTATCTGATTATTTTGTAAAGGCTTTTGTGATCAATTATTTAGTTATACATTACAAATGGCTTATGAACACATTTATAAGGTCTGTGTAAGTAATCTAGGAATGTAACTAAATATATTGAATAGGCTTATAGATGTGTAATAAATAGTTTATTACAAATGTATATTATATAACTTTATCAGGAGTTTTCAGTCATTTATTTTTGGCATGTGTGTTAATAAATATTGTAATTAAATGAACAAACAACCCAATTGTTAATGAAGTTATGCTAATGCTAAAAATAATTTGTTTGTCAAATGTGTCTCAAAAGTGTATAATTCCTGCAAAGAGTAACTTGTGCATAAAATTATTTAACATTGCACAAGGATTTTTAAAAGTCTTACATATGTATTTATTAAAGTTAATAAATAATACTGTTGCAGGTGAAGCTAACACGGGGTCCAGGTTGTCTGTTCATTTATCTCAATGCAAAGAGGGGCAGCTGCTTGGATTTTAACCTCTAAACCTCAGGGGTTAACCCTTCCTCATTAATGAAAGGGCCGTCTGAGAAGGGTTGCTATTAAGATGAGTCCTGAGATGCACTTAAAGTTATTCCCACCATCATCCTAATCCGAAAGCATTTAAAGAAAACTCAAAATGGATGACTTTTTTTTGGTGTTTGCTTGGGTCTGGAGCACGGCTGCGTGTTTGGATCCAGACATGCAGCTTTTGCGAAAGAGTTGACATGAGTTATTAACGGCACTACATCCTCCTATTAGTGATTCCAGTTTGAAATGTGAGGAAAAATTGCTTCTCTGGCTTCAATTATGCGCCACACTTCCTTGTAAGCAGCACGTTAGGCAGGAGACAGGAAACCATTATTCTGCTCTATTCTCCTGAAGCAGATCAGACCTTTTCTATACGCTCGTGTCATGTACTGTTTGCTTCTACACGGTCCCCTCACGGCTGACAAAAAGCTCCGAGCTGTTCCCCTAATGAGATGAACGTGTGTAAGCTCATAAAGAAACAACGAGGCTTCAGCAAAGTTGTTGTACATAGAAGGACACTAAATTACAACCACCAGTTTGTAATCGCAATGACGTGCAACGCTAAATATGACTACAGCTGCAACAATTGAATGCCACAGTGTTTACTATTGGCACAGAGATAATGTTTTTCCTATATGTAAGACATTGTAAAGCTATACTCTGAGGATATGTGCAGTGGTGGTGCATAGGAGCTGAGCTGTGTGGCTTGAAAGAACAAAAACATGAAAAAAGTGTAGCTGGGAATAATGGTGGTGGGTCTCTGGCTGAACTTGGCCCCTCCTGGCTCCAAGCTGTCTGAGGATGGGGACCAATTTTCTTGCACCGCTCTTATATGCACTTGATCAATTGGGCTGTGTCATTAATGTGTAAAAAACATACTCCCTTTCTGAGATGTAGGTATATGAGCAGGATGTGACCTCGGTAACCTTTACTACTCTAATGAACGGCAGAGAAATATGAGGCCAAGTGTAGGCTATAAGCTCGGTAAACATGCTAACATTTGACTGTTTACTCTCTCTTTAGCTACCACCCCATGTGCTCCACTAGCTCTCCAAATTCCTCCCCCAAATAAATGAGCCTATAAGATTACCCTCCATTAAATGTGTTCATGTGTGTGTGTTTGCATGTGTGTAACTCCAGCAGGAAAAGCTATTGGTGTTTTCTCTTTCCTCCATTTCTCTCATTCGGTGCAGCCTGGTGGTTGTTTTTAGCTGATTATGTTAGCTTTAGCCCCTCACTCAGTTTGAGAGCACAATGTATTAGGCCCACAATAGGTCTTCGTGGCTGCCTGTACTGATGCTATTGCCAACATCTGCTTACAACCAGGATTTTGGCTTTGCTCACGAACTAGCGTTTAAGTTTTAATACTATAAACAGAGTTGCCTCAAAAGATTTTACTTTCTGCACAATGTATGGCAAAGTCTGCCTTACTCCATCACTCTGGGGCAAACTGTAATAAATATACTGTAAATGAACTTTGTGTTAAACAGAATATTCTATTTAATCTGTAAATCTAAGCGCCATGAGGACTTTTATGCTCCTTATCATACAGGTTACCAGAAAATAATGTTTAGGTGCATGCTCATATTTGGAAATGCAGTCAAAATGTAAATGTCTGAATCTTTGTGATGCTATATCCTAGCTTTATAAACTTCAGCAGGATTTAATATTAAGTTTCAAGTAAAAAAATACAAAATGTTGAAAAGAATCTAAAGGGCCTAGCGTGAGATGTTAAAAATGGTTTCCATCTAGAAAAAAAAAAACACATATATGTCTTTGGCTGTTTTTATTTACTTTTCTGGCATTTGCAAAGATGTGTGTGTTTTTAATTTTAGCTTTGGGAGTTTTTTTGTGCAAGTTGTGTCCATATGTTACAAATATTTGAGAAATTCTGAAATTTCTGGTATTGGTTTTGGGTGGTCTGTTCCCATTAATAAAAGTAATAGCACCTTACACAACTAATACTGGTAAGCTTGCCTTTTTAAAGTGTTGTGCTTGACATTATACTAGCCTATATGTTTGAGTTTACGTGAACTATAAAACAGGTTTTCACATAGACTTACAAAAGATAAATCTGTAAGCGTTTCAAAATAATAGTTTTTTTTCTCTCCAAGCTCTTTAAAGCGACTTTACAAATGAAGAGCAATATAATACCTATTGTTAAATACGGGCCCAGTAAAATAAAACAGTAAAATATCTTGTGTTAGAGACGGAAAGGCCGGTTCCATGATGGCTTTAATTCGTCTTTTTTACTAGCCGTGTCCTTACACAGTTGACCACTAACTGTTCTTGTTCACTCAACTTTTGGGGAGATTATAGTGCTTGTTTTTATATATATTTATATCACTTTTGTTTTGAATCTGCGTTTCTGACCATCTCTACAAACTTTGTGACAAATGCACACTACAAACTGTAGCCAAACTTAACCCACTTTGCAGCTGTTTGAGAAAAGACCTTTGCGTTTTCACTTCGAACTAACTCTTACCGTCTCCCTCTTCCTCCTCTCCTCACGGGCCTCCGTCTTCTTCAGCTCCGCTTTAAAGGCTTGCGTGTCTCCGTGCTGGCCGTCCTTGTCCAGTATGTCCATCAGGTAGGAGATGTAGCTCGTGGCCAGCCGTAGAGTCTTAATCTTGGACAGCTTGGTGTCGGCGGGGACGTTGGGGATACACTCCCGGAGCTCCGCGAAGGCCGAGTTGATGCTCTGAGTCCGCCGCCGCTCCTTCCTGTTGGCCGTGGGTCTCCGCTTCACCGTGCGCGGGTGCGAGTGGTGGTGCATGCCGACCGGGGCTCCGTTCACGGGGGGCACGAGGCCTCCGGGTCCGTAGTGGTGGTGGTGATGATGATGGTGGTGCGGGTCCAAGCCGCCCGTGGAGCCCCCGCTGCTGTTGCCATGGTACTCGGGACTGTAGCCGGGCGCGAGGCTGTAGTCAGTGGGAGACATGTCCGCGTGGCTGATCAACCAGCTCGTGAAGTACGGAGGGCCCCCAGCGTCCTCGTGACAGCGCCCCGCAGCTGCCGCCGCGTGCAGCGAGTAGTGGTGGCTGTCGTGGTGGTGCATGACCGGGTGGTGCGGGAAGCCCGAGACCAAACTCATCGTGACTCACACACACACACACACACACACACGAGCACAAACACACACTCACTCACGCGCTCAGCTCTGCCTCACGCGCGCACACAGAAACACAGGTCCTTCTGGGATGCTCTCTTTCGCTTCAGTTCCGAATAAACGCGCTCATTTTGGGTATAGCCTCCTCATTGACCTCCGGAGAAAACGTCTACATCCAGCGGTGAGTGTCCACAACTTTCCGCGCGCTGCAGCAACCTCAACCCGGGCTAGTCCTTTCCCAGAGGCTGCTAACTTTATCTAACACCTCGTCCTGCACCAAGACATCTTCCTTTCTGTTAAATTAAAAAAACACAAGACATTTTCTTCCACTTCTTCCAGACACTCACTGTGCGTAACCGTGCGCAGCTTTCCTCGCGCATCGCTTTTGTGCAACCGCTAGCATCAGAGCCGTTTGGCAAGGCACCACACTATAGCACTCGTTGATACTGAGCTAAGGTAAAGCCCGCATGTCCGTATGACAGAGAAGGAGGGAGGAAAGAAGGAGAGAGAGTCTGATTTACTGCGTCATCAAGGAGCAGCCAATAGAAGAGCGCAACCTGACTTTAGAGCCTGTGTCAGCCAATACTGAGCCTTCTCATCACCAGCTCACCCCCTCCTGCTCAGTCTCGGTCTGTTTACTCGTCTTTAAAGTCAATGGACCCGTTAAGTAGGCTTCCACACGCACGCCAAAGACGCGCACGCAAAGGAGCAATTACAAGGTCAAGAGCAAAAGGAACAAAAAGTCTATCTAAAAGTGAAATTTGGACGTAGAGTGCACATTGTCTCAAATATGTTTAAAAAAATAGACACATCAATGTCTAGAGTTTAACGGGCAAACGGTTAAAAGAGTTTTTCATTTTGAGGATGCTTGATATAACCATACGTTTGTATTTAATTCGTTATGGTTGATGTTTCAGTTAAGATCGTTGTTAGAAGCGCGCGTGGAGGCCCATTAGAGGCTGTACAATACAAACACGCACATGTTACTATTTCTAAAAGATCGCTCCTGCACGAACAGAGCTAACACATAAATCTAAAGCCACTGTAAATATTCACGATCCACAAAAGGTACAAACATCGGAACAGCTGAAAATTGACATTGTTGTAATTAAATAAAGTTTTATTGTAGTATTTGAGCTCGAGGGCACTCTTTCTTTAAAAGCTACCCTTCAGCTCATGCCCAGCAGCATGTAATATAGTTTTTTTTAAATACGTAAAAAAAAAAAATAAATTGAGTATTTTAATTCTGATGCAGGGATAGCCTACAGATTATACTCTAAGGATTCAAGCCTACACCATATAACGCCTTAGTTTAAATAAACGTAGTCAAACAAAGGTAAAGTGCACGTTAAAGACTATTTTTAACTTTGCAACTGGGGCAATTAAAAATATTTTCCATAAAAAGTAATAATGTAATCTCGACCTTATTAGGGAAATAATAAACTGGAGCCTACAGGAGAGAATACAGACAAAGAGCATAAAGCTTATCGTTAAATCAATGTTAGCGCTGTTGCTTCCATCGCGGGCCCTTCACCTTTTGTCTGCATGTCCGTCCCAAACCGAGTTAAGGGCTCCCATCAAAAATAAATGTTATATATTTCAGATTCTGTTCCAGTTCCATTTAACCAGTGAGACTGTCTTTGAAAAGCCGGCGTTGGAGAGAGTCTGTGATCCCCCCAGAGCTGCGCATTGACGTGACGCCAGATGTGTAGTAGTCACACTGTGAAGGCCGCGTGGAAACAGACACAAGCCAGTCCTGGACACGTGCAGCCCATGTCAGATTTCTGGACTTAAATCAATACATGTATTTTATTGCTAATAAAAGCCAGGGATTTGTAGTCACACGCTCGCGCGGCGCACCATGTGATGCCAGGAAATTACGCGCCAACAAAGGTTAGTCAAACACGAATAAAACAGCCTCATACTGGATTTAAACATTCATTTTAAGAAGAGGCGCCGTTAGATCCGTGTTGGTGTGGAGGCTGAAAAGTAAAATCAAACACAGAGTGCACTTTTCTGGTGTAATTTCTGAACTAATTTCTAAATGATGGAAATTGTCTTATTGACCTTAATTTACACATCTTATACTTTTACACTTAACTTTATCGCTGTGTTTCTTGGAGCTAAATAATTTCCCAACAGGAGAAGCAAGGGTTCTTATCAGAGACAGTGTTTTTACAGCGCAGTCTTTAGCTTTATGCGCCGCCTCTGACCTCTGGCACGGCTCTAATTTATTGCTGCGCAAAAACACTTAAGGTCCAAAGGATAAGACTATTCATCTGAAAGTCCTGGGACGGTTAATCCTGAAGCGTCGCCGTTAGAAACTATTCCGTTTATAAAGTGGCCGTAAGGGCATGACTTGCGGATTCTTCTTTATAGTTTTATACTCTAAACAGTGTGTTAATCATTGAATATGGTGATATTTAAACATATTTGGTTTGATGGCCAATCCACTGATTGTCCCGTTCACTGAGTGACACTGACGTCTCCAAAAACGCAATAGAAAACTGCAAACCCTCGCTTTAAGGTCCATCCGTGCGTCAAGGCCTGGTGCAGCACGGACACTGTGACCGGCCTCATGGAACTGGATGTTCCAGAGAGACAAAGCTTATTTGTCATTGCAGAAATACAAATGGTAGAATTGTTCGCATAATGAGAAACTCTAATTTTCTTTGTCGTTTTAAACGATAAAGTTCATCCAATTCTCCCGCTGTGTCATTGTCCTACTGATGCATCATTCACATGTGCAACCACCAGTGTAAAGAGAGAGCGGGGGCGGCATATTCATAATGGACTGACGCATATATAACATCTCCCCCGCAAAATATACTCGTAGTAAAAAAAAACAACAACAAAAAACAAGACGCACAATTATCAGTCTTGAATAAATACGTTGTTTAGAGTTTTAAATGCATTTTAAAAAATTAAATATGAAATAATGGAGCACTAAAACACAAACATGCGTCCTCAAATAAACCTTAGCAGCAACAAAAAAATGTAAATGCTTTAACATATACGTATCCTGCTATAAGGCGTTCATCAGTTCATATCCAGTTTCATATTCAGGATCCATTAATTATTAAACTAAGTCTTTTTGTCAAACTGCATTCCCACAAAA